>WOVY01016088.1:0-158863 GCA_013436015.1 Rhipicephalus annulatus | reverse complement strand
ATACCGTAATTACTCGTGTAAGGGCCGCACTTTTTTTTCGAAAATTTGCTAGGACGGCCCTTACACGAATCAGCCGCCGATTTAGTACAGGCAGTACAGGCCAAAGGTCTGTACTGTTTATGCAACAGTAGCAGAGTGCAAGAGTCACAAATGAAATTGCCAGAAATGTTTTTATTCGGATTCCATTTCGCTGTCCTCGTTCTCGGAGAGCTCGCCTCGGCGTCTCGCGTCTTCCCAGAGACGGTCATCTTCGGTGCCGTTCATGGAGTTCGAAATTCCCGTTACCTTGAAGCTTTTAGCAACTACTTCTACTGACATGGCACGCCACGCATTCAAAATCCATTCACACACACTTGGAGCGACGCCCGCTTCAGCCGTCCTGTAGGGGTCTTCTCGTGGACGCCTCCAGCCATCCATTCAGAGTAACATCGGCGAAATTCCACTTTGAATGGTCTGTTGACGCATACGTCGAGCGGCTGCAGCACACTCGTCAGGCCACCGGGAATGACGGCCAAGTCCGTACGAGTTGCGGCAACTCGGTTTCTTGACGCGGTCGGTCAAGTGGCCCCTAAAGCTGTCCAAAACAAGGAGGGCTCCGTTGTAACAGCCCTCCAGGTCTGTTTGCCCCAGACGGTCTTAATCCAGTCAACGACCAGTTCCTCGGACATCCAGCCTTCTCTTGCGCACGTACGAATTCCCTGAGGGAACTTCTCTTTTGGGAGAGTCTTCCTTTTAAATACGACGTACGGCGGAAGCCTCCTGCCGTCTGCCGTGATGCACAACATCACAGTGCACCTTTGGCGTTCTGCACCAGTCGTGCGCACAGACACACTTTCGCACCTTTTAATCCACTGTGGCTTTCCGGTGCATCGAACCACACAGGTGTCTGGTCCGCATTCCCAATTTGGGACAGGTCGTATTCATGCTCCCTCCTGAAGCATTCACGAAGCGATGAAACTTAATGACGTGGTCTTCGTACTCGCGCGGCAGTTTTTGGCAAATCGTCGTTCGGCGCCGAATAGAAAGCTGGTTACGGTTCATAAACCGCGTAGCCCAGCCCCGACTTGCCTTGAATGTGCCGGGGTATTTCCATGTGGCGAGCGATGCTGAGGGCTTTGACGCGTATCAGTCAGTCGATACGGCGTAGCCGTCCCTTCGTGTGTCGACGACGTAGTTGACGAGCTCGCTTTCGAGTTGCGGTACTTGCACTTTTTTCCCGCGAAACGCCTTTCGCTCCTGTTAGTAGCGGCGAGGGCATCTTTCTGATTCATCCAGTAACGCACGCGCTTCTCATCGACGTCGTACTTTCGTCCGCTTCCCGCTTCCCGTGCTCCTCGGCATAGTCAATCACTTGCAGCTTAAATGCTGCAGTGAATGATCTCAGATGCCGGCCCATCGTCCGTCACGTGCGCTGGCTTCTGCGGGTTCACTACAACCAACAAAGTGACACCGACGACACCGATCTGAAGTCGCGCTGCCAACGTATCGACACGATGCTAGGAACGATGCCAACAAAGAGGCCGCACAAGGCAATATGGCGGCGCGCTGTCAACAGCGTGGTCGCGCGTCCCGGCGGAAGTAGAATAAAAATCGGAAAGCGTGCAAGCGCCATCTGGCTGTAAATGAACTACTACACTTTCTGGCGGGACAATTTTGAACTTTTGTTTTTTTTTTTTCGAATATCCGCTTTCAAAGTTGGTGCGGCCCTTACACAGGGCGGCCCTTACACAGTATATACGGTAAATAGTTGCGTTTTTAAAGCCTATGAAGTATGTAGGTGGTGCAGTAGATAGCGTGCCTGGCAGCTATTGTCGCCAGCCAAGAGAGGATGGGTTCGACTCCCGTTGACGGAACTTTTTTTCTTTGTCATCTGATCATGTGTATTTTTCGACATCATTTCTGTGATGTAAGTCACTGAAATTTCGGTGGACTCCGGCATAAAACACTTTCATGTTAAAAAAAAGTAATGTGCTGTTTTCTGCTCATAAAAAATGCCTTCTGTAGTGTCAGTGTAGGTTGTAGAACTGGAGATTCTGCCTGCACATTTTCGGTGAAAATGTAATGTGCATATGGTTTTACAGTGTGCTCATGTATCGATAGTGCTCTGACTTGTGTTTTGTTCACACCACATGAAGGTTGACCAATGCAATTTGAGACGTGGCAATTGCGAAGACATGTGGGGACTCTTTCTTTTTGCATATTGGATTGAAATTGACCATTGCATATGTAAGCATTACTTTAGCATGATGAGGACTGTTCACAGAGTGCTTTGTTTTCGGGCATGTCTTCTATTTCGAGTATAGAGCAGCATTGCTTTTTGAAGCGGAATTTTGAGCAAAATTGCTTACATGTGCCTTTATTTGTCTTTGGTCTATAAACAGTGTGAAGGCTCACTTGCAGCTTGCACCTTATTTGTTGCAGAGGATGAAAGCAAGCTCAAAGCTGTTCAAGAACTGAGCGAAGAGTTGGAGGTGAGTCTGCCTGTTACAAAGACTTGGCACTTCGTAAGAAGTTTTAGTGAAAAGAAAGTACTGCATACTTGTTCTGCTCTATGTTTACGCTCATTAGCATAACAAAGTAAGCTTGCCCAAGTCATGGTAACGACTTGCAAGACCGTGACAATTTTTTGTCTATACCATAAAAAAAAAATCGCCGCCTAAGCACTCTCTACAAAAGGCTAGTAAAGTCGCAGTGTGCAGTCCGTGTGTTGATCTGAATTGTTGGTCACATCTTTGCTGTTTGACCATCGCATTTTGCTGCCCCAGATGCGCATGCGCTCAATGTGATGTAAAATAGCGTCGGAACTGGCACAACCAATCACATGCCCCTTTTCTATTAGCTCTGTTGTTGCAGTCACTCTGCCTACATGTGTCCCGGTGTAAGTAGATGCGAGATCTGTAAACCAGCTATCTCTCGCTTGTGCCTCCACTGCTCAAGTGCGTTGTGCCTGAGGTGTTTCGCATGCACTGTCGCATTTGTCCACAGCCTAGCCTTGCACATCTTTGCTCTATAAGTCGCAGCTTCACTGCAAGGGCAAAGCAATGGCAACAAACTTAGTACTATATAAGATTAGCATAGCTGCCAAGTCTCCCGGATCGGCCGGGAGACTCCCGGATTTTGACTGTTTTTTCGGGTTGTACGATTGTCATGAAAATCTCACGGAAATCAAAATTCTGTCCTGATCTGGCCGCATTGACAAAAAAGCAGCTAATTCGTTCCAGGCTTTTCCAACCTACCACATTTTATTATAAATGAGTTTAAAAGGCCATTCATGTAAACGTGCAGTATAATCTCAGTTATACGAAACCGTGGCAGATACGAATTCTTAAATTCTTCAGCCAAATTTTACTATGTTCATTGGGTCTTAAGTCGAATATTCCGAACACATTCCTAATCGTGACGGGTGATACGAACTTTAGTACGAAAACCGTGAAACGAAGGCCGAGAGCAGCGTACTCGAAGCTTTGGACGTACGTGTGCGACCGGCGCACTACAGTTTGTGCGATTGTCGTTGCCATAACCACTGAGGAGGAAACCGCGGTCGCTCTTAACACGATCATTTATGGCGACGACGTAACTGAGAGGACCCCAAGAGTGTGCGCTCAACCAGTCAAAGACGCTGCTTTCCGCATCAAAGCAACGCTGCTTTCCGTGAACTCTCCAGACCACCTGCGGCATATGCTGTCATAGATGTCATAAAACGACTTAGTTTGAAGGCGCGTGCGCAGCCAAGAACAATTGGGATTGTAAAATGAACTACCGTTTGCCGCTACTGCCGCGCACAAAACCGCAGTCGCAGCGACGCGATAGCGATCTACGAGCTCCGAGCGCACGCAGCGGTAGGTTAAATGCAGTAAATACGTAAAAAACAAATAGTTTCGCCGCAAAGCCGAACAAAAAATGTGACAGCAACAACTTGGAATGTAACGCTGCGAATGGCAAGCAGATCGAAACGTGCAGTGCGCTGTTCACACACAAATGACGCACGAAAGTGATACTCGCAGGACGAGAGCGAACAGTGTTTACCGTGTGGTGTCTCGAATTGGGGAGCGTGCACCACGCCACGCTTTTGAAGTGAACAGACACAGTAGACACGGTCGATACAAACCAAAGAACAATACTCATTTATTTAGCTAATTTATAACGATATCGTCTGCCAAATCATTACATCAGTCGTAATTAATATGCTAGGATGTCGTTACACAATAACACGACACACTAACACACCCAAATCAGCGTCGCCAACTCTTGACTTACCACGAGGGCCCCCGGCGCGCAGGCCTGCGGTGCTACGCGTCGAGGACCCACGCTAGAGACAACCGTTCGCGGCAACCGCCACGCGCAGAAGAGGCTCGCTCAACTCTCGCCCGCCACCAAGGCTTGATTTCCGCCAGGGGTCACCACCAGCGGTACCACTCTCACAACTATGATGATGATGACAGTGGTAGTCAACGCCACCTACTACCTGATAGATGTCACCCGAAATGCGGCTTTTGGGCGAGACACATGGGCCACACGGCGCAAACAACTTTACAGGGGGTGTCAGCAGCCCCACATTCCCCCAAACTTAAAGGAAACCATACCCCGAAAACGAAGAAATCAGCTACACAAGCTTTAACAAAAAATGACATCACATGTCCATAATGTCCCTGCGCCACGACACCGCCGCTGGTCGACACTGCTGCACTGTCCGGCTCGACTTCACCTCAGTACCAGCCCCGCAACAGCAACGTTGCCGTCGGCGCGACGAACCGTCGCTAGCGCCGACACGTCTTCCAGTTGCGACCAGCACTCACGAGGGCACCGGACTGCAGGCAGTTGCGCAGGTCCCAGGCATCTCCATCGCCCGACCTCACAACCGCATTTCTGGCCAGCGACGCTGACACTGTGCAGAAGACAGCCGGCCGTGGATGACATCCCTCATCCCCATGAGGTCACTTTTCCTAATTCGTGCATTGCAAGATTAAAAAAAAGTGAGGGAAGCAGAGCGCAACACCTCAACGCCACGATCCACCTAGTTGTGCCACAGGCGACAGGCGGGTGTGTAGTTCCTTAGGCCTAATGAGTCGCTCGACAACAACCGGCATTCACCCAGCACCCAGCTTAGTGTAGAAGAGGCAGCCGTGAGGAGACATCCACTCTGTGAGGTGGCCCTATCGCTCGCCGCACACAGCAGCTCACCGAGCAATCCGCATTCACCCCCGGTGTCTAGCCGCAATACCATACAGCAACGACGTCCGACTTCCCGAGTTCAAAGAGTTAGAAAAAGCTATTTACAGAAAATCAGACCACCCACGAGGCTTCTGTACTCACTCGCTTCGGGCCTGGCCTACAAACCACGTGCTCTAGGCCTTGCTCACCCCAGGATGCAGACCGCGTGGCTCTCGTTCCAATTCAACAACGGTTTTGAAAACTAACACCAACAAAAAAAGAACATCACTTGAAAGCAAATAAAAAAAGAAAAACTCAACCTGCCGACAAATTTAAGCACGTCACAAATACCAATCTCCTCGCTCTCAACAAAGCACATCACCTACGCTAGCAAAGAAGTCCTTCTAGGCCTGCTCTACTCCGGCTCTAAGAAAAGCTTGTACCGAACCGCAAAAACTGTCGTCCGATACTCCAAGAGCTCCACGTTGGGCAGCCAGTGTGGGGTCTGGAATTGGCGAAAGAAGGGAGCTTCCAATTTGAGACCCTACAACCGCTCGACACGTAACGTGCTGTTTAAACAAAAACGATGCTCGATACGTAATTACAGGTACATATGAGTACAAACAAACAAGTGTCCCAGTTATACCTCGCTGTGTTTGAAAAGTATGCTGCTTCGCAAAAGGGGCCTGTGCAGAGACTGAAATGGCCTTTGTGGGCCTGGCAACTGATGCTTTCGTGAGCCGAAGGCACACGATTCCCCCACCAAAGGGTAAGCGTGCACGCACAGGCATCCATCCATGGGGAAAAGTACACGTGAGAGATAAGCACACGTGGGCGCATCGCGACGAGCTTGGCGCCGTGCGCGGGCGGCTTTTTTTCTTTGAGTGTTCATATATATGTGACGCTATGATGAGTGGCAGACGTGGCCTGGCTCATACGCCATGTTTATTTAATTGTCACTTCTTCCTTCTCGACCTCTACCAACCATTGCTTCATACGTCACGATTCTGCCTCCCCCCGAAAGAAGGCATAGATTACGAACAAGAAGTAGTAAACAAGGAGAGATTAAAAAGTCACAAATGTCAAAATTCATAATTGGTTCTATGCTTCAGGGGAGTTCCGTAAACTTTCCAAGACTTCAGGAGATAGTGCAGCAGTCCGTTTACGCAGGGGTTCTGGTGGGCGAGGCTGACTGTGGCATTCTGGAGAAGATAACCACGTCCTGCACAACTGCACTGACCATGACACCGCTTCAGCAGCTGTGAAGAACCAACGAGGCTGGACGTCCTCGTAGAATTTGAAGGTCGGACGTCGTAGGCGCCGAGTTTTCTGTCATGGGGGCTGTATTCTTTGTCGTAGCTGAGACAAAAGCATTGCTTCCAGCTTGCCTTTGTGAAACTGAAGTTGATGATACGATGTCTGTGTACCTGCATTTTGCAAACGGTAGCGTTCAGTCTCTTTCGTGGTTTTTGTGGCGGTATCTCCATCGGTAGGATTGTCCATGAATGCCTCGATATCTGGATGTCCTTGACGTTTCCTTCTACGAATATGGCTCAAATGTTGACTTGGTCTTTCCTTTAGTTGGTGTCGTTTCTGACGAGCATCCTTAAGCCTCAAATCTGCTTGTGATCTCATTTTAGTTCGTCGTTGTGCTTGATGCAACTGCCGTAGTTTCCGGAGTTCTTTTAGTTCTTGATGGCACTGCTCATGTTGCGGAATCTTACGAAGTGGTACTCCTTTAGTAACGCGAGCCTGCTTTTTCTTCATGGTTAATGTGACTAGTAGATAGTTGGTAATCGTTGGGTTGTCGTGATTCTCTAAAGAAAATGAAGGTGGTGCACTAGAATTGACTGGAAGGCCTTTGGAGGCTCTTGCAATGCCGTTCTTAATAGACGCTTCTGATACAGGGCAGTGCTTGAAAGTTGATTCTTCCGAGCCTACTGTGTTTGTTGGACTCTCAGGTGGCTGGGAACTTGACGGCGACACTGACAAATGCTTGATTTGATCAGATTTTGCTTGGGATTGTTTCTCTGTCTGCGCAACCTTGGAGCTTGGCTGTTCTGATGCATGAATATGGACGGTAGACCCTGGGCTTGGCTGAGTATTTTCGGAGTTCCTCAGGTCTATACCAACCGTAGCGAGCGTGTGAGGCGTGAGGTGGGCGTTGTAACTGACAAGCCAAGCGACGGAAAACTAGGTGGTGGGCCAAGTGTACGATGCGGGGAGTGCAGTGCACTGTATGGTCGGGTAACACGAGTCCTATGGTGCAGTAATGATGTAGAAGCCAATTTTCGTGGCGTAGCAAAACACGGGGGAAGATTAACTCTTCGTGGAAATAGATCTTGATGTCTTTCAGAGAGCGGATCTTTGAATTGGTCTTGTCAGAATGGGAATGGCCGACTCGATTTGGCTGTTTTAGTGCTTGAAAACGGCTGATGGTTGTGACAACTGAGATCGATTGCCTTCAGATCATGGGTTTTAAGTGAATCTTTATCGTAATCTTTAAATGGAATGATCATTCTTTGATTTTTTGCCACGATTCGTCGCTTTCGAATATGTGGGTGAGGTAAAATTTGAATGCATCATTGGTAGCGTAGTCGGTAAAGTTGGCGACCATCTCCCGTTCCGACCTTGATGCAGCGGTAGCGTGGAGCTCGAACAGGTCGAACCAGTCCTGTACAGGTCCATCGTCTGCTGCTCCGGTGTACTTGGAGATGGGAAGGTCAGTTGATGATTCCGTCATGATGCTCGTCAATGTGTACTGCTAGGTGCTTGTTCGGTAGTTTATTCATGGTCAGGGTGTCTTGCGGAGAACCTTGTCGATGATGTGCGACTGATAAAGGGGCTGGTAGGTCTCAATCCTGTCGACTCGTGTGACGCTATGATGAGTGGCAGACGTGGCCTGGCTCATACGCCATGTTTATTCTATTGTCACTTCTTTCTTCTCGACCTCTACCAGCAATTGCTTCATACGTCACATATATAGATACGTATACATATACAGTGAAGGATGGCGGCGGTGGCGAAGGCAGAAAAACAGCCTGGACTGTCCATATAATTGCAATTGCAATAAAAAGGGGCCAAACACGTTTTGGCATTCATGTCAAAAGTATCTAGCAGTGAGCAAAGCTTTGACCTGCGCTTTTGCGGCAGCCAGTTGCGCCGTCCCGTCCGTTCACGTGTGTCTGAGGAAGACACTTGGGAGTTGTTTTGACTGAAATAGATTCTGCTAGTTGTGTTGATCCTTTGAGACCCTCACCTTAGTGAAAAACTCTACCCTCGTGTGTTCGGCCACTCCTAGCCGCTATCCCTCGCACACCCCTTTTTTTTTGCTATATTTTTGTTTGTTTGTTGTTTTTTAATGGGACAAAAGCATGCTTATTGTCTCCTATGTGATGAATGATCTTCTCACTTGTGCCTCAATCAGGAAAACATTTTCCGAGCGATAGACATCCTCGCCAACGTGCCTGAACTCTGCTTCTCTAGCACATATCGCTGCTGTCATTAATCCACCCAAACAAAACTGAAGACGGAAATTAAGGGCAAGTGATGAGTGGCCCTAGTGCAGGTGAGGCACATTCTCACGGGAATTTCATCTGACAGTGCTGTTGTGAACCTTCTGTATCGCAGACCATTGTCACATCGGTGCACTACCCAACGTTCCTGGACCATGCCATGCGGGTGTTCTTGCGCATTCTCCAGGAGGGCAAGCCGCAGTTCATTGCTGAACACAACATGCAGGTGAGCGTTGCCATCCTCGGGCTGCTTCTACAAACTGAACAAATCCGGATTTTTAATGTAAAATATGTTCGTGGAATGGTTTCCTTGATAGTCGTTGAATTTTTAAAGGACACCATCGAACAAGGCTGGGAAAAAAAAACTTTGAAATGGTATCGTGATACGATACAAAATGCTCAAGCTAGAAGTATTGGAGATACACATACAAGATACTGCCGCAAAAATTGTATCCGACTAGACCACCACAGTCTAGTAGCAAAGGTGTATGCACAAAAAGGACTGCTTAGAAAATTTTTGAAATGTGCTCAATTTTATTTTAATTCAATGTTTGTTTTTATATCAAAAGTATTGTCCCAAACTAAATTAGTCTACTTCTGAAGAACTTATTAAAGCTTGTTTTGGCTGCTTAACAGGACAGTTCTGTAGACACTTTGCTAACAGCAGGTCTGGCTTGCCATTCAGTAACTGATGGGAGTCTCCGCTGAGCTTGCCCACCTGCTATAGGGGACAGTCATCTAATCACACGGCTTTACGTGGTAGCGCAAATTCAGCTTGTCCATAAAATGGTTCGCAATACCAAACCACGAGTGTAATCCGCAACAACGCTGGTAGCGACTTTTCTGTGCAACATTGTGTATAGGCGTACGTAGAGCGAATAAAGCTGCTATTGATTTTCTTTTTTTCTTATCTGCTGGTGTGAACCATTTGTTGTCTACATACAGTCAAACCCCAGGGGCAATATTGCCGCGACATAGTGCCTGCATTCAAACAACGTGCCTATTACCACGCGCACAGGGACATACATGCCTAGTGTTGCGCAGAGTGTTGTCTAGTGTTGCGCAGAGACGATGATGATAGCACGAGAACCCAGCTGGCCCCGGCTGATGTGCGCCACGCGCTTGGGACTCTTCTTGAAGAAGTAGAAGAAAGAGACATCTTTGGTGTTCTGCTGTAACGTGCTACGACCATAGTCCCTTTGAGTTGTGGGCACAGGTTCGCCCTTTAATAAATACGTTTTATTACACCCCGAGTCCTTCAACATCGTTACATTTCTGGTGGAGGTGCTGGGTAATGAACCAAAGCCCTACGAACGCAAAACAGCGTAGCCCCGACCACCAGCGAGTTGATCCTCGGGAGCTGACACCTGCGCATCAGAGGACCAGTCGCCGTCTTCAAGGTGATTCACCAGAATTCAGTCGACTCCACTTCACGCCAAGGGGAACTCAGTCAATGGATGCCGCCATCATGACAAGTCATGTAACACTGGCCCAAGTGGTGATAAATCAGCCTCACCAGCCACCAGTATTTCATGGCGACTCGTATGAAGACGTAGAAGATTGGCTGAACCTCTTTGAGAGAGTGGCAAGTTTGAACGGTTGGGACGAGAGAGAGAAGCTCCGCCGCGTATACTTTGCTTTGGAGGACTTCGCAAAGACGTGGTATGGGAACCATGAAACCTCCTTTACGACCTGGGATGAATTTCGGCGACAAGCTCTGGCGACTTATGGGCGCGGATCGCAAAGAAAAGGCGCAGGCTGCACTCGAATCCAGAAACCAACTCGCCAACGAAAGTGTCGCAATGTATATCGAGGACATGATCTGCCTGTTCAAGCGCGAAGGTTCCCATATGACTGAAGACAACAAGCTGCGCCACCTCATGCGTGGGGTGAAGTAAGAGCTATTCGCTGTTCTCATCCGCAACGCACCACAAACAGTTGCGAAGTTTCATACAGAAGCGACAGCCATCGAGAAAACGCTAGAACAGCGCGCTCGACAGTACAATCGAGACATAAACTACGCACCTGCCAATGTCTTCTCTGGAGGCCAGCGAAGTGACATGGACACCCTGCGAGAACTCATCAGGTCAGTGATCAGGGAAGAGCTCAGCAAGTTGCAAGCACCTCACACTACAGCAACACTGTCTGTCGTCGACGTAGTACGAGATGAATTGAGGCAGATGATACGTGAGCCGGAGCGTGCGCCACAGCCGATCCAACGCATCCCAATGTACTCTGAAATACTCAGACAACCCGCGGCACACACCAATGCAGCAGTTGCGATGGCCTCTCCTTGCCCACAGACGGTACGCAGCGCACCTCGTCCACTGGAATCGACGGCTACCTACCTGCCACGAGCCCGTGGTGTAGCTCGCTACGTGGATCAAAGGCCCTGGAAAAGTGACATCTGGCGTGACCATGAGCGCAGGCCTTTGTGTTTCCATTGTGGGGAAGCAGATCACCTGTATAGGTTCTGTCCTTACCGACAGGCAGGATTAAGGGGGGACGCGGCCCTTGAAAACCGAAAAATCGCAAAAAAGTCTGTTTTTGAAAAACCACATTTTTGGGTTGTATGTCTCATAAACTACCTATTCTGTAATTATCAGCACATAATTCAACCGCAAAGTGCAAAAAAAATACTATTTTCGAGGCCGCCGCGGCGTCCAAAACAGGCGCAAATCCCGAAATCAAACCAAACTTCGCGCGCGCGCTATTCCCGGACCATGCGGTCGTCCCGCGCCATCTTGGTGTTGTTTTGACCGTGAATTCTTTCTCGTTCGCCGCCTTGCAAAATGGCGTCGGCAGCACAGTTGAGACGTTATTGGCGTTTTCCCGCGATGCGATGCGGAGCGCTGATTGGCTAGAGCAGCGCATTCATATCTCACGGGAGAAAGCGTGCCCGCCGTTGGCTGCTGTGCAGCAGCGGGGGCAGTCGCTCCTCTCGATGGCGCGTCCAGCGCGCTCGCTTCGTTGTTGCTCTCTGCTCCGTCCGCCTCGACAGACGTCTGCTTACGAGCAGCTCTTCGCCTTGTGCAATCTTTTCGATCATTTTCTCTCGTTTTTTTTTTTCTTTTTGCACTAGTTCTGTGCCTTTCGTCTTTGTTGTTGCGGGCGATGCCGGCAACGAAGCCGAAGTCAGTGCGGAAGTCCGGTTCGCGGAGGCGCGCTATGCGGCTTGTACGATCATCGAAATTCCGCTATTCTGCTGCGGGTGCCGACTGCGTAGACGCTTGCAGCGACGGAACTGTGTTGTCGGCTGTCGCCAGTCGAGAATCCGACACATCGTGTGTGGCTGGAGCCGCAAATGCATCGAGTGTTTCCGAGATCGCCGGGCTCAACACGTGCTCCGAATCGATGCCATCCAGTGTGACACCGAGTGCTTCTGATATCGCCGGACCCAGCACTTTGTCTGAATCGGTGCCATCGAGCGTGACACCGAGTGCTTCTGATATCGCCGGACCCAGCACTTCGTCTGAATCGGTGCCGCCATCGAGCGTGAGTGGACCGTCGCTACATCTGCGGACGTGTTTCCTAGCGAAGGAAGAAATCGATGCGAATGCGAAACGTCGTGACGCCGTTCGCGCTGAACTTGAGCCTACGCTGGCGACGCGAAAGAAATTTCAACTGATGCAGCTGGCTCTTGCACCTGCAGTGACAAGTGAGGGTGAACATTTTTCGCTCGTTCAAATGAACATCTTTAACGTCGTGCTCAGCCGCACAGTGTGCAAAGAATGTTTGAAAGGTGCTATGACTGTCCGAGAGAGCACCAAGCTTGGACTTGCAACAAAACTTGAAGTCGTGTGCGTCTCTTGTGGCACCGTCGATAAATTATGGACATCACCCCGCAAAAAGGACACGCAGGCCTTCGATGTAAATGTCCGCGCCATAATGGCTATAAAGCAAATAGGCAAGGGGCAAACAGCTCTTAATGACTTTTGGGCTGCCATGAACGTCTCTTACAGAGGTCTTCACCACAAGACGTTTCAAAAGCACTTGAAAGAGACGTTCAGGAAGCCAGAGGCCACCGCTTTGGAGAAGTTTTATGCTGATTCTGCCACAGCAGTGATCAAAACATATAAAGAAATGGACCCCAGCTTCTGCAAGGACATCACCTTAGTGTACGATGGCACATGGCATAAGCGGGGTCACACATCACACATCGGAGTGGGATCAGTAATTGACTTCCTTACAGGTCTCATCTTGGATGCTGTAGTTCTTCCAAACCACTGCCTTGGATGCCAAACAGGGCCCAAGCCTGGAGATGCAGCATACGAAAGCTGGCAGAAGCACCACATTTGCCAGAAAAACACAGACGCAAAATCGGGAAGCATGGAAGTGGAGGCAGGCTTGACTCTCTTTGGGCGGTCTGTATCCAAGCATGGCCTGCGGTACACCACTCTTGTGTCCGACGGAGACAGCCGTACCTTCGCTGCCTCACAGAAGAGAATGTGTATGGGCTAGTGCCAATTGTAAAAGAAGAATGTCTGAACCATGTTCAGAAAAGGATTGGAAGTGCTCTTCGAAACATTGTGCAGAAAAGTGATAAGCCACTGAGTGGGAAGGGGAAGCTGACTGAAGCCCTCATTGAAAAGCTGACAGGATATCATGGTTGGGTCCTGAGAAACAATTCAACTGACCTAACAGCCATGCAGCGTGCAGTGATGGCAACATATCACCACGTCACATCGACTGACCAGGACCCTCACCATGAACTTTGCCCAGAGGGGGCTCAATCGTGGTGCCGCCATAGAGCTGCAGAGGCAAAGCGTGAGCCACAGCCAAAACATAAACACAGCCTACCGGACTATGTCGCTGCAGCTATGCTGCCCATCTACGAAAGACTGTCACAAAAGTCGCTTCTTCAGCGCTGCCTGGGAGCGAAGATGCAAAATGCATCAGAATCATTCCACTCCATTCTGTGGTCTCTGATGCCGAAGGAACAACACTCATCCTTGTTCGCAGTAGAAACAGCACTGCATGAAGCAGTGCTGCGCTACAATGCCGGCTGCTACAAAGCAACCTAAGTGATATCGGTCTCCATTGGACTTCAACCAGGTCATCTGGCCATCCAGCGAGCTCGTGAAAAAGACGCTTTACGTCTAAAAAAGAATTCTAAAAGACACCAAGAGAAGATGGAGGCCAGGCAAAAGAAGAAAAGAGTGCGCCAGGACACTTCCAGCTACTGTGCTGGAGCTTTTTGAAGAAAACACGTGTTTTGAACTTTCTCGGCCTGTTTTCTCAGAACGGATTTTTTTGCTAGTTGTGGTGCTGAGGAAAGCAAGAACTCGAAAACCGTTCATCAGATTTGTGTGCCGTTTCTTTTATTATTTTTTTATTCTGTTCCTGAATGACCTTGCAAGGGCGTAACAAGCTCCTTTTTTTTTGAAAATTGGTGCTGTTAATTTATAATAAACAATTAATTTTTGATGAATCTGGTCATTACTGGTTACATCAAATTCAAAGTTGCGTGAAAATTTTGGGAGGGGGGAATTAAAAAAAACGGCTTTGTAGCGCCCTGGGATAGCTATCAAGGAATGACCACAATGAATTTCAGCTTTCTACTATGTCCTGGGATTTCTCACGACGCTTCCTCAGGCACCCATGTGAAGCACCCAGTTAAACCTCAATAACTCTGGAACTAAGAAACACAGCTTCGTGAAACTTAGCAGTTGTGCTAGTTTTATTGTAGTGAACAACCCCTGAAAGTTTCATCCAGATATCCTTAAAAAACAAAAAAGTTCGGTCTCCAGGGTAGCCTCCCCCCTTAAGGGGCTTTCCGTTGTACGCACCATGCCCTCGAAACGGTGAACGGCCAACGGAGATCGAAGAGTACTTGTCCGCGCGCCAGAGCCCACTCACTCGACGCCACCATCAGCCAAGATCGCCGTCGCCCAGGCATTACCGATCACCCAGCCCACGTTCTTCTTCCGCACGGTCTGGGCACCGTTCTACAAGCCCACACCCGAAAAACTGAAGCAAGCGACCTGTGGAGGTGAGGCCAGCTGATAACTACAGTTGCCAAGATCCTCCATTACGGTTTCAAGGTGACGATGCTATGTTTACAGAGGATAAGCGCAGCAATGCGAAGATTACTTCAGATTTGCGGTTGAAAATAGACGGATACGAGCTAAATGCTTTAGTTGACACCGGCACTGATTATTCGGTAATGAGTCACAAATTGGCAAAAAAAACTGAAAAAGGTTGTGACAAAATGGAGTGGGACACAGATACGCACGGCAGGTGGCCACACTATTACACCGCTTGGCAGATGCACCTCAAGGCTCGAAATAAGAGGCTTTACTTACGTTGCTGACTTCATCGTACTGCCGGACTGTTCAAGGGAGCTTATACTAGGAATGGATTTTCTGCAAGCCAATGGAGCCATAATTAATCTGCGCAGATCCAGTGTAATGTTTTCGACCGAACAAGCTATGTCTGTGGAGGAATCGGAAAAGCCACGTCTTACTGCTCTGCGCGTTGTGGATGATGACGTCACAGTGCCACCACACTGTAGTGTAATGGTGCTTGTTGAAAATAAGGCATTTTGTGACCACGAGGGAATCGCGGATGGTAACGTAGAGATCTTTTTAAACAAAGGAATTTGCGTGGTGAGGGGTGTTGTTCACTTGAGGAATGGCCGCTCAGTTGTCCTCCTTATGAATTTTGCGAATGAATGTCAGCACATCGCGCAAGATATGGCTATCGCATATTTCCACGAGTTCTGCATGGCGACTGAACTATGCAGTTTAGCGACAACGCCAACCACTCCACAAGAGACCTGCAACGTCGACGCATCAGTTAACGTCAATCATAGGCTCCGAGAATATCAAAAGAAACGATTGTTCGCCTTTATAAAAGAGTTTTCGGACTGCTTTTCAACGTCCTCTAAGGTGTGACGCACGGCTATTGCAAAACACAGGATTATAACAGAAGAAGCCACGAGACCGATTTACCAACACCCATATCGAGTATCGCAAAAGGAAAGAGACGTGATCAAGAAACAAGTGGAGGAGATGCTTTCAGATGACGTGATCCAGCCTTCCAGCAGTCCATGGGCATCTCCCGTAGTGGTTGTTAAAAAGAAAGATAACAGCCTTCAATTCTGCGTCTACTATCGGAAACTGAACAGCGTAACGAAACGGGATGTATACCTCTCTGCCGCGTATCGATGATACACTCGATCGACTACGGAGTGCGAAATACTTCTCCTCCCTTGATCTCAAGAGCGGATATTGGCAAATTGAGGTGGATGAGCGCGACCGTGAAAAGACGGCATTCATAACTCCAGACGGCCTCTACGAATTTAAAGCGCTTCCATTCGGCCTGTGCACAGTGCCAGCTACGTTTCAAAGAATGTTGGACGCTGTCTTCGCGGGACTAAAATGGCAGTCTTGCTTGGCCTACTTGGATGACGTATTTTCGGCTACATTCGACTAACATCTAGAGCGACTCCGCACAGTATTAGAAGCCATTCATTCAGCAGACTTGACCATCAAGCCAGAAAAATGCCACTTCGCTTTTGAAGAGCTTTCGATTCCTCGGACACGTCGTCAGCTCCGGAGGCGTTCGGCCAGATCCCGAAAAGACAGCTGCCATCGCGAAGTTCCCGACACCCAAAGACACGAAGTCAGTACACCGCTTCCTGGGTTTATGCGCGTACTATCGGCGATTTGTGGAAAATTTTTCGAACATTGATGAACCACTTACTAATCTAACAAAAGACGAGGTGCCCTTTATGTGGGAAAGTGAACAACAGGAAGCATTTGATGAGTTAAGAACACGCCTGCAAGCCTCTCCAATCCTCACCCACTTCGATGAGACTGCCAAAACTGAAGTTCACACTGATGCGAGTAACGTCGGCCTCGGAGCCATTCTAGTCCAGCGGCAAAACGGCCAAGAAAAAGTGCTAGCGTATGCCAGCCGCAAGCTTTGGAAAGCTGAGACAAATTACTCTGCAACCGAAAAAGAGCGTCTTGCGGTGTTCTGGGCCATAAGTAAATTTCTGCCGTACGTCTACGGTAGACCATTCCGAACAGTCAGTGACCACCATTGCCTGTGTTGGCTAGCGAATTTTAAGGATCCCTCTGGCCGACTAGCAAGATGGAGCCTTAGGCTACAAGAGTACGATGTTACTGTGGTATACAAATTTTGGAAAAAGCACAGCGATGCCGACTGCCTGTCACGCGCACCAGTGGAGACGAGTGAGCCGGAGGAAGAAGACTCCCCGTTTCTAGGCGTCGTCCAGGCATCAGAAATCGCTCAGCAACAACAAAATGACCCCGATTTGCTGCCACTTATACAGCGTCTCCAAGGACTCAACGTTAAAGTCCCGCGCACTTTATCCAGAGGGCTCCCTTCATTCTGTCTTCGAGAAGGGGTCCCTTACAAGAACTTCAAGCCTCATGGTGACAAGTTTTTACTCGTACCTGCACCTTTACGAAACGAGATTCTGCACCAATGTCATGATGAGCCAACATATGGACACATGGGTGTCAGCCGTACATTCGCCAGAATTCACCTAAAATACTAATGGCCAAAACTGTTATCATCAGTTCAGCGCTATGTGAAAACTTGCCGGTGGTGTCAAAGACGCAAAACTCCATCCGTGAAACCTGCAGGCCTCCTCCAGCCAATAGAACCACCGCATGCCCCATTCCAACAAGTCGGTATGGATCTCCTAGGCCCGTTTCCGACATCAACTGCACGCAAGAAGTGGATAGTCATAGCCACGGACTATCTTGCTCGTTACGCTGAGACTGACTCGCTGTACAGCCACGGACTATCTCACTCGTTACGCTGAGACTGACTCGCTGTACAGTGCAACAGCTCTTGAAGTTACCAAGTTCTTCATCAACAACATAGTCCTCAGACATGGTGCACCCAGTGTCCTAATTACATATTGTGGCCCAGCTTTTACTGCAGACCTAATGAAATGTCTGATGCGAATGACCCATACAGACCAGAGAAGAACTACAGCATACCATCCTCAAACAAATGGCCTAACGAAGTGCCTGAACAGAACTTTGACTGATATGCTTTTAATGTATGTCGACGTCGAACATAAACTGTGGGATGAAATATTGCCCCACATCACGTTCGCATATAATACAGCCGTTCAAGAAACAACGCGAGTGACACCATTTGAACTTGTAATCGGCCGAACAGTCACCACTCCACTGGATGCCATGTTACCACTGAATGATGAAAGCAGCAATCCACCTGGCCTAGACGACTTCCTGCAAAGAGCCGAGGAAGCACGACAGATGGCGAGATACAGAATACGCCGCTAACAGCGTGTGGACTCCTATCAGTACAATCAGCGTCGTACCGAAGCGCATTTTCAACCAGGTGACAAAGTATGGATATGGACCCCAGTGCATTGCTGTGTACTTTCTGAAAAGCTTCTTAGCTGATACTTCGGGCCTTACGAAGTACTCCATCATGTAAGTGATGTAATTACGTACCAAATCAAATCCGCTCAACCCGGGAGCTCAAAACGCCGCAACTCTACAGAGGTTGTACATGTAGTCCGGATGAAGCCTTACTATGAAAGATCATCGGAAAACTAGTGACGCCTACCAGGAATCTGTTTATTGTCTGACACATCGGGACGATGCGTACGAAATGAGGGATTATGCCACGACATCTTGCCTGCATTCAAACAACGCGTCCATCACCGCGCGCACAGGGACACACATGCATGCCGTCTTGTGTTACATAGAGACGATGCTGGCACGAGCACCCAGCTGGACCCAGCTGATGTGCGCCACGCGCTCTGGACTTCTCATGGAAAGGAAGAAGAAGGCAGCTGAAGGACATCTTTGGTGTTCGACTGACACGTAGCTCTACGACCATAGTCACTTTGAGTTGTGGACACAGGTTCGCCCTTTAATAAATACGTTTTATTACACCCCGAGTCCTTCAACATCGTTACAATATAAAAGAACAATGGGTATAAGAGACACCAGTGTGCCTACAGTAAAATACGGGTAGATAAAAAGGAATAAAAGAGGTCTGGGGTGCGGCCTCACTGGCGACCAGCTGCTGCTAATGCACTCCCTCGCCAGAGCAGGATTCCTCGCAGGAGCGTATGCGCAAGCAGACAGGCGTTTGGTGTGTAGCGACACCACGGACCTCAGCTAACAAGGGAATTTTGACCTCCTCCCTCGCCTAGCCGTGTGTGGCTCAGCTTTTCCGGGGAAAAGGGGATCCTAGGGGTTGAGCCGACGCCGGGTGATTGGACCTTTATGGCCTCCCGGCAGAGACAACACAGCCCTTTGGCCCCGGCTTCACGTAGACGGCACCCCTGAGCTGGCCCACCCAGGGGAAATCCGTAGTCGCCTTTTCCTATCTCTCTCCCTACATCTTCGTCTTTTCTCCTCTTTAAATCTATCCTGTCTTCTTCTCTTTTCCATTTACTTATAAATTTTCTTGTGGCTAGGGTTAACCCCCTTGTAATTGCTCAAACTTGGGTAGTATATATGGTTATAATGGCGATGCATGGCTGGCGTCTTCAAGGGTTCTACCTTGCAGCGTCTCCTTTTGGGGCTTTGTCGTGGTTGGCCACCATTGCCACCGAACATTATATTTTATGTATCGCATACTTTTTCCCCCCACTCCCTGATCGCTGCCCAAAAAGGTGGCTTGCCAAAAAGCTTGCAGAAGCAATTGACCCAGGCTACAATGTAACCAAGTTGGGAAGCGACCTCCTTCTGGAAGTAACGTAGACGGCACCCCGGGGCTGACCCACCCAGGAGAAATCGGCAGTCGCCTTTTCCTATCTCTCCCCTACAACTTTGTCTGTATCTCTCACTTTTAGTCTGTCCTGTCTACTTATCTCTTCTGTTTACTTCCAATTTTCCTGGCGGCAAGGGTTAACCCTGTGCAAACAGCCTACCTTGGCCTAGGCGCATTGGGTTAAGTTGCGTTGTATGGCTGGCGTCTGCAGGTTTTAGCATCCGCAAACTTGTAGCGTCTCCTCGTTGGGCTCCGTGGTGGGTGGCCGCCAACGCTTCTGAAGAAAATGAAACACTCATGCATAGAGCTTTTCCTCCGTTAAATGATCGTACCGCTTTAAAGCGCGTACGCACCGAAGACTTGAGTTTTTTGAACTATTCAAAAGAAAACTTCCCCCATTTTCACGTCGTACGTAGTGAGAAAAGTAGCAAGCAAGCCAGGACCGTATCTCCTTTCGTAGTTGCCAGGTGTCTTACTGAAACTCTCGGGGCTGGATAAAAAGTAAGCAAAATGGCTAGCGGAGACCTTCTCCGTGAAATTCGGGACAAAGAACAATTTGTAAAGCTAGACAGCCTCTCAACGTTTGGTGACGTACCGATCACCGTAACACCACACAGATCTATGAACATAACTCGTGGAGTGGTATCTCACGCAGACTTACTTGACCTGACCGAAACTGAACTTTTGGAGGGGTGGAAGAGCCAAAATGTCACTAATGTATAGAGAACTATCATCAGACAAGATAAAAAGGAAACACCGACGAAACACTTAATACTCACGTTTGCATCCAGTAAACTGCCAGAATCTATTCAAACAGGGTACAGGAAGACATCTATCAGGCCGTACATACTAAACCCTCGTCGTTGCTTACAATGCCAGAGGTATGGCCATGGCTCTAAAAGCTGTCGTGGTCGCCAGACTTGTGCACAATGCGGAGTCCTAGGCCACGTGTCTGAGAACTGCAAACAACCGCCACACTGTGTAAACTGTGAAGGAAACCATGCCGCATATTCACGCTCCTGCACATTCTGGAAAAAAGAAAAAGAGATAAATTACATTGAAGGTGAAGGAGAACATTTCATTTAAGGAAGCGCGGCGAAGAGTCGCACCATTCTATGAACCTACATACGCTGATGCGGTGCGTCAGGGGGCACAACAGCACTAGCCTTCGCCACTCCTCCGGCCCGCGCATAGCGAGCTGGTGGTTGGCAACTGCCCCCAAGGCGGCTGTAGTCCACGCTACACTGCCTACTCCCAAACAGAGACCGGAGACTCCAGAGTCCTCAGGTCTCAAAGCCTCACCTCACCAGGCGAGGCCCAAAATTCGAACTAACAGCTTGCACGTGCGGGCATCCAGTGCCTCCGAGGAGGCAATGGATACGTCAGTACCATTGTAAGAGCGGCGTGGCTCCTTGGAGCGCGCCAAGAAAACAAAAAAAGCAGATAACAGGGCCTGGTGACGGCCGTGTTACGTGAACTCAAACTCCCTGTCTAAACAGCCACTCGCTTTTCGTACACACAGCACTATTTTACATTCACCATGAACACTCAAATTATACAATGGAACGTCAGGGGCCTTCTCGGAAACCTTGACGACATCCAAGAACTTTTATACGAACACTCACCAAAAGTGCTGTGCGTACAAGAAACACACCTTAATTCAAAACACACCAACTTTCTTCGTAAATACGTTATTTTCCGAAAGGACCGCGATGATGCCATGACATCATCCGGAGGTGTTGCCATTTTAGTGAATCAAGAGATTGCATGCACACACTTACAACTCCAAACATCCCTTGAGGCAGTGGCTGTTCGAGTGGTTGTTTTTGATAAACTGATCACAATTTGCACTACTTACATTCCTCCTAGCTATCAGCTGCAAAAACATGATTTATACTCATTAATTGATAAACTTCCGGAGCCTTATGTTCTCCTTGGAGACTTCAATGCGCATAGCAGGCTATGGGGTGACTCTCGTTGCGACGCCCGAAATCGACTGATTTAACAGTTTCTTCTCTCTTCCAGTGCTTGTGTCCTAAATCGAAAAGAACCAACCTATTATAATCTCTCTAACAATACCTACTCTTCCATACACCTAAGCATAGTATCTCCATCTCTTGTGCCTCTACTCCAGTGGAAAGTCGTCAGTAATCTGTACAGAAGTGACCACTTCCCCGTAGTTTTGAGCACAACCACAGCAACTGAGTGTCCACCATGTGTTCCCAAATGGCTCATAAACAGAGCCGACTGGGAACAGTTTTATACCATCGCTCGTATAAGTTGGAGTGACATATGTACTTTGTACATTGATGTTCCTGTCAATTACTTCACAGCGTTTTTGATTGATGCTGCAACAAAATGCATTCCACAAACAAACGGACACCCTGAAAAACGGCATGTGCCATGGTGGAACTCTGGATGCCGAAACGCACGCAAACAGCAAAACAGAGCATGGAGGTTGCTTCGAAACTCACCGACAACCGAAAATCTTCAAATCTTTAAGAAAATGAAGTCTCAGCCCAGGCGAACGCGTCGGCAGGCCAGAAGAGAAAGTTGGCAACAGTTTTTATCAGGGATCAATTCATACACACAGGAGGCTAGTCGGGAAGATGGTTGGTAGGGTAGCAGGAAGAGAAGCACACACACTCCCACTCGTAAACACACAGGGTGACACCTTGGAAGATCAGGCGAACTTCCTCGGTGCACACTTCGAGCCGCTGTCGAGCTCGTCGCACTATACTGACGCTTTCCAAAAATACAGAACAAGAATAGGAAAGCAGAAACTCGAACACAAATATACTAGATGTGAGGCGTACAACCAAGCTTTCAGGTTAGCTGAGCTCCAAACATCACTGAACTCCTGCAGTGATTCTGCTCCAGCAGGTTCTGACCGTGTGATGTATGAAATGTTAAAAAAGCTATCAATCGAAACTCAAAAACCTTACTTTGTTTGTACAATGCTATCTGGTTCTGTGGCACTATCCCTACTTTCTGGAAAGAGGCTATTGTTATTCCCATTTCGAAACAGGGCAAAGATCCTTCCTTAGTTTCGAGTTACAGGCCTATTGCGCTTACAAGCTGCTTATGCAAACTTCTCGAAAAAATGATAAACTGCCGACTTGTACATTTCCTTGAAACGACCCATTTCAGTGCGGGTTTCGAAAGAGTAGATCCACCACCAACCACCTTGTTCGTACCGAGGCACAGATCAAAAACGCTTTCGTTCATTAGCAATTCTTCCTCTCTGTGTTCCTTGATATCGGAAAGGCATATGATACAACATGGCGCTTTGGAATACTAAGACACCTGTCCCACCTTGGCGTGCGTGGCAGAATGTTTACTATACCGTAATTACTCGAATCTAACGCGCACCTTTTTTCCGGTTAAGCGAGTTCATAAATCGCATGCGCGTTAGAATCGAGTACGAACAAAAAAATACGGTCAATCTATTGCCATCGGCAAATCCAAAATGGCCGCCCCCTACGTGCGTCGGCATGGCGCGTTAGCCATTTCTGCCTATGAGTTTCCCATGTGCGGCACTTCGTACGTGTGCTGCGGAGTTCGTCATCTAGTAGTGCATTAGCATCGACGGCGTGGAAGGGCCGACTCCAAAAACTTGAATGCACCACGATGCCGCTTTTAAAAGAAAAGTCATAGCGTGTGCAGAAACGGAAGGAAATCGGGCCGCATCGCGGTCGTTCGGAGTTCCCGAAACGTGCGTGCGGGACCGGCGGAAACAAAAGCAGAAGAGTGTCGACAGCAAAGCTTCACGCAAAGGCTTCAGTGGACCACAGCAGGGTCGGTTTCCGCAAATTAAAGAGCTGCTCGGCGAGTGGCAGAGCGGCCCGTGACGACAGAACTGCTCCAAGTGCGGGCTATGCAATCAGTCTTAGAAAAAGTCTAATGCGGAGCCAGTTTAAAGCGAGCAGGTGCTGGCTAACTAACTTCATGAAGAGGAAAGGCTTTTCCCTCCGAAGGCGAACATGCATATGCGAAAAGTTTTGCGGGGGAGTACGATGAAAAGCTTCACAGTTTTCAGAGGTTCGTCCTAAACTTGCGGCACAACAGCAGATTTTTTTCCTGCGTGGGCAAATCGGGAACACCGATCAGACACCTCTTTACTTCGACATGCATGGCACCACAACCGTCGAGAAGAAGGGGGCGAAGCAAGTTCGCGTGCTGACATTGGTCCACGGTAAAACTACAGTGACGGCAATGCTCTGTTACACGTCAGATGGGCACAAGCTTCGCCCGTACCTCATATTTAAATGGAAGACGCTCCCGAAAGGAGTCGTTTTTTTTTTTTTTTCGAGTGGTGTGATCGTGCGGGCCAGCGAGAAAAATGGGTGCGCGTTGCAATCGATGTCTTACGTTTTTTTTTTTCGCGGTGGAAATCGGGTGCGCGTTACAATCGAGGGCGCGGTAGAATCGAGTAAATACGGTAATTCAAAGCTACCTGTCAGGCCGGACATTCAGAGTTCGAATAGGCAGCGTTTTTTCCCAAACATTTGTCCAAGAAACAGGCGTGCCGCAGGTGGTGTACTTAGTTGCACACTTTTTCTCGTCAAAATGAATTCTTTGCACTTGTCCATCCCTCGCAATGTTTTATTGTACATATGTCGATGACGTCCAGCTTGGCTTTAGATCTTGCAATCTGGCCATGTGTGAGCGCCATGTTCAGCTTGGTTTGAACAGTCTCCAATTGGGCTGGAGAAAACGGGTTCCGTCTGAATGCACAGAAAAGCACGTGTCTCTTGTTCTCCAGGAAGAGAGACATTCATCCTGAACCCGATATTCAACTGCATGGTCAATGTCTTTCTGTTAATACTGAAAACAAATTCTTAGGCATAATCTTGGACACCAAGCTAACCTTTATAGCACACATCAAGTATTTAAAAAACAAGTGCATAAAAGCTATGAGCGTTCTAAACGTGTTGTCACGCACTATGTGGGGAAGCGACAAGAAGTGTTTAATGAATTTGTATAAAAGCCTTGTACGTACCTGCCTAGACTATGGGGCAATAGCATATCAGTCTGCGACACCTACTGCCCTTAAAATGCTCGACCCTGTTCATCATTTAGGCATCCGTGTCTCCACGAGTGCTTTTCGCACTAGCCCTGTGGAAAGCCTGTACGTGGAATTGAACGAATGGTCGCTCCACCTACAGAGATGTTACATGTCTTTTAAATAATATTTTAATGTAAATGCCGACAAGGATCACTTATCACATTCCACAATTAATGACATGTCAAGCCTTGCTGTGTTTGAAAAACGGCCTTCTTTGAGACAGCCCTACTCACTCTGTGTGAGGGGCCTAGCAAAGAAAACCTGTGTGCCACTCGAACACCGTTTGAGGGCGCCCGTAGTATGCCTGCCACCGTGGCAGTGGCTGGCGATAAATTGCGACGTGTCTTTCTTGGAGGTTACGAAGCATGCACCAATTGCACATATCCAGATATACTTTCTTGAACTGCAACATAAATACACATGTCCTGAGTTCCTTACGGATGCTTCAAAGTCTATCTAACACTTCTGTCTCGTACGCAGCTGTCAGCCCATTCTTTTCGGAAGCCGGCGTTCTGCACCCTGATACAAGCATTTTTACTTGCGAAGCTTATGCGATACTTGCGGCTGTTAAACACATTAAACAAATAAAACCACAGAAGGCAATAATATATACAGATTTCCTAAGCGTAGTAAAAGCTCTGAAAACACCTAAAAAAGCACAAAAACCCTGTCTTTGTCTCACTTTATTCTCTTTTATGCTAGTCTACTCATCCAAGCAGCATGTTATAGTCTGCTGGGTGCCAGGACACCGTGAAATACAAGGCAATGTTCTGGTGGACCAGCTAGCTGGATCCGCCAACAAAACCGCTATCTACACTGACACTGATTACTGCACTCAACTTGAAAGCTGTTCTAAAGCAAAAGCTCAGGGGTCATTGGCAGAGCACATGGGGCACACACACAGATAATAAATTGCATGTCATCAAACCGCAACTTGGTCATTGGCCGCCAGTATCAAAGTCACGCCACACAGAAGTTTTCCTTACAAGGTTAAGAACAGGACATACACATACAACACATTCATTTATTTTGTCTGGGGGTGATCCACCTTTGTGTGATAGATAAGGAGCACTCACATTTTAATCCAGTGTAAAGAATTAGAAGCGCTGAGAAGACAACACTTTCCGTCACCCTACCGACCACAGATACCACCCCATCCTGCAATGTTCATCAATAGGGAACCACTTGTTAGTCATAAATCATTGTTAGCGTTTTTAAAATAAATTTGTACCTTTCGTATCATATACCTGGGCATTCCGTAGCACGACCTCTCCAGAGAGGTCTCCGCTGCGGTGGCTGCACTCAATAAAGCACTTGCCTCACTGCCCTTGGACGCAAGGGTGTGAACGAGTGAGGCCCTTGTGCTAATGCCATACATGTCTACCATCGTTTTATTACAACAAAGTTTTGTCATCTATTAACACCATACACCTTTCATGGCACGGTCATAATTTTGTTAGTTCTATATTTTTACCCGCCCTAGTGTGAGGAATTTTACGGCCCTTATACAGCCGCTTATCACAATCATTATCCATATCTCTAGCAAGATGAACTGGCGCTCTTTGGCCATGAAATGGCCCTTGCGCCACAAAACATCAAACATCATCATCATCCTTCTGGAGCTATGCGACAAGCTTCAATATGATAATTTATCTGAACTCATGACATTTCGGGACATTCCATTTTCAGTGGGCCCACACAGGTCAGTGAATACTATGTGTGGTGTGGTCTTTGATGACCTTCTTGAACGGGCCAAAAGTGAATTATTGGAAGGCTGGCAAGACAAGAATGTAATCAAGGTCCAAAGAATAATTATACAATGAGACAAAAAGGAAACACCCACTAAACACTTAACCATTACCTTTGGTACCAGTGACTTACCTTATTCAATTGAAACTGGCTACTGCAAGCTTCGAGTCGGGCCCTATGTGTCAAACCCTCGCGAAACTTTCAAGGGCCAGCGCTTTGGACACGGGTCACAAAGCTTGAAAGGGCGTATTACTTGTGCAAAATGTGCATCCAAGGAGCACCTATCAGATGCGTGTACCTCAACAGCATCATGCTGTGTAAACTGTGAAGGATATCATGCTGCCTACTCGAGATTATGCCCAATCTGGAAGAAAGAAAAACAAATCCTTGAGGTTAAAGTGAAATTCAATCTGTCCTTTCAAGAAGCATGTAAACGGTTCTCCATCCATCAGTCCAGTCCCTTCTTCACCGATATGACGCGTCGGGGTGCTGCGCCGCATCTTCCCGTGCCCGCAAAAGTCGAGCAGAGTGCGACTGCGGGTGCGCCACAAGTGCCCCCGCTGGAGCAGCCAGTACTGCTTCGCCACCTGACAAACAGGGCCAGCAGACACCCAAGTCTGCCCGACCCCGGGCCACTGCAAGCACAGTGAAGCCTGAAACCACCGTGAATGGGTCTGCCGCGCAGGCACGTTTTTGTCGAGCAGGCACCACCGCCACCTCACAAAGGCGATAGATACAAGTCCCACTCCTCTGGCGCCCGAGACGCCGAAGGAGAGACGCAGCTTTTTGGAGTGCACTAAAAAAGAAAGACTACGCATTACAGGGTCTCCTAAGGACCCTGTAATCTAAGGCTACACTTTTTGTACACGCAGCACCACACAGCTTAAAAATGGAACAGTGGAACGTCAGAGGGATGTTGAAAAATCTCCACGATATTCAAGAACTTTTACCCAAACAAACACCTAAAGTGCTGTGTGTACAAGACACACTTGAAATCGAAACACACAAACATTCTATGCCATTACTTAGAAAGCTGTACTCAATCAGTATACCATGTATACCGATGTCTTGTTGTTGACAGCTCACACTTAAAAATTAACCTTGGCGGCATTGCATATGTGAGATTTCGGGTTCTTTCAAAATAGTGGAAATCGGAAAACTTCGTCAGTGGAGTCCGGAGTGCACTTTTTCGGTGTTTCAGACGAATGTGCTGACCAGTGACCTGTACTGTACTATGTTACGCACCGCAACACACGGCTCGCCAGTGAGATGAGCATTCGCTCTGATCCCTTGCCTTGGTGATCTGGAGGTCGCGGGGTGGTATTCGTGGCGGTAGCATCTCGATGGAGGCAAATATGTGTGAGACCCGTGTGCTGAAATTCGATGCACAGTAGAGAATCCTAAATGTTCGAAGTTACCGCAGCTCTCCACTACGGCGCCCCCAATAATTAATCTGATCTGCTTTTGGGATTTTAAACTCTGACAAATATTACTCCTCTTCTGCCGAGTTGTGGCGTGGTGTGAATTAATGCAACGCAGAAGAAAACGGGGTACTGCCGTGCAATGGAGTCAACTCTAACTCAAGCCTCCAAGTTAACAAACTACGCAGCTTGGATGAAGACCACAAGAATGCAAGATAACTTGCAATAGTGCGAGCGAACCATAATGTAAATAAAACATGTCTGTCTTTTTTTTTTTGTCACATGGCCTCAAACTCGCTTGTCAAGACGAAGCCAGTTGCAGTGCCATTGGAAGCCGATCGCTTTCCCAATGACGTCATATGTCACGTTTATTAGAGGTGAAACACCTTGGGACCCCACAATATCTATCTGTAAACTGCCGTTATCTACAGCAGATGCAGCGCAGGTGCATATGACAAGGTATCATCAACCTGGAAAACCTGGAAAAGTCGGGGAATTTCTGAAGAACTTAGGTCATGGAAACTGACAGCATTCACAAAAATAAGCATTACCATTGATCAAAGCTTAAAAAGTTGCAGCTGCAACTACAGTGAGCTGCCAATTGATTGATTGATATGTGGGGTTTGATGCCCCAAAACGAACAGAATCAAAAGTTGGGCTAGTTGGATATGCATGGTATAACTGTCATTCAAGCGCACGAATAAACAGGAAGGAAGAGAGGACAAGCGCTTTCTCGCAACTAAACGGTTTATTAGAAAGGGATGAATATATAAGCAGGCTTTAAAAAAACAATGCATGCGTGTGCAGGCAAAAAGTACACCTGTGGCAACTCGAGAACACAGAGTAAAAGAAGAAAGATTATCCAGAAACATAATCTAGAAAAGCATACCCTTTATCGTGCAGCAAAACCGAAGGCTGGCTGACGCATTGTCCTCCTCTTTTTCTTATGTGAAAAGCTTCCGTCAACTCGCGAGTTAGTCGATTGTTAGATCGAAAAACCACTTCAGTGAAATGGGGTTTATTGGCGTAAGTAGTACTTGCACAGCAGGTCTATTGATGCGGAAAGCGGGCGGCAGAAACCGACCCAAAAATCACAGTGCTGGGGCAACAGCTGGCGCTCAACTCCTCTCGCTAAAGGTGTGACCCACTGCGGCACATAATCTTCTTCTTCTCTACAATACCCCGGTGACGAAGACGAGCCATCCTGGCAAGTCAAGGTGACGAGAGTAGGAGGGGGTCGTGATAGGGCTTGAGACGACTCACGTGGACAGCCTCACGACTAAGGCATCGCCTGTCCGTAGATGTCGTGACTGGCTCGATCACGTATGTCACATGAGATCGACGTTCGACGACGCGAAGGACAGTGAAACTTGGGTGCAAACTTAGAGGACAGATGTGGGGAGTGGAAGGGCAGTCGGAGCCAGACGAGCGAGCCCACGGCAAAAGTCTCGACTTGAAGGTTGTGGTCATGGCAGTCTTTTTCGAGTGCTTGCTTAAGCAAGCCCAAGGTGAATGATCGGGTCAACTGACGACACTCTTCAGCGTGGTGCTCAAATCCAGAAAGAGGGTTGAACTCTGAGACGTCGGGACGATACGACAAAATGGTGTCAAGAGTGGAGAATGGCTCACGCCCATATAGAAGAAAGAAAGGCGAGAAGCCTGTGGTTGACTGTGTCGTGGAAAAAGCGGATAGCAACTGCACTCTCTTCAATGAACCACGAGATGCGATGCCCCCCGAGGATTTCAAAGAACAATCAAGCTCTCTAAGACTAATATTGATGCACCTTCCCAACTGAGCTATGTACACTTTACCACAGCTAAAAGGAGTCATGTAAACAACGCCCATTGCGCAGTCCACGAACCTTTTGCTGTGTTTCATGCGACATTGCGGAAACTCTCTGCGCATGCGTGAACAAATGGGCTGCAGTTGGCTTTTGGCTGAGAAAAACACAATGACTTCATATCTATTAAGTTCATGCGATGTCTTATGAAGGTAAGAAATTACTGCTATCCTCCTACTTTTTCTACTCTCATCACGACGCCCCGATTGGTTCGCATCGAATTTTATTTTCCTAATCATGTTCTTACACACGGTCGTGATGGCATCATTAGGACACCTTGTTGTACTAGTTTCCTTACTTGACTTTCAAAGCTCATTTTCATTCTGTGTTGGTAGGACTTTTTCAGAGCAAAACCCAAACTCGTAGTAACGATACTTCTCTTCACTAGCTTAGAGTGGCTCGACCTGTAATTGAGTATAGGTTTTACGGATCTAGTACAATAATACCAGCAAAGATGCTGGTGTTTGAAGATGAAGTGCATATGTAGGAATTGCAGTTGCTTTAAACACGGCGACTCAAAAAGAAAAGTTTAGTTTCTTGCCTGTTTTTTTAAAAACCTTGATAATATTCACAACATCTAGCTCTGAGGACGCAGTGAACACAAGAAAATTATCGACGTATCTGAATACGTGAACTGCGAGTCCTGACAGATGCTTTTGAAGTGCCATATCAAGCTTTCCCAGAAAAATTTTGCTTAAAATTGGAGCTACTGAAAAGCCTATGCATATTTCTGATCTCTGGACATTAAGATTGCCTCCCCAAGCCACAAAGTTCCACTTCAAGTAGAAGCCAAGTAATTCTAGAAAACTAGATACAGTAGTTCCACACTTCAGGCAAAAAGACAAGTCATCATTATCCTGCGCAATGCAGCTTTGAACGTTTGCCATCAAGTCATCTTGAGGTATCGAATAGTATAAGTTCTCAACGTCTATGCTGAAAGCGCTACAGTAGCTAGAGCTATCAGTGCTCGGAAACTGTACCACCGCTTCGGAATTACTGACACGAAAAGGATCCAAGATAGAAAGACTCTCTAAATTGCTTTGCAGGTATCTCTAAACAATGTTTTGCCACGTGTGTCTTTCAATTACAATCGCTCTGAAAGGCATTTCTGGCTTGTGTATTTTGACTGAAAAAAATATAGCAAGTTCAGATCGCTTAGCAGATTTGACTGCAGAAGCTAACTTGTCAAAATTTATGTCAGAAAGCAAAAAAGCATTTTTCTTTACTTTTGAGCTCTTGCGATTTGCAGGTACAAAGCTCTTGTCGAGTGCTTTCAAGGCCCTCTCTGAAAAGGTGCCCTCATCCATAACAACCAAGAAACCTTCCTTGTCAGCTGCACGAAGTTGTAGTTTGTTACATGCCAAAAATTTAGAAATTGAGCGAATTCTGTCTCTACCCTGTACAGTCGTCTCAGGTTTAGCAATGGTATCCACACACTCCGAAATGCACCTGGGTCGCTCCTCTTCCACCACTTGCCTGAAAATGGTCCGCGCTAACACCAATTTGTCCACTGCTTGAGTGACGGCTCAAAACGAAACTTGGGACCAAGACCAAGAACATCAAAGTGCTTGTCAGGAAGTGTTGTGGCGCGGAGGTTCAACACTTTTCCAGCTTGCGCATGCCACTTATTTCTCTTTGGAAGTAGTAGAAGAACTTGTCGCCAGAGATACTCGGCCGTGACGTTGCCAGTGCGGCACCAGTCCCTGTAGAACGGCTGCCAGCGAGTACCATGCATCGAGCTGCACGACACCTTCAACCAGTCCTTGTACTTCCTTAGTTTCCAGGGTAGTTCGAACTGCAGAATCCGGCACATTCTTCTTGAATGTCCGACAGAGGGTTGAAGCCATTCGCACAAAGCTTGAAGATCGGGAGGACAGGTTCTATAGCAAATGGGCCAAGAAGCCACCCTTGCCTTGCAAACGCATGTGGCAATCATTGAAGCCAGCGTGGCCGGGTCCAATACATTGAGGGGAGAAAAAGAATTAGTGCCCTGGGTACTAGAAGTGCTTGTCCTCTCTTCCTTTCTGTTTATTTGTGCACTTGAATGACAGTTGTCCCCAAACTACTATATGATTATGAGAGACGCGGTAGTGGAGGGCTCCGGAAATTTCGACCACCTGGGGTTCTTTAATGTGCACCTAAATTTGAGCACATGGGCCTACAGCGTGTTCACCTGTTCTGAAAATTCAGCCGCCGCAGCTGGCATTCCATCCCACGGCCTGTGGGTCAGCAGCGAAGTACTTTAGCCACTAGACCACCGCGGCGAGGTACAGTGAGCTGCTAGAAGGCGTGTCACAAAAAAAAAAAAAAAAGACGGCATAACTGTTGCTTGGTTGCGTTCTAGTGACAGCGTGACAACTTCAGAAAGAGACAAAAAGCACAGAAAAGAGCGCTTTTTCCTCTTTTTTGTCTCTTCCTGAAGTTGTCTCACTGTTACTAGAACACAACCTCGATGAACTGTCTCGCCCAAATCAAGCTCTTGTAACTGTTGCTTCTTAGCGTAAACGGGAAAGGTTGCACTGACCAATAGAACACGAAGTTTGTTGGCGTTTCAGTACTCGATAAGGGAAGGAGCCTTGTTTATAATAAAAGCCTTAAGAAGGGCACTGGGTACTCAAGTACGCTTAAATACGTGGCATAAGTAGCAAGAGTACATTGTTAGAAGCGTCCTATCACCCCTGTTCAGTGTATGTCCAGTCATCTGTTGCTGGATGATGGCATGATGTGAAGTGCAGGCATGATGCAAGCTTCTTTCAAGAGCGGAGCGTTTTATATTTTGCACCCCTACTCCCCTACTGCGCATGCTTGCGTCTCGTGCCGACTGTAAATCTCCAATTATCTTTCAGCGTCACGTCCACAGAAGAGTACGTAAATGAAGGTAACATGCCAACATTCGTGACTGATCTGTGGAATCTAGGAAGCTGTTGTTGCACCTTGACAGATTCTTTCTTGCCACCACATACTCACATGTCGGCACTTTAAACACTGTCTCCCGATTTCATTGCAGCTGTCTGAGGACTTTCGTTGCATTTCAAGTGTCGGAGCCCCGAGACAAAATACAAGCATGCATGTGCTCATCAGAGAACGAAAAAAAGCAAGAAAAAAGAAAAAAAAATTTTGCAGTTGGCTCTGTTCTTGCATTGTTGTCGTTACTCGTTGTCAAGCCAATGTACACAGAATACGTGAGTAATAGTTATTCATTTTTTGAAGTATATTTTAGAGGTGCACAAATTAGGCGGGGACCTAAATCAATCGTAAATGCAGCAATCCTGGTCAAGTCAGATCTAATCCAATCCACATCCCAAATAGTTGAGTCGGTAAATACAGCAGTTCAAGGCGATCTAATTCAATCCAATGCACTTCCTATGCGGCGTGGGCTGCAGCCATTATAGTAAACTAGATTATATTCTAATGGCAGAACCGGCTAGACTCCCGTGTCCTCCTTTTACACGGATGCCGCGAGATGGCATCACTGCTGTTGTCGTCTGTCGGGCTGGGGGTATCTAGCAGCGTCGACAAAAAGGACAGCCTCTCGGCTGCTGTGCTCTTTGAGGATCGCCTCCGCTATTTGTTAAATGCGTGTAAGATTAGTTTAGCATCATAATGATTACTAACTGCTGCTGTAACGACTTCGTGTGTGACTGATTACATTTACTACTTCATCAGCTTTGACCTCATCTATGCTACAAGAACTGGCATTTAAAATCGGCTCATTTAGCCTATTTTACTTTTGAAATATTGAAGACTGGCTGTTTTGGTGAAATATGGAATCAACATACAATGCTCGAGTGATTCTAGATTGCTGTTTCGGCAATAGTTAAATGTGGCTGTGGCCGTTTTTGTAATTTGCTGCTCAGCTTTATCGCTTTTATACGACATCTACCATGAGTATTGCCATTTCAACTGTAGGTAGCTCATCTTACTCAGTGTTCATTCACCATACATCTGCTTAATTATTCATTTCATGCTATTCCAAGTGAATATTGTACGTGCAATATGTTTGATTTGTATTCATATTTGTAAGAAGCTTAGACTTTTTAAACTCGTGGAAGCGTTTCTTATATTTTGCCATCTGCTCCAAAAATATCAAAAGGTGCTCCAGACTAGCATTTTTTTTTCTGTTCCAAAAACACTTATGGCTGCTCCAAAGCACCATTTTTTCTCCTCCGAAATCCTGTACAAAAATCAAAATGTCACTTAAATCACTGAGGGTGCTTTTAAAGTGCTGTTTAATTTAAACATGAGAAGTGCTAAACCAGATGCTTTTTCAAATGTAGTTCTATAACATGCTGACAGATAGCAGAATGTGTCTGTACAGTCTGGGGACGAGTCAGAGGGCTGTCACAGTGATGGAGTAGTGCCTATTCACAAAAAGGGTGTCGCGCATTCTGGAAAACTATCGACCAGTGTCCGTTACATCATGCAAGTTTCTTGAGCTCATTGTAGCCCGAGGAATTCTTGATTTTTTAACATTGAATAACAGTTTGTCTCAGCATCAACATTGCTTTAGGCGAGGAATGTCGACTTTATTCTGCTCATCACTATAGTCCATGAACTCACAGCAATATTCAGACTCTGATGTTGTGTATGAAATACCGTTGACATGTGGAAAGATAGGACAAACTAGACAATGCTTCAGTGACCGAGCAAGATTGCATCCATACAACGTTGGGAATGGCTACGGTAGCCACTTGGCTGTACCTTGTAAAAAATGTAAGTGCAGTCCTTTATTCCATAAAACGCAGTTGTTGAAAGAAGCAAGAACGAAGAATGAAAAAGAGACTATAGAAGCATTTTTTATTAGGAAGATCACGCATCGATGCATCACTACACCATCACTCCTCCTTTCTGAGAGGGAGTATTCTTTTCTGAGTTGAGAATATTTTTCATAGTCGCACATGAGCGCTGTTTACGCTGTATAAAAGCGGCTGTAGCACCTTCAATAAATTCAGCTTTCCTGTCCATATTGTCTCTTACTACCATTGTTGCGCTGTTACTGCAGTACTACTGCAATGAGCCGACTCGCCAAAATTAGGCTCTTGTCCAAGCAATGCTGCTGCTGCCTCGTAGCGCTCTTAAAGTCGGCACATGCAGTAGCATTGCAGTGATGCTTCTCCATTGGCTGCTCACATGGTGCCGTAAATGGCGACACACTATCTCGAAACACTGTATCTCTTGCAGAGCCAGCCTGACCTCCAACATTGGGAATTCAAGCCACTGCCCCACGGATCTGTACACAACAGAACAAAATAATTGCTCCATATGATTTCCGTTGGGAGGCACCACATGATGGGTTCTCTCCCCCGGGACATCAAAGTACATGCGAAGGCTAGGCGATGGGTGAGAACAAGAAAGGGCCAGAGGAGAGAGTAGTGAACGGCGGGATTCGGCGCGTGTGGCTGGCATTGAAATTATAGAGGAGGTTTGACGTAGGTCGGCATTAAATATGGTATTCACAGAGAGTCATTCAAAAAATGTATCATGTGCTTTAGACTCATCGTACTCTGACTCTCAAAAATTTTCCAGTGTTGGATTCACTCGGACTCGCACAAAAATTACCTTCAGCCGGACTCATTTGGACTCAACCTCACCATAATATTGACACTAGCATGTAGTGGGTTTCTGGCTGTTGCGTGGCTAGTGTCATCATTACTTGTGCGTGTCGAAGGATTTGGTCTGCAGAAAAGACGATGACGAACTCGCGCTGCTCGATCGAAGCTGTTCCGCTGTTTGCTAGACTGTTACTTGCACTGATTGTATAACCGTGAAAAACTGGTGGAGGTGCTGGTTACAATCCCAAAACGCTAGTTTTAACTCAAGCCGCTTCAAGCTTCTGCCACCATTTCAACGATTCCGGAGGAAAACTTGGCACTTCGCCTTAGCCGCCGCTTGCTAGAACTACCTCCTGAATTTGGTCCCTTGAGCTTGGCATTAACAACCACCACAACGGCAAGTCAGACGCAAGAGAGCAACGTAGAGCAACTTGCATCTACCCCAAGCGTTGTCTACACAGCATGTAGATGACTGGAGGACGTAGATGACTGGCTAGATCGAGTCGCAGCCACCTACGAATGGCAATGGAACAGCACCAAGAAGCTTCGCTACGCCTATTTCGCACTTGAAGACTATGCTCGCATCTTGTATGAGAATCATGAGCCGTCTATCACCAACTGGCAAGAATATCAGCGACAGCTATCCCAGGCATTCAGAAATTTCGAAAGGAAAGAAAAGGCTGAGCAGGCTCTGCAGAGCCGGGTTCAGAAGCCAAATGAAAACGTGGCTATGTTTGTCGAAGACATGTCACCCTTGTTTAAGCGCGCTGACCGAGGGATGGATGAAAGCAAAAAAGTTCGACTCCTCCTGCAGGGTGTCAAGGAGCAACTTTTTGCTGGACTCGTAGGCAAGCCCCCAACCACTGTCCATGAGTTCATCGCGGAAGCTACAATCATGGAATGGGCACTTCAGCAACACTCTCTACAGTAAGACCGTCAAGCTTCTGTTGCCGCAGTGTCATCTTTCACCTGTGGACAGGACTTATCAGCGCTCCGTGAGCTTGTGCGGAGCGTGGTCCGCAAGGAGCTCAAAAAAGTCCGCCCCACATCTGCTCACCGAAGTGCAACGATTTTGGGAGACATTATTCGCGATGAACTCAGGAATGTGACCCAACCATTGCTCCGAATGCGTGCGGAAGCTCCTGCTCTGTCTTACGCCGAAGCATTGAGAAGTCCTCAATCTTCTACTGGACGCCGGCCACCCTCTACTTTCTCACCATCGCCTGTCAATTCGCACCTGCAAATAACTACGCGAGCACTTTCCAGTATGACGTTCCGCGTGAAGTCACCCGTAAATCTGACTTATGGCGCACCTCTGACAACAGGCCTCATTTCTACCACTGCGGCGAAGTGGGCCATCTGTTCCGCCAGTGTGCGTATCGCAGGATGGGCCTTTTCAGATTTCAGATTTTTTATTGGTACGAATACAAGAATGTGACATGTGTTTAGTATACAAAAGGAGGTCCCAAAGTCAAAGACTGTACCGGGACCTCTTTTTACGGAGGTTTCGATACCTCCTTTTACGGAGGTCGACATGCGTTAGGGGTTTCACCCTAATGCGCGTTGACCTAGCAACGGGGAGCATCCTCGCGAGATTCAGCAATACCTAGCAGCGTAGCAGCTGTTTCCTCCTGCACAAAGCCACCGGCCACGCTCACCTTCTCTTCGGCGCCTCGGCTCGCCTAGTCGTTACGCCACGTTCTCTGGTGTACGAAACAGGTCCCCAAGTCCTGGCCCATGCCAGGAAAACTGAGGCCAGCGGCCTCTGGGGGTAGGGCCGCTGTTGGCCGAACTGACCAACATCCTCCGCCACGACGCATTGATGCCGCCGATATTTCTGTCACGAAATTTTCTGAACGTGACGCAGCAATTTCCGCCGATATTTCCATAACCGTCGACAATCACTCGACCACCGCACTCGTGGATACTGGCGCCGATTACTCCGTTATGAGTGGTGACTTCACGGCTGCTCTCCGAAAAGTGGTGACGCTATGAAACGGTCCGCAGCTCTGTATCGCGGGTAGTCATCTAGTGACGCCGTTTGGGAGGTGCACTGCTCGACTACATATTGGCGCTTCGACCTTCATCGGGACTTTCGTCGTACTGCGGGAATGCTCCAGGCAGGTCATCTTGAGATTAGACTTCCTTCGAGAATATGGGGCTATTATAAATCTCCGAGAATTGCTGGTGACGTTTTCACGTAACGAACATTCTCAGGATTGTGAATCGCGTATAATGGCATTGCGTGTATCTGACGATTCAGTGACAGTACCGCCCTGTTCCAGTGTTCTGGTTAACGTGCTGAGTGACACCAAATGAACGGCTCTCGGAGTTGTGGAAGGCAATGTGTTCGTGCTCTTGTCTCATCAAGTATGCGTCGCCCGTGGCCTCATAGAATTATACAAGAGCCTGCGAAAATTCTACTAACAAATTTCAGTCATGAATACCAGTACTTCATGAGGCAGTGTGTCATCGCTTACTTCGAAGAAATCGGAGACTCTAAAGCCAGCTTTAAGCTTGATGTGAACTGCGCACTGTCGACATTAAAGCAAGAGAGTCTGCGCTCCCTCCTGTTTTCCTTCAGTGATTGCTTTGCCACGACGTTCAAAATAAAACAGACACCCGTCGCAAAGCACAGAATCATAACAGAGCCCAGCGAAAGGCCTATTCGACAACAAGCTTATCCTGTTTCCCGCAGAGAACAAGACGCCATCCACGACAAAGTACAACGAATGCTTGCTAACGGCATCATTTACCCATCTACAAGCCCATGGGCATCAACGGTTGTGTTGGTGAAAAAAAAAAAAAGATGGCACATTGCGTTTCTGTGTTGATTATCGCAAACTGAACACCGTGACAAAGAAAGACGTTTATCGGCTTCCTCGCTTCGTCAACTCACTCGACCGCCTTAGAAACACCCGATATTTTTCATCCATGGAGCTGCGCAGTGGTTATTGGCAAATTGATGTCGATGACCGGGAAAAGACCGCCTTCATTACTCCTGGCGGGCTCTTCGAATTCAAGATGCTTCCTTTTGGACTGTGCTCTGCTCCCGCGACTTTTCAACGAATGATGAACACAGTTTTGTCCGGTCTCAAGTGGCAATCGTGTCTTGTCTATTTAGATGACGTCGTCGTCTTTTCGCGCCGAAGAAGCTTGACAACTAGGTCGCTTGCGCATTCGCTCTCAGCAACAACACGATGCTCTTAGGTACAACCTTTAGCACAGAGAAGTCACCTACCACCACGAAGAAAAAGTATGGCTCTGGAGTCCTGTACGCCAACGTGGCCGCTCTGAGAAGCTCTTGCATCGTTATTTCAGCCCTTACCGGGTTCTTCAGCGCCTCAGCGATGTAAACTATGAAGTTATCGCAGAGCCCAGCATGCAGTCCTCCCGTCGTGGTGCCCAGCCTGACATCGTCCACGTGGCTAGGATGAAGCAGTATTACTCACGCTGAAGACTTGCTTTTGCCTTCATACATTTGAAAGCATCGAGTCGATGCTTTTCGAGAGGGGGGGTAATGACACGAGCATGTAGTAGGTTTCTTGATGTTGCGTGGCTAGTGTCATCATTACTTGTGCGTGTCGAAGGATTTGGTCGGCAGAAAAGACGACGACGAACTCACGCTGCTCGATCGAAGCTGTTCCGCTGTTTGCTATACTGTTACTTGCACTGATTGTATAACCGTGACAATATTATTCAACCGGACTCGCTCGTGCTCGGACTGATGGCTCGATCTGAGTCTTGATTTTAGTAGACTCATCAGTGAGTTTGTTGACCTATGTTGTCTAGAAGAATATTTGTCTAGAAATCTTTTACACTAGTGTGTTTTTGGTGTCTCGTGTGCTGATTGTTTTAATATTATTATTATTATAATTTGTTTACATATGTGTGCTTCTTGTAATCTTACCTATGATGGCATCATTGTGGTGCTGCTTTTACGTACAATTCTCTGTAAGACCTTTTTGTGAATGGGTGGATTCAGGATACGCTTGTTGGTATTGATTTTGGTATGTTTGTATGCCCCTAGTGCTTTGGGCTGGCGACTTCAGCTTGCAGTATGATGAAATACATAAAAAAAATTGGAACTTGAGAGATTTCTGTTGCATCTTTGACCTTGCATGAAATCCACTCAATTGGAATTCACAAGATTCTGTTTACCCTGCTTACTCAATGAAAATAAATTAAATGTTTGGTTGCAATGCATTTGAACAAAGTGTGCGATTCCTAATATTTTGCAGCAACTACGGAAGCTGATTCTGGAGATCATACATCGCATTCCAACTAACGACCATTTGCGTCCCTATGTCAAGCAAATCCTCAACCTCATGTTTGAGCTGCTCAAGGTGAGTGTCTCTTTGCCATGGGGGGTTATTGCATGATCTTCGTGCAAATTGTAATGGTTTTGAGACTTTTTGTTTGTGTCCGATGTAAGCCCAGGGTGCGTAGCGGTCTTTGAAAACCTTTGAATTTCAAAATGGCCTTTTCAAGTCCTTTAAAACCCTTAAATTTGTTTTAGGTCCTTAAAAGACCTTGAATTTCATCAGAGTTCGTTCAGCCATAATCTAGGGGACTTTTTTGTGCATCTGGCAACTATGTGCTCTCTAGCCAACAAACCATATAATCCAATTTTTTTTCTTTTCTCTAGCCACATTGGAGTGTTCTAGTACAGTGTACTCTTCTAGTACACTGTAGTTGTGGTACCGCTTGCATGGTTGCAGCAGCAACGACGGAGCTAAGTCTGGCTTTTTTGAGGAGACTGCAAGTGTGTGCATGTATTTGCAGTCATGTCGCTAATGGTGGAACTATGCCAGGCAAGTGCAAATTCCAGTCGTCTTGGTTATGCATTGCTGCTTATAGGGAGTTGTGGCGTCTCACTATGGCGTCTCACTGTGGCGAGAGCACCACCACGTTGTTGGAGTGAACGGATACAGCAGACGCGGTCGGAACAAACCAAATTACAACACACATTTATTTCAGCCAAATTATTATAACATCAATCGCGATCAACACACGACATCCTTACACAATAATAAACAACACTCAACAACATGACAAACAAAACGGTGTCACTAACGCCTGACTCACCACGTCGGCTTACCGCAGATGGCCTGCGGTGCCGTCCACGGCAGACCCACCGCTGGAGGCAACCGCCCGCGCTACTGCCTCCACGCCAAAAGAGACTCGTTCAATTCTTTTGGGTCGCCACCAAGGCATGCCGCCAGGGGTCGCCGCCGGCACTAACATTTTCTAATCATGATGATGATGATAGTGGTGGTCAATTCTCGCAAACACAACGCCACCTACCGCTCAATAGTTGTGACCTTGAAATACGGCCTCTGCGCGAGACACATGCACCATGCAAGGCAAACAACTGTACAGGAAGTGTCAGCACCCTCACAGAGTGGATTGCACCTGATACGTCAAACTCGGATCAGGCAAAGTTTTTCTATATGGGAAGAGTTTCGATGTGTCAGCTATGGGGAAGTCTGCCCTTAGTCATATGAAGAGTGCGAAACACTTTGAGAACGTAAAAGCGACTATAGTCTATGATAACTCAAGTGCGTTCATGGTGCCGATCGTACAAAATAAAGTACAAATCTTTATGCTGTAAGATGTGGCGTTGTAATTTTCTATGGTTTCAAGTGTTATTTTATGTCCTTGAAAACTCTTTTTTGTTTCACTCAGGTGCTACGAACCCTGAAGCCAGAATCTATCGAAAGATATGTAAACACAATCAATGTGCTATTCTCAGAGCCTGATATTTTTTATTTTTTTTCTGCCCCATAGCTCGAACTCTTAGCTGCCAGAAATTGCTTGTTTGTAATGGCTACCAGGACGCTTAGAGTGGCACCCCCCGCTGTGGTTAGGGTGATCGACTGTTGGCCCGCAGGTCACGGCATCGAACCTGGCCATGGTGGCAAGAATGTTCGAGACTTGGGTACTTTCACGTTCAAGAGTCTCGGGTGGTCGAAATTTCTGGAGGCCTCCAATATGCCTTTTCTCATAATAATGATAATGTGGTTTTGGGATGTCGTCAATATTATATTTATGGAGTGGCTGCTGGAACCCTGAAATTGGATAAGCAGTTCAGCTTGCTCAAGTCAATGTGGGCACAATGCTGCCACATTTATACAATTATTCCTGAAAAGATGAAAGGCTCGTTTCTTGCAGCCTTTTCCAGACATTATTCTGCAAACTGCCAGGCCAGTATAACAATAATTGGGTCATCCCCTCTGCAATGTGCATGCAGCGAGCGACCTTGGTGTGATGAGAGCAAGAGCTGCAGAGGAGTTCCTGTGCCTTCTCTGAAGGTGTCCAGTTGAGCTTCTGTGATTATTGTCTGTGAGCTGATAAGATCTGACCACTGTCCCAGAGCTGCTGCTTTTTGCTGGGGCGACTACGAAGCAGATTCACGATAGTGCTGTTAGTAAAATGACCTGCGGAAAAGAGAAGGTACCATATTGAGAATATGCAGTTACGGGTTTCATTAACTGTCTGAGGGTCGATTTTTTTCACGATATTTAGTTCGAAAATGCATAATTTTTTTTTGTCCGGCAAAAGTAAAGTTATCAGATTTTACTCCCAAAAAACAATCTAAAATTTCATTGCACGATTGTAAAGTCGGAAAAAATTTTTTTTGTTGCTAAATACTTGTGGTTTATTTATAATTACTTCAAACAAGATCCAGAAAAAAACAGAAGTTTTTATAAATAGAAGTTATGCATTCTAATAAACATGGCTCACGGGCATACAAAAAGAGGGTACTTTTTCAGTAAAAGAATCTAGCACTAAACACTGGGGAACTGTTGGTCCGATCCAGATCATCCTGCCACGCACACTTTCGCGATTTTGCTCCTTCATCATCATGATCAAAGTTTCACTGAATGCTCATCTATCGAGCTGACATCCATTAAATGAGATTCTGATTTGGCGCATTGGAAGAATCCCTGCTCGACTCACTATCAGTAGGGCAACTGGCATGCACTTTTCTAGCATAAGGGAACTGCGTGAATAACCGTACAGAAGAAAACTGTGTTTCTACGCCCTTCTGAAAAACAAAACAAGTGAAAAAGCCATAATGCTTTTTTGTCTTTTGTGGAGACATAGCTTTTCAGAGTCTCCAGAACAGAAAACACAGCTGCGGTGACATTGTGTAATTTAAATACCACCCAAAAAACTAATTTCATCACTCCCTGGGGAGCAATAAATGAGACATTCACAAGTGGGCCATGCTTTGAGAGGTTAGAAACCAGACAGCCTGCGGTTTTCCAGGTTCGAGAAGTGATAAGCACCCGGAGGACGGAACTGAAACCAGCTGCACCACATGGGTATCGATAGATGCGCAAGCGAAACCCTTTCCTTGACATTCTCAGAGTGTCGTCTCAGTTAACAAGCATTTGATGTCATTAAGCGATGCATATGTGGGCTAGGATCGGGCAACATGTACGAATTATTTGATTTTTTGAATTAACAAGTCAGATTAAGGGGACAGTTTAAGCAAAAATATTGAAAAAATCATTTTCTTTTTGTGCTATTTGAAATCTGCAGCCTTTTCTGAAGCAAAATCAGTCATTTGCTCGTTTTAATGCGATTTTTTTTTCTGTCTAAAAATTGCGTATTTCGAAATATATGTGGCGGCCTACTTCACCCCTTATAGGTATGCTTCACCTGAGTGCTCACGTGGGCAGCTAAAAATGCGCTGAAATGAAGGGCACTAATTTTTTAACAAGTTTAGTGGGAATTTTATTTGGTCTGGCAACAAGTGCTTCATCTGCCGTGTCAATGTTTAGCTGCAGGTAAAAGTACTTTGCGGGTGCTTTTTGTACGTGTTATTTGCACGTGGTTTGCAGAGTTTCAAAAGTATTATGGTTTAGCCATTGGAAGAAATATAGGCAGCTTAGAGGACATGCGAAAGGCTGTCTGGGCCATATATTTCCACATGGCATCAAGGGATACCAATCCATCCCACGGACTTTGTCTGATGGACGCTGATACCTGGGGCAAATTCATCAAAACCCAGTTCAGTGGTGAACCATACTTTCTCAACGATTACCTTCCGGCATCTGTTCTTGAGGCTGTTAAGCCAATTGACGAGCAACTAGTTATTCCCGAATCACTTGCAAAATGTCTCCCAGGAAAAAATCAAAACCCTAACGAGTCATTCAACAGTGTCGTGTGGGAGTGCACTCCAAAAAACATGTTTCTCGGACATGTAGCGCTGAAAATATGCAGTATTGATGCTGTTATCACCTTTAATGATGGCAATATAGCTCGTGTGAATGTACTGAACTTGTTTGGAATTTCGCCAGGCCGCTACACAGTGCAGGGACTATACGCACTTGACCTGCGTCGACAGTACTTCGCTGACAGGGCTGTGAAGCAGGCGACACAGGAGGCCCGGCAGGCCACATGCCTCAACTCAAAAAGAAAAAGCGATATTGGTGATGAGTAGAGACCGGATTATAGGCAAATGCCTATTGTGTTCCTTGCGTTTCTATCATGCCATTTTGATATATGAGCATGAATTAGTGGTTAAGAAGGGCTTTTATGGTGTTTTTATAGTGCCTATAAATGCCTATTTTGGGTGTTCGTGCCTAAATGTCTATAAGTGCTTATAAGTGCCTATTTTCGAAATGAGCGCCTATATGAGCGCTATTCAAGCCCAAATTTTGTTTTCGAGCGTGGTGTGAAGCAAAATATTAATGTAAAAGAGGCAATATTGACATTTCCAAACACAATGAGGTTCAACGAAGACAAAGCTGACATGCTGCGAGTAATTGGAGGAGGAGCATGATGAGTGCGAAAGTCGCTATTTCTGCAGCCTTAAGTGGAAGCACGTCTCGGCGTCTGCAGGGAAGGAGGGAGAATTAAAGATGGGGTAATAAAATAAAACTAACATCTGTGGCCAAGGACGCGGCGGCCACCTTCTAAACACAGCTGTCCAGTGCCCTGAAAGAACTGAAGAACCACCCTGAAATCCTGGTATTGCGGTAGGAAAGGAAGAGTGGGTTTTTCTGGGCCGCCGCGGGTGGCTCGGAAACGAATGAAAAACCATGAAGGGCCGGCCACTCATGGAATGTCTTGTTGATTCAGTGGTGGTGAAGGTCGCCAAATCGTTATACATTATACATTGAAGCCTGAGACAGGCACCGGGATGTTTACAATCAATGGTGTATTTAGCATACATTCATCGTATGCTTGAATGACAAAATACAGTACAGGGCTTAGATGTTTGCCCTAACCCATTATTCAAAACTGATAGCTGTAATAATATGAAAAATGAACCAGAATGGGAATTACCATCATCGCGTCGAATTAAACTGCTGTTAAAGCTACTATGTCAAGCATTTCATGGTAAAACTCGCATTCCAAAATGAAGGTACTTAAACAGTTCTCTTTGCGCAGGGGTAATTAAGACTGTAGAATGTCGTATCAGATATAATGTTTGTATTAATTCATTTTTGTTAGTTTCATGTGTTGGGGGTCCGTGCTATGTACGGCTAACGCGGCAGCCTATCTAATGTTTCAGCCGCACACAGTCCTACCGTGCACAATTAACGTCCCCTATTTGTAGCTCGTCTCATGCAGCTACACGGGTTCGGGCGAATAAGGCAACAGGCTAGGTCAGGAAAACGACACTTTATTGCTAGGCGTTGCAATAGTGCGCAAATGTCTCGAGGAGATAGTACAGAAAACAAGGGTAGACTCTTCCTCCTTGGTCATTGTCGTCCTCAGCTTGCAGGGGGGCTGTGGGTCGACCTCCTGTTTCCAAGGCAGTGTCAGAGAGAGCATGCGGCCGTTGGCACGCCAGTTTTGTCCCCTGCCCTGGCGTCCCTCTGCCTGACGAGAATAATATCTTTTCTCGCTGAGGGAGGGGAAATTCCGCGTGCCGGGAAAAGGGGAATCGCGAGCGCTGGCTGTGGGGGTATTCTCGCAACTAGGCTTTCGCGCTGCTGTAAAAAGGGAAAGGGAGGCTAGGGGCACGTGCTCCCCCCACATATTCCCCCCCTTAAAAAGGCCCCTGAATGACGCAGACTGCAACATGAGCATATTTTGTTATTCATCATCAAGGAAGGCGAGGACGGAGGGTCCAAGTCCGTGCCCTCCTGTGGTTGGCCCTCTGCCGTGGGTGCCGCTGGTGCCCCCACTTGTCGTCGCTGCATCCAAAGTAGCCACCACTACTGCTGTCGTGCCCATTTGCGTCATGGCCAGTCGTCGCCACCGCTGTCACCACCTCCGCCGTAGTGCACTGCTGTCGCCTTCGCCCCCGTTACTGCTCCCTGGATTCGGTGCCGGTATCAATCTGGCCCGGACCTCGCCCCATTGACTCCTGACACTCGGGTTGTTGGGGGCGGTCCCGTTCAGCACTGGCTCAGACCGCCCTCTCCAACATGGTCTGGGCTGCCGCATCGGGTCACAGCTCCACTGGTCTGGCCGGCTCGATGTGTCATCTTCAGCGTGCCTCGCTATGGCCTCGAGGTAGCAGAGGCCATACGGGTGTCCGGACAACCGTGGGTCGGCTAGGTAGGCTTGTGTTTGTGACAGCGGCTTCGAGGTGGCTGGCTCTGCCGACGGGGCTGGCGGCTGGTCACCCTCACGCCTCTTGCGTAAAGGCCCGATGATGAGGGCGATGGGGTAGATCGGAACTGGCGTTGCTTGGTTGGGTGGGGCCGCAACGACGACATGGATGATGTTGGGGGTGATCCGGCGAGAGGAGCGGTTTCCTCTCAGAGCTGTTCTGGCGGCCCCTCTTTCCTTTTCGACTCTCCATCTGCTGGGTGAAAGTTGACACAGAAAAAAGAACAGGTTAACAATCGCACATGTATTGCGCGCGAACCCTGTGAGGATCTGAGGCGCGCCCGCGATCATTTCGTGGGCATTCCGCCTCACGGCCACACCCTTTGCTTTTTCTGCTCTGGTAACGGTGCGTGGCGATAGATGGCGCCACGTGCGGGCGCTACACGTGTTACATGCGCGCCGAAGGAGTTCTCTTTCCTCTGTGGTCGGCACCGGGTAAGCACGTGTTTCCTTCGTCCGCATCCCCTTTGGGAATCGCCGGACTGTAGCCTGCCTGGGGTGGCCTTTGGCACCTCGGCGGGCTTGCTTACTTGAGTGCTAGCTTCAGTACCGTACGCTAAGCCCACAGCGGTGCCTAGTGCTTGAAGTGGTCGTACCACACTGAGCCGCACTTGCCGTAGGCCTACGCGTACGAGGTTAGCCCTAATACTCGCGACCAGGTCCAGTGGCCATCCTGAAAGTGCGCAGCATTATTGCGAGGGACCTTTTCCTGACTGGCGTGTCAAAGCTTGCCATTGTCTGCTGCGACGTGTTCGTGGTTTCACCTTTTCGTGAACGACCGCGTGCGGGTCCCTTTGCTCCCCGCGTCCCGGGAGCGGACGTTGTACTGTTGTTCGGGGTGCCGCCAAAGGCAATGAAGTGTTGTGTATTTTTGTATTGGAACACTGTCTGTTTTGTCGCACCGCGCTAAACGCCTTATTAGTTGAGTGCGCGCAGAGCGGGGCGCTACACGCGAGTAGGTGACGGAGTCGCGACCCTGTGGCTCGCTAAGCGTGAACCCGTGGTGATCATCCGCTTTGGTGAATAGCGGGATCACCATAACCCTTGCACTTCGCGTCAAACTTATCGAACGCAGCCTCCCGTGCATAGTTGTCTTTGCCTGTTACGCAAGAAGTAACGCAGTTCTGGGCTGCTCACTCGATGCCGAGGGATATCATTCGCCGCGCGCGGCTTGGAGGAGGACCGGTTGTAGTCCTCATGCTTCTCCAGTGCCACGTAGCGTTTCAAGTCAAATATGGGTACCGGTGCACCATTTGGTTTGCCTTTCATGTTCGCGAGCCGATAAACAAGCCAAAATACTTTCTCTTGCACTCGGTACGGCCCAAGCCAATTCGGTGCCAGAGAGGCAGCAAACTGTTTACTAGCATTGCCGAGAACATGATGACGCCACAACACTAGATCGTCCACTTCTTAACGTGTGGTCGTACTGCGCCTTCTGTTGTGCCCTAGTAGTGTTGAGATTATACCGAACTTTATGTAAAGCTTTCGCCAGCTTCTCGCCCAGCTGCGTTGCGTATTCAGCGCATGCTGATGTCACCACTGGCACTCCATTGCGATCCGCAAGTAGACTCTCCATCGGATTCAGCAGTTCTCTCCCCAGGTTCAGAGAAGAAGGCGCATACCCAGTCGATCGGTTCACGGTCGATCGCAATGCAAAACCTATTTCTGGAAGGTAGGTATTTCAGTCCCTATGTCTTTCAGCGAACACAACAAGCATGTGCTCGATGTTGCGATTGATTCGCTCCGTGGGATTCGACTGAGAATGGTAGGTGGTTGTTTTATGGTGCTTGGTGCCCAACGTGGCGCATGTGTCAACAAACACCTTCGCAGTGAAATAAGATGCGTTGTCTGTGATCAACTGCTCAGGGAACCCGAACCTGGTGAAAACCTCCAACTTTTCTAAAATCACTCGAGCCATCAACTTCCTAAATGGAAAAAGTTCAACTCATTTAGTGAAGTGATCCGTGACCACCAGCAAGAACTTGTTTCTGCTAAGAGTTGTGGGGTACGAGCCCATTAGGTCACATGCGTGATTTGCCAGGGAGTCTGACTGTTAATTGGGTGCATGAGGCTGGGCGGACGTCTGCCTCGTGGCTTGACACTTTGGCACACACGACATGAACGAACGTAGGGAATCACATCCCGTTTGATACCTGGCCAGGTAGCGAGGCCACACAAGTTAGCGTAAGTCTTGGGGCCACTCGCATGCCCATCAATGCACGAGTCATGAAAGTAGCGACGAAGTGCTCCTCTCAACGCGCACGGTATTACGACTTTGAATGACTCTCTTGTGTCATCGTCGGATGGGATGTATCTCAGCAGGATGCTATCAGAACCCAGCAGATATGAATCCAGCGCGCTCTCAGCACTACCAGCTGTTGCTGAGCGCTCCGCGCCGGCAGCAATACCAGCTTCCCTCTTGTGCGCGGTGGCCTCACTACCAAGCGACTCCCGGAGCCTGTCGAACACCTATTGACAAAATGGATCTTTCTGCTGAGCTTTCAACACTACCCTTCTGCTGAAAACAATCCCTGCGCTAACGACATCTTCTACGTGGTTCAAGCTTTTACCTCGAACTAAGGTTTGCTCCGCTGTTTGCGTTAGCGCGAGTGTCTCGCTCTCTGTACGTTCCGAACTAGTCGCGTGACTTGCCTCGTGTCAGACTGGAGCACGCGATAGTGCGTTGGCCGTGGCATTGTTTTTACACTTGCGGTAGCGAACGGTGAAGTCGTAACACTGCAGAAGCAATGCCCAATGTGCCAGGCGGCCACTCGGTTCGTTCAAGCGTCTCAACGTGTGAGCGCCATGGGGTCAGTCTCGATCATGAACGCAACTTCGTCTATGTAAAAGTCAAACTTACAGAGAGCAAAAGCTATTGCCAGACACTCTTTCTCGGTTACCGAGTAGTTCATCTCTGCTAGCGTCAACGTACGGCTCGCGAACGCAATCTGTCGGAGGGAGCCTCCATGCTGCAAAAGCAGAATTGCTCCTCAGCCCAGGTCGCTTGCATCTGTGTGAATCACAAACTCCCTGTTCAAATCGCGTAGTTGCTGCTGAGTCGTGTTGGCCAGCAACTTCGTGAGGCGACGCAATGCGGCCTCCTGCTCTTGGCTCCACGCCCAATGCTCGCCTTTCTTCAATAGTTTCGTCAAAGGCGCCTGCCCTGCCGCACAGTCTGAAATGAATTGGAGATAAAAGTTCACCATCCCCAGAAAGTGCCTGAGCTCACTGATATTATTCGGCGATGGAAAGCTGACTATCGCTTCAAGCTTACCTTATCCAGCAAAATGCGACCCTCTGCAAGCGTAAATCTCAATAATGTTATTTGGGTCGCCGCTATCTGAACTTTGTTTGGGTTCAGAGTGATGCCCGCAGACCTCAGCCTTTCTACAACGTGTCTCAAGTGGCGCAAGTGCTCATCGAACGTTTTCGAGTAAACCATTATGTCGTCTAGATATGCGAGTGCGTGCTGCGACATTGCATTTCCCAAAACACAGTCCATTAGCCTCTGATACGTAGCGGGAGCTCCCATCTAGCCGAAAGACATTCTCCTGAATTGGAAAAGTCCCCTGTGGCACGTGAAAGCAGACTTCTCTTTATCCTGCTCGTCCATCTCAATCTGAAAATATCCACGGCTAGCATCGAGCGTAGCGAAGTGCTTCGTCCCGCCTAGGTTGGATGCTAGGGATGAAATGGAGGGTAAGGGGTACCCGTTGTAGTGACACGTATCTCGAAGGAGTATGGCCACTAGTGTGGGTCCGGTCTTAGCGAGCCGCTGGGCGCGCATTAACGGTCGCCATGGCGACAACACAGTACTGCTCAAGGTTGCAACACTTTATTGTTTGTGACAACACTAAAACGCAGTACAGCTTGTTGCAATAGCGTGGCGGGAAAGCAAATGGGCTTACCCACGCCACGGGCGCAAACTACCACACAGGGTGCCACGAGCACGTCTCTGTGGTAAAAGTGATTACGGAGACACCAGGACCAAGGCCTGGTTACTCGAGCGAGAGTAAAGGTGCTCTTGTTGGCTTTGGAAAGATACGGGTCGGCGTAGCCTGGCCACGCACTAGGAACCCGCACAACTCTTCGGCCTAGTGTTCGGAAGGGGGGGGGGGGGGGCGAGGTAAGGTAAGCGTTCGCAGCGGGCACAAGACGCTGTTGGCGAAGTCCGAACGAGCCCCACAGAGAGCTGACGGATGAAAAAGAAAAGCGTGCTTACCCCCATGTCGTTTCTGGAGAAGTCTCTCTCTATGCTCGACGCGCGCGCGCAAATCCTCTCGGGAGACTCTGCACGCAGCGCCACAGTCGACATCCGCTATCGGGTGAAAGGGGTTCAACATCACTTAGCTCAACCAGCGCAGCAGACAGCAGAGGAGGGGAGTCATGTTGGGACATGAGAACAGCAGAAAAGGTGGCAGAGCCCGCGGAAAGGCAGCGGGCTAGCCTCAGTTCCCACAGCATCCTTCTTCGTAGCCTCATTCAGCTTGTGATAGTCTACACAAAGGCGATACGTATCGTCTTTCTTTGGAACTAGAGCTACTGGAAAAACCCATGGGCTGTTTGACCTCTCAACTATGCCTGTGTTGATGAGTTCGTCTGAGGCGGCGTCAAGTGCTTTTTGCTTAGCCAAGCTGATTGGTCGGGGGTTGCATTTCCAAGGTCGCGCATCACACGTGTCAATTTTGTGCTCGAGTAGCGTAGTGCAGCCGGGACGGTCAGTAAACTATGCGTCATACTCGTACGACAGTGACGACAGCTACGCTCGTTCCCCTTCTAGTAGGTTCTGTGCTTCTACCAAAAGCGGGTGCACTGACCTTACCTGCAGCGCAGCACATTGTTCTGGCGGGGTGGTTATTTGCTTCTCGGCGCGCTTCCCTCCTCGTGTACTTCCTGCGATTGGCATGCCTTTGTCAATGCGGGGGCCTTCGAGCAAAGCTTTAGTACATCTCCGTTGCACTCGCAGTAACCGCCGTTTGCAATGTCAATTACAATACCCGACCTCATGAAAAAAATCTCGTCCCAGGATTAGAGACATTGACAGCTCAGGAAGATTCACGAAATGCTGTCGCCTCACGCGTTTATCACTAGCCTAGCCGTGCCGCTCGATTGTGCTGTGCGCGTAGCAAGGCGGAAAATGGTATTGCTATATCTCAAGCGGATATCGTTCTCGCGCAGATGGTGCAACATGTCGCCGCTGAAGAAAAAAGCGCTTGCCCCAGTATCCAAAAGTGCTACGAACTTCTTTCGAGCTATCCTTAACTGGATTATAGCAGTGCGAGCAATTCTGCGGCCTCACCTGCGCAACAGACTGGCGGTGCAAGTGATCCAAACGCATCAGTGAAATTGCTCATCGCTGCGCAGGGTCCGATGTGGATCACCGGCGGGACCGTCCGTTTCCCGAACCGTGAGTTATCTCCTGACCCGGTGTGCGGTCGCATTCGCGGACGGATGTGCCTGCGCGCGCCGCACCGATAGAAAGGACCGCGGACACCGTGCCGGCCCGATCGTAAGCCGGCTCGATCAGGTGGTCCTCGCTCAGGGGGTCGCCGCTCATTAGGCCTCGTGCCGACCGCGTGCTCCTGCCTTCGAATGTTACGCGCAAGGGCGGCGTGGGCTGTAAGGAGCGCGTAAGTGTAGGTGTCCAAAGCGCAGTCTGACAACTCCCAAATGCGCGGTACCTGCTCATCAGCGAACGATGCCGACGTGTTACCCCTAAACGCTTCTGAAACTGTCACGCCGCCATTCTAGCGAGGCTCGATTGACTGCGCTGTGGGCGGAGGAGGGCGATACGATTGCGCAGCGAGGATGTCCCCTTGTATGTGCTTCGCCTCGGTGGCGAGCTCTTTTAGGTCTGCGAACTTGCATTTCCTGAAGTGCACCGCAAAAGTCGGGTGCGCTTGTCGTGTAACTCGCTTGACCTTTTCTGCATTGGTGGCGTGAGGGTTAGTGAGACGATACAGTTCGTCCATTGTCCGTACATACTCAAGCAAGGATTCGTCCGGATGCTAGGTACGTAGCTGCAATTCCCTCCGCAAATGCCTCTCATTATTAGCTGGTAGGAATTCGCCGCGGAAGCTGTCACAGAACTCTTCTATTGTGCGGGTGTGATGTCCGATTAGTTGGAACCACCGGACCGCTTGCGCCGTGAGCGACACTGGGACCACGGGCTCGAGAAGTTCTGCGTCAGAAAGGAATTCGCCGCGGAAGCTGTCGCAGAACTCTTCTATTGTGCGGGTGTGATGTCCGATTAGTTGGAACCTCCGGACCGCTTGCGCCGTGAGCGACACTGGGACCACGGGCTCGAGAAGTTCTGCGTCAGAAAGCCCTGTCGCCTGCTGATAATGGAGCGACCGGTCCAGATACTCGTTGGCGCTCTTGCAGTTGTGGTAACCCAGGTAGGTAGGTATGCCTAACTTGACACGTGGTCGCACAGTCTGCACGGGGGCCTGCACTGTGTTCTGCAGGGCACTCGCGAGGCTTTGCATAACTGACATCGCATTCTGTAAGAGTACCTCGCTCGAGGGCATACTGCTGCTCGCGGATTTGCCTACAGTTGCGGCGCGTGTCGAAGCAACTTGTGGCGGAGCAACTTGTGGCGGCGCCGCTCTGTTTGCGTCGCGAGATACCGGAGCGCCATGCGTGATGTTTTCCGTGGTAGGCCTAATTTCTGCTAACGCGGTCTCTGCACCGTCCTGATCATCCCGCGTGAAACGACCAAAATAGATAGGGGGTCCGTCCGGAGGTAGGGGGCCCGTCCTATGTACGGCTGACGCAGCGGCCTATTGTCACGGGGATATGACGTGGACGAATGGAGCACTCTGCAAGTCGAATAATAAATTGTTTATTTGGGCGAACCTGTGCCCAGTGAACGGAAAGTCTGACTACAGTAGCAGTCTTGGACTGATAGCGGCGAACGGAGCGTCGGCCGTCGGTCAACAACTGACAAGCGGCAAAGTGCGTCGGCATTTGTCAAATGTCACATCGATTTCAATTAACACGCTACCATACAAACAACATAACGCAGTGGCACACTAAACACACAATAACATGATAAACACACACTAACACACCCAACACACTAACACATACTCAATTCGGCGTCGCCAACGCCTGACTTTCCACGTGGGACCCCGGCGCAAAGCCCGCGGTGCCGAGCACCGGGGGACCCACGCTACAGACAACCGTTCGCGGCAGCCGCCACGCGCAGAAGAGGCTCGCTCAACGCTCGCCCGCGACCAAGGCCTGCCTTCCGCCAGGGGTCACCGCCGGCGCTACCACTCTACCAACAGTGGTACTCAAAGCGAACGCAACGCCATCTATCGCCCGGCGGTGGTCACCACCGAAATAAAGCCTTGGGGCGAGACACGTGCGCCACGCGGCGCAGACAACTTTACAGGGGGAATGTCAGCATCCCCACAAACTATAGCATTTTTTTCTGCTCCGAAGACGCTTAAGCCTGCTCCCAAGCACCATTTTTTCTGCTCCAAAGTCTGCTCCAAAAAGCAAAATGTCGCTTCCACCACTGTGACTATGAAAAGCCGCATTTTTCTTCACTTGCAATCGAGTGTACTCTGCCCCTGTTAGTCCCTTCTTTCTATCTTTGTGTCCTGTCTGCAGTGCAGTTTGTCAGAAGATCATGTTGAAGAAGTGTTACAGAGCCTCTATAACAGAAAAATACCTGTTTGTCTTAAGCAGATTTTTTTAATCTTGTTTGCAGAAAACCAAACCTAGTACATTGTCTCAGCCGAGCTGTATGCATATGAGTGAAGGGCAGGTGAGCTGTTTGGGTGTGAAGGGAAAGAAGGCAGGCAGGGGACGTGTAAGCATGTACACCTGTTCAGTTCAGCCAGCTCGCATCTTGCTTTCAGTTTGTTAGTTATATATAACAAGCATCAATTACATAACACTTGCATACAGATGAGGGCCCTTGAGTATTAATACTGAAAACTGGACCCTCAGTCTAAAACTTGAACAAAAGTGAATTGAAAACAAGTGGCTGAAGATTAGCAGGTGTTATAATAATCACATATACAAGGCAAAACAAGTAGCAACATTTCAGAGCAGTTGAAATACGAAATTAAACGATGGCAATACAATAAAATGAAATGCGCAATGTAAAATTCAATGCAATGTCAACACACAGACACAAGTAATACGCAATGAAAGTTGGTTTGTGAAGTGTTTCAGACATGCCGAGGCATAAAAGCAAAGCTAATAGGAAGAAGGGGCAGCAGTATGGTTTTTGATGCACGCTGTTGGTGGTTCAATGCCCCAATTCTTTTGTCAGTACCCTGATCCAACATGTAGGAAAGCAGGGACTCTTATTAGGTGAGCCTAAATAAGCAGTGTCCATAATAATTGTTTTCTTCTCATTGCTTCCAGGTGGAGAATGAGGAGAACGTCTTGGTGTGCCTACGAATCATCATCGAGCTGCACAAGCAGTTTCGGCCACAGTTCAACCCAGAGGTATGTGCCACTGCATGCTGCCAAACACCGTAATTTTGGGGCTCTGCTATGACATACCGAAACCGGAGAACTAGTCTGTGCATATGCCTAGCTGCACTGTGCTCTGCATGATATCCACAGCAGATCTAAGGTCAGTGTGTCTACTGTATTATTTGCACCATACATTTGGTTTTCATTTTGGTGGGTGATTTGTTTAGCTAGTGGAGTTAAACTTGGGTTCTAAATTATGATTTACTTCAGAGTTCTTGGCACCCTTAGAGGTTGTTTTTCCTAGAACATGTTTTTACTGTTACTCTTTTGGGTAGCCGTTTACTCTAAACTTTAACACTAGGAAGCTTGAGGTTTCAGTCATTGATGTTTCAGGTTCCCCCGTAGCTTTTATTAAATAGAATGCAATATCTAGTGTACAGGCCACACCTTTTGATGTTTTACTCTCTTTCACAAGCTGGTACCAGCAGGGTGAATAGGTATGTATCCGTGGTGAAAAAGCATGCATGGTCCGTCTTTTAACACATACTTGCACAGCGAAATATGGTCTGTCTGTAATTTCATCATAATTGACATCCCTGAGTTTTCTAATCTCATTCATAAATGCAACATTGTTCTGCCTGATCTGCACCAATTCGTTCTCTAGCGCCTTAATCCTACATTGAAGAGCAGCCTCTGCCTCCGCGCGCGTCCCGGAAGCGACATCAGCCCAGCTCACCTGGAAGGGTCCCGCTGTGCCACGGACGCCGCTTGGTCCTTTTGGGCTTTGCGATCCTCCTCCCTGCTGTTGTCGGGGAGACCCGGTATTGCCGGTCTTGGGTCTAGACCTCGATCTAGACCTCGATCTAGATCTCGACATAGATGTGGTGGTAGTAAACGTAGAGCGGTCTTTGTCTTGTGGCTGAAGCTTGGTGAAGGCTTCTGGTCCGGATGCGTCCCACGTCCGATGTTCCGATCGTTGACCTGAGTCGCCCCATCTTTGCCTGTGAAGGGCTCTCGCTTCTGTCTATAGTAAATTGCTTCTTCTTCCTCTCCTCTGGCTCGTTCCCAGCGGCGTCGTTTCACCAGGTACGTTACCTTGAATCTGGCCTTGCAATGGCGATCTGCCGTCGGGTGGTCTTTGCCACACAGCTGGCACTTCACTTCGCACTCGTGGTCCTTTGGTGCGTTCTTAGCGCCGCACCCTCAGCATATTCTGCTATTCGGGCTCGGGCAGACGTCAGCTCTGTGACCAAGGCGTCCACACTGGTAGCACACGTCTATTTTCTTGCAGTATAGTGAGCACTTGACCAGGGCTCTTCCGTAGCTCACATAACTTGGAATGCGATGCCCATCGAAAAGGACAATGACTTTCATGGTGTTTCCCATCCTCTTGGCCATGAGGACCGTCGGATTTCTCGGGGTTACCAGCATTTCCACGATCTCTCTTGGAGACAGGTCCTGCGTTACTCCTCGGATCACCCCTTTAGATGTATCTTCCGGAGCTGACTCGTACGCATTGGCTTCGAATTCCTTGTCCCCAATCTTCAGTTGAGCGATGGTTCTGTATTTTTCGGCGCGCTCCTCTGGTGGTGTGCTGACTACTAGAATGTTCTGTTTATAGTTGGCACATACCGTGTCTTCTTCCAATTCATTCCTGGGTATTTTAGCAGCAATGGCGACGCAGCATTCTAGACGATTGATCCCGTAGTCAGTGACCTTGAAGCCGTCACGTGGGCGCACAATTATCTTGTAATCTTCCTTCGGCAGACGGGGCATCCTGCTCGCAGCCACAATTTGTCTTGCTCTCGGTCCCTTCCTCCACCTATTACTGACCGCGTTCTCGCTTGAGAAGTGCGTTTCTTGGTCCTTGGCTTCATGCGTTGTGGTTTCTTTGTTGGCTCGTCCTTTTCTGTTCACAAGACGCCAACCTGCTTCGTTCTCATACTCTTGTTGTGTGATATCTTCGCCGTCCACGCTCATCATAGCCATCCTGTGGCATTAACCCGAGAAGACGCCGCCTTGAGAGGGCTCAAGACGCCAGCGTCCGTGGGCTAGGCCAAGCGCATTATGCACAGCAGCAGGAGGCAACGGCGTCGTGCGTTCGTCGGCGTTACAGAAAAGTGGTCGATGTGCCCAAAATTAACCGTCCACCTACTTCAGAGCGGTATCCCGGGGTTCCGTGGTACTTCCGCTTTCTTCACTGTAAGAAGACGTCTGTCAATTCTTCGATTTCATGCTGAGAATCACTCAAAATCTGCGGAGCTGACGCGACATGCATGTCTCCACTCCGTGGCCCCCTGGCGGTCCTTCTGCAATGAAAAAAAACAAACAGTGTTGCTTGTCTTCAATAAAAAATATCTATAGGGATATATTTGTTCTTCCATAATAACTGCTCTCCTACAAAATTTATTTCGGCGGCCAGAATGCAGCACCAAGTTGGTTGCATTCCATTATAAAAAATGCACTGGAAGGTTTAAAGTTTGTTAGGTTTAATATTCTGTGATGTTATACAATCATCTCCAAACACCCATTATTGCGCAGAACTCCTCAATTCAATAGCGTTCCTCCTTCGTTCACTGCTTTTGAAAATGCATTTGAAGCAGCTTAAGTCTCACTTGCCAGTGAGCCTTAAGCTGCTTCGAAATGCATTTTTGGTTGCTCCTGAAGTTGTTTTTCCTGCTTCAAAAGGCACTTTTTGCTGCTCTAAAAATATTCTTCAAAACAGCTCATGTCGATCACATCACTGGAAAAAACTATATGGCGCGTAGCAGTGGGCGAAGGGGGGCAGGGAGCGAGCCGAGTTGGCCGAGCGGGGTCGGCATAATAATAAAAAAAAAAATGGAAGAGCTCCAACAGGCAAGGAGGCACCAAGTGTCGGTTAGCAGGACTGCGGCGGACGAATTAAGGGGGTGCGTTTATTAGGCGGGTAAGGAAAAATTTTAATTTTGACGACTGAAGTTGGGGGTGCATTTTTATGCAAGTGCGTTAATTACGTGAGTAAATACAATAATCTTCAAGAATTTGAGAGGGGACATTGAAACAGTGCAATGTAATCACTAATATATTGCTGTTGAAGAGTCAGAATGCAAGCATAATGCTTGCACAAGTGTAGTGATGGACGATTTTCCACAGCTGGTCTGAACATTTAAAACAATATGGTGCTACCAGCACCGGGCCTTTCAGGTCCCAGAAGCTTGAAACTTTTCGATCTGAGTCTTCGGACTTTCTGTTAAAACTGCAATAATTGAAGCCACCACCGCTACTGCATCACTGCTGTGAGTTGATCTTCTTGCAGTAAGCATAGGCTACTAGCCTGGTACATGTGTAGCAATATCTTAACTCATAAGCATAAGAAATACACATAAGTTTTATTGCCGCAGACGCTCCAGTAATCGCTGGAGACTCTATTATGCTAAGCTACTGGCCTGGTACAAGTGTGGCAATACCTTTACTGATAAGCATAACAAAATGCACAGAAGTTTGATGGCGGCAGGCACTCCAGTAATCGCTGAAGACTCTATTATGATAAGCATCCTGAGCGAACTGGTCTGCACGATATTACAGGGCACTAACCCAAATGCACTGTGCCGCCATTCACTGATGCCTCCTTGGGTGAGAATGCTAATATGCTACACTGAGGCATTGCTTGCAGGAACAAACGGAGCTTTTCACAACTGTGCTTGTGTGTGTTGTTAACAGGAGTGTGGATGTGGCACAGCAAGTGTCCTGGAAGTGACAGCTTGGGATGCTGTACATAGCTAACTAAAAACGATCAACTCCATGCCACCGCTAATTCTGCATCTCAACAGGGGAGATATACAGTGTAAACAATGCATGATGTAACCGCTTATAGTGTGATACCGGTGTTACAATGCAATTTTTTCCAACTTCCTACTCTCCCATAGAACCCTATGTATACGCATTCCACCTATTGTGCTTTCCCCCAAGATGAAAGAATGGTTATAACGGAAGCTATGCAAATAAATAAATAAATAAATATATATATATATATATATATGGCATAACGGGAGCGTTGTCAACAAGGATAAATATATTTTCCAACAGTTTCGGGAGGGGTCCTCCCTTCATCAGGGATGAGTTATACTAACATGAACTTCCAAACTTCGTTGCTGCTGTGTCCCTCTCGCCTTGGAAGATGTTTGCGAGAGTGAGAGAGAACTAAAGAAAAAAAAGAAAAAAAGAAAAAAGAAGAAAAAGACAAAAAGAGTAAAAGGAAAAAAGAAAAAAAGATAAAAAGAGAAAAAGAAGAAAGTAAAGAAGAGGAAGTACCACTGTCAACACTGAGAACAAAACCAAATGTCCGTGTATGTCCACATCTGGTTCTTATCCCGTGCTGGTCAGTTCTCGCGCGTGTGTCCGTCCACCCAAGATTGTCGCTGTGGTGGCTTGTTTTTTCTGACTGACTCTACACACTGTCCTTTCTGGTTTTTTTTCTTCCTTTTTTTTCCTTTTTTCCACATGCGCATACAAAGTGGTTCTGTTGGCCTACCACTTGATGACCATTGAAGGGAAACCCACGAAGATGAAAGAGAGCTGACCGACCCATTAAGGGGAAACCCTTTCCTTAGGCACACCACAACGTGGTCAGTCACCCCTCCCGCCACCTCGGGTGGGTGGGGTGGGTGGCCGGACACACCGAGAACTGACCAGCACGGGATAAGAACCAGATGTGGACGTATACGGGCATTTAGTTTTGTTCTCAGTGTTGACAGTGGTTCTTCCTCTTTTTTACTTTCTTTTTTTCCTTTTATTTTTTTCGTCTTTTTCTTCTCTTTTTTCTTTTTTTGCTTTCTTTCTTTCTTTCTTTTTTAGTTCTCTCTAACTCTTGCAAACATCTTCCAAGGCGAGAGGGATGCGGCAGCAACGAAGTTTGGATGTTCATGTTAGTATAACTCATCCCATGATGAAGGGAGGACCCCTGCCGGAACTGTTGGGAAATAAATATATTTATCTTTGTTGACAACGCTCCCGTTGTGTCATATCCCATACCTTCAAGAAGACTAACTGGCCCATTGAATTATTACTCCCACTATATATATATATATATATATATATATATATATATATATATATATATATATATATATATATATATATATATATATATATATATATAAATTATATATGTCTAATGGGTGATCATCTAGCCAAAATATTTTATTACTTTTAAGTTCGGTTCAGAATTAGCTTCTTATTTTTCTCAAACCAGTCTGTTTGGGACAGAAATTGTTCAGGCTCTAGAAGAGCTACAGCTGTAGTGTTCTTTGCTTTTATGTCAAGATAAAAATGCATTACGCAGATATTTTCTCACCTCTGTGAATTTTTTCACGTTTATATTTTTAATTCTTGCTCAGCAGTAACCACATTATAAATGCTTAACCTTGATATTTGAGAATCGCTTGCAGAACCCTTATTAAAAGGGTCACGAACCACCCCTGGGGCTTTGTGAGAAAACACATTCTGCGGATCTCGGCAACATTTTTTTTTTTTTGCACGGGCCCCGCAGGGGCCCCTGCGCAAGTAGGCGTTTGGTGTGTAGCGACACCACGGACCCGAGCTAACGGGGGGGGGGTTCTTACTCCCTCCCACGCCTAGCCGTGCGTGGCTTTGCCGTGTCCGGGGAAAAGGGGATCCGGGGGGTTGAGCCGACGCTGGGTGCTTGGACCTTTAAGGCCCCCCGGCAGAGGCAACACACCCCTTTGGCCCTGGCTTCACGTAGACGGCACCCCCGGATTGACCCGCCTGGGGGAAATCGGCAGTCGCCTTTTCCTGTCTCCCCCTCACATCTTCGTCTTTTCTCTTACTTCAAATCTTTCCTGTCCTCTACTCTTTTCCGTTGACTTCCGTGTTTCACGGAAGTCAACGAAAAAGAGTAGGAGGGTTTCAGCGAACAGAATGTCATCAACGTGAAGCGAATTAGGATAAGGCGTGATGGAAAAGAAGTCCACACTAAGCACCTAATACTTACCTTCAATTCAAGTGTACTGCCTGACTCCGTTGAGGCTGGGTATATCAAGCTTCAAGTGAGGCCATATATACCAAACCCTCTCAGATGTTTCAAATGCCAGCAGTTTGGCCACAGTTCACAGAACTGCCGAGGCCGCCTAACTTGCGCCAAATGCAGTGCTGAAGGACACACATCTGAAGCCTGTGAAAACTCTTCACTGTGCGAACTGTAATGGGGAGCATGCCGCATACTCACGGTCATGCCCATGCTGGAAAAAAAAAAGGAAATTGTCACAATTAAAGTAAAACAAAACATTTCCTTTAAGGAGGCACGAAGGCAGGTGTCCTACCTACCAGAAACCAGCTTTGCCGAAGTGGCGCGTCAGGGGGCAGCGCCACGACGGCCTCAAAAAAACGTTTCAGGCTCCCTTTAAAATACTGAGTATCAAGTTGTAGGACTTCACTTACTGTTTGAAAATCGGGGTTAAAATTAAATGCGATCAACCCCGCATCCCGCTTTCCGCATTGGAGGTGCAAGTCAAGAGCTAACTTTGCCTGTGTGATTGAACCACTGTCATACGCCTCGTTGGCAATTTTCAGCTTCAATTTTTGTCATTCATCTCAAGTTTTTTTTTCTTCTTTTCAATTTATTCATATGCACGTGTTTTGCTAATAGACCTTCACTCTGTAGTCTGCAGTAGTCTGTTTTTTATCATGATCATTGTTACCGTTTGCATTGTAAACCTATGATCCCTTACTTGCCACTTTCAAGGTCATCACCATTTCAGCTTAGTCGGTGACGTCGTCATATACCAGTGGTTCTCAAACGGGGCTCACGTGTAGACCCATTTAAATACAAGACACGTGCTGCACGCTTTGTTGTGACACACCCCCTTTTCTTTTCTCAATATTACACCACTCCACAAGGCTCCCTGAAAATTCATGGCTGAGAAACACTGTCATAGCCTAGAGTGCTACTTCTGATAAGTGGGTTTCGGATTGATTTTTTCATCGAGTTATACCCCTGTCACACGGGCACCAGCGAAGACCGTTTAACTCCCTCGTCCTTACGGCAACGAAGATGCGGTCCGTGTCACACGGCCACCCTTACGCAAACGAAGGTAAACGGAGCATTTTGCAAAGGACGTTCAACAATCTCCCTTCGCAGCGAAACGAGGTACTCTCGTCCCCAGCAGTCTAGAGGTCAGACAAAAATTTCGAGCACTAAGTGGCCGCAGTGAAAGAATAATACATTTTGGCAATATTACACGCTCTTTCATTGTAGTACTCATTCAATCACGTCTTTGTTTACATATATTCACGCCCGCCAGAGTTCACTCACTCTCAACACCGATGCCCTACACAGTGACACCGTGCCTCGCGAGTCGGGCCGGCCGGCGCCAGCCGATCAACGTCATTACCAGTGCAATATCGTACCACTTCCTCGCGCCGTCCGCTGTGTCACTCACGGCTGAAGAACACAAAATGTGCACTCACGAGGCAAGGAATAATAAGAATTTTCGTATCAGGCATGTACACAGGCAACAAAACAACTAAAAGCACAATGTGGCCAGCTTCACTAGCAGCATCGCTACACTTAGCAAATGCGTTTTTATCTGAAATTATTTTTAATGGTTTGTTAGTCGCATACCTACTTAATAGTGCTTTTTTGTAAAAACTGCATAACGAGGATTCACAAAGAAATCAATAGAGATCAAATTAGAATACTTCTCGGAAAATCAAACAGCACCAGCTGAGTCCCCTCGACGCAACTGTTACAACCTTATCATTGCCGTGTGACACTGCCACAACTCCTCCGTCGAACCCCCTAGGGGAGATTCACGTTGACGATGTTCAACGGAGTTTGTGGTGGCCGTGTGACAGGGGTATTACTTGTAGACTTTCTCATTTGTCGCTGCATTATTGGGCTTACTTGCAAGTTTGGCGCAAATTTAAGTTACGTTAAGGGGGGACGTGGCAATGAGAATTATAAATTTGGTCAATATGTCCAGTTTTTCAATTCATTTTTTTCTATAATCCTGAGACCCTGTTTTACATCATAGTGTGATTTTGAACCAAATTAAGTAGAAGTTGAGAAATAAGCACTTAACTGGTGGGCTGTCGTCAAAAGCTATGTGAAAATTGGGCACAGCAAAATGCAAATTTGAAGCTTTAACTTGGCACAGTGTCATCATATTGGCATCATCATAAAGAGCACTGATTGGAGCTCGAGATAGCCACAAAGATGCATTTTCTCCAATAAAAAATAAAGCCAGCTTCTTTTAGAGTTCTGTTTTATCAGCTTCTAGCTTCAATTTCTTTTGAGCTCTATTTTCTCAGCTTTCATTTTTTTAGCAGTTGCTGTGCCATTTCACAATAAATTAAGCTATAGCCATTCTGTAGTCTGCACTCGTATTCTGAGACATTGGTGAGTGCCGTAAGGCTGTCTGTATTTCTGTGCACATCGCACAGACTTTTGTAAAAGTTGTCGGTAAAACAATATGTCCAGGAGATTTCAAAAAAACAATATATGTATGCTTACTTAAATAAAAAAATATGAACCAATAGCATTACGGCACAAAAGGAACCAATGTGAATATCCCTATGCAAAAATTTTGATGAACATAATTAGCCAAGTAATTTTAGGATGACAATGAGAGCCTATCAAGTATTGTGACTCAAAAGTTATATTAAATAGCTCAAAACCGATTTAAGTTATGATATCAGCACAACAAATGACATCTGCATGCCGAATTTCATCGCTTTGGTTTCATAAATAACAAGGATAATTTTTATTGCCACGTCCCTCCTTTAGGTAGTGCTTTCAGCCATGTCTTAGTCTAGTTCAATCTTGGGCAAAGGAAATGCTGTCAAAATGAAAAGAGTGGATGCTGGGGATGTTTGAGATGTGATCTGGATTGCAATTAAAATAATTAATGCTGCATTTCACCTTTCCTTCATATTTGAGCAACTTTTTTTTAAATTACAAAACATTTTCAAGACTGAGAAGACTTTTTTTGAGCTCTAGTTATACTGAATGATTATTTGCTTATTAACTCGTCACTTTGTGACCCTTTTGCAATGGCCATTAACCCATAGTCATTGGAGAATTGTTCTTAAGCACTTCTTGTGAATATGGTTATGCACTTGTTTTGGTTATGTGCAGTCTATCTCAGTCATGCATAGAAGGGCAAGGCCAAGTGGGAAGCTCACAGCTGATGGAGAACACGTTGGACCAGTGATGTTGCCATTTATGTGATGAAGCAGCACACGTGCTCCGCTGGACTGTTGGCATTGATGAAAATGTTCTTGTTGCTCCTTTTATTTTGACAAGGGGCCAGACAGTTTTCGGCTACCTACTGTGGGCACCCGACAAAATCCTTGTAGTTCATTGCAGAATAAGTGTTGTGGGGCCAACAAAACGACATTTCCCTTGCTACAATGCCCATTGCATTCTACAGCGCACCTTCACAGTTCGAAATGTTGCATGGCCTACAGCACACACTTCTTCACGTTTAAAAGGGCATTGTCAAATCGTGTAGGTGCCTTTTTGTTTCTATTTTTGGCATTGAACTATTCTTTCATGCTAGATTGAAGTTGGCTCTTGTGTGGAGGCATTGTAGTAGGCTGTGTTGGGTGGTATGTGGGATGGTGCATGTTTGTTGCATATCTTTAGAGCACGGTATAGCTATTGCTTTGTACTGTTGCTTAGGGGTAGCTGAATCTGCCTGTTGCGAGCTGTATCCCTCACCCTGTGCCACTGTAGACCACTTATAGCGTAAGTCACTGGACTTGTCTAAAATATGCAGCTTAGGGCATTCAACAACTAAAGTGCACAAATAGAAGAATGTTTGTATCATGCGGGTAAGAGTGAGCAGTTTTTACAAACCATAACTTGCGTGTACTACACCCACAATAGTCACAGGCCGGTTTATTGGGTAGTTTGTTCAGTCTTCCTAGCCAGCTACACATACCAATTTCATAACTAAATTTGTGGCCTGGATGGGGCAAAGAGATGTGAATTTGGTTGTTCAAATAATGTTTACTAAAACTAGAAAAGGGTTAGAAAAAAACGCATGATTTGAATGTTTCTGCTTCAGCACAATACGCTACGAAACTAGAGCCAGTGTAGTCATTCACGCCAATGTCTGGCACATGTGAAATGCATAGACGGTGCTCTGCATTTAGTACAAGGAACTTGGTAACATGCGGTCAGGAACACCTTCTAAGCCTGTCTATACAAATATTGGGTGCAAAAATGGCAAATACGGATAGGCATAGAGAGTCCAGTGGAATTTACGAAATTTCCAGTAAGCAGCACAACATGTAAATGGTCTGAAACAAGTCAAGTAAACAGTGAAATCTTTTCTTTTCTTGAAAATGAGTTTTTTTCCAACTTTTTTTATTTTGCAGTTCATTTGAAAATTTTTACATGTTCTTTCAAGCTAGAAAAATTTGTGAGCTTCAGTACCCGCTCTGCTATTAACTTACATATTCTGCAATAATCTATAGTATAATACCAACCACTTCTGTTGTGCCCGGAGTACGTCATTCACCAAATGGTCGCTGCTCATCTTGTCAGCAAGCATTTTCGGCTGTTGCACAATCTTCATTATTGTTATATTGTTTTATGCAGCTACGGTATAAAGGTAAACACGATTGCACAAAGCATCTCTTTGTCTCTTGGCTTCATGGGGTTGTGTCTAACCCGAATCGAGCACCTCACTAGATTCCCTCTTTGTTGCACACGGAGAAGTGTGTACGTTGTAGTTGGAAAATTTTGCCAAAGTGGTAGCCAGGAAGGGTCGATACAAGGTTACGTTATAAGTGGTCCTTGCTTTGATTTAATGTCTTGATGCTGTTTCGTAACAGTGCTTCTCTCGCTTTGCTCACTGCATTTTGAGCTTTCTTCGCACATGACTCCAAGGTATGGCTGCATGGGGTTTTGCATGCATCGCACTGGTTGACATTGTTTTGTTTTCTAGATTTAAAGACTACTTGTGACCATCATGAAGTATTGCTCGCCACAGCATAAGATTTTCAGGGGTTGGATTTTCAGGGGTTGGATTCTTGTAGCACTTTGACTTGGGCAAGTTGTGTTCTGTGTGTCTTCTTGTCTTCATCTAAATCTTACTAAAGCCTATTCGAGTTGGATTTGTTAAGTGAATGTACACTGACGTGGTTGCATCTTAAATGGCAGCATAGCCCGAGCCCTGGTTTTCTTGTAAGAGCTCTAAGTAACAAAGGTTTTGCAACTATAAATTTGTCGGGAGTAGTGTTTGTGTGTGTGTATATGTGTGGCCTTTTTTAGTCCGTGTTTTCTGTGCGCTTTTAGTAACCTTCAGTATGGATTACCAATGTCCCTAAACTGCTGCATTGGTTTTGTCGTGGATGCTGATGACTGTTGGGCCGACAATCCACCTCTAAATGCATCCACATGACAGACAGAGTCGTAACAAATGAAAGCACCAGAGAGCCTAATCACTGTTGACAGCAGCTTTTGCACTGGCTACTGGCAAAAACAACAGGTGTCGAGTTGTATGGGCTAATCAAAGACTCTAATTTGTTCGGGTGTAAACGGTGTTGTTGGCGGATGGGATAAGAAAATCTGCTGTTGAAGGAGCTGCTGAACCTTGCTGCTGTTTTTTGTGGCATATGAAGGAAATGATGTTTATATGGGCAGATCTTTGTTTTGCTGACTTACGGTGCACATTACACTGCTCTTTACCTTGTGTGGAAACATGAGCCATACCGTATGAACTCGTGTAAAGAATTCAGTCGCACAATAAGCGCACCCCAAACTTCAAGTGTCAGAATTATGACTTTTTTTCTGCCACATTAAATCCATTTCCTACGTTCATCCGCTGCAGTCCCACTAAGTGACATCTGGCGCCTCGTTGACCGTTAAATATCTTTTGTTTTTTGTTACTATGCAGCCCCCCCCTCCCGTGCCACCTCTGCTGGCTGTCTCCCCCCCTTCGCCCATTGCCGCATGCCGTATTGGTCTTCTTTCTGCCTGTGCACGGCACAACCCCTGTATTTTTTTTAATTACTTGTGCCCCGCAGCGAGGTTCACAAATAGCGCACGTGAAAAGTAATCGCGGCCGACAAGCTCACAGCCAACAAAGGTAACGAAACTGCCCGCACCAAACAGTGGTCACATCCTGAAAAAAAAAAAAAAAAAAATCAAGCGATGATGACCAGATTTGCTGTCACCATGGCTGTCGGGAAGGGCTATTCGCTGCTACTGCATTGCAGGTTTCTGGGAAACCAGAAAAAGTTTTTGTTAAATGGTAGCATCTCTTCTCTCTTCAGTTTTGATTCGCTCTTCATGCTTGTTATCCGTGTGTACTTCAAGGAACGTAAGCCATAAGTTACCTTTTCTAGTAGCGTTTGGATGCAGTAGCGGCAAGGTGGTTAACATGCGAAGCATGCATTCTATGCGGCAAGCAGCGATAACACAATCCTTTTTTTTTTGCCATATGCAGCCTTAAAACACGGCATTGAGAAAGAAACAACTCCAGTTATCCTTTGCTGTCTAGTGTTTCGATAGTTCGTTTTATAAAGACATACTAAAAAAGAGCTCTAAATTTGTAGTAAAAAGAAACTTTTTTCATAATGGTGGCTAGGTTTTGAGGTAAGCACTACTTGAATGCCTTTCAGGAGGCCATATCCCTGGGTTTGTGATGAACACTTCTCTTCAATGTCCAGTTAGGCTTGTTTGTGCAGACATGCAGGGCATTGCAGTTCTTACCTGCTGCGTAGAGAAAGTCTTGAAAGCATCTCCCATCCATTTTTCGTGCTCCATTTCTCCTGACATTGTTTGACTTAGTGCATGACGTGCATGCTGCAAGGTTTTCCTTTTTATGTCAAGCATACAGATTCAGCAGATCTTGAGCGCACTCATTTTCTATTTTGATATTTAGACAAAACGCGATTTCCATAAACTCTTGTGGAAAATCACATAAAAGAATGAAGTATAAGAATAATGTAAATTAGATAAATTGAAGCTTACCTTGTACTAGAATTAAGTGTGAGACAGTACGTATAGGTCCTCAGCACTAATGACTTCGACAATGCTTTTAAAAGTTTTGTAGTCTTATATTCTACTCTCTTTTTACTTATGCATACCTTTTTTTAAATCCCCTCATGTGGTACCGGTTGTTGTCGAGATGTATTTGTTGAGGCCCTTGTGGGTCAGCAGTTCTTTTGCTCTGGGCTGTGTATAAACGCAGACCCAAACCCATTTTCGATTACACCATCTTAAAGTTTTTTTACACAATAAAACTTTATGTACTGAATAATTAAATCTAAGGTATTAGTGTGGTAAATGTTGCCTGGATTGCCTAGTACATAAGTGTTAGGGAGCGACCTCGTTCTAATGCAGGAAGCGGAAAGGGTTTAACAAGCTGTGGATGGCTGAAGTGACAAGCAGCTTTGTCGGCTCTTAGTGATAAGAGATTCATTTCTGCTCATGGCATGGCACTTGCGCTGCAGTGCTGGTGATGCAGTCTAAGCCACAGCGGAGTGCAGTAGGCTTACTGTCTGCTTAGCAGACATAGGCTGAAGAAGTGGCCTTGTTATAGGAGAAGTGCCCCCCGAAAAATGCTGAGCTTTGTGTCAACACTCGGGTTGAAGGCAGGTCAGTTGCGTAAGGCACGGCTGTAAATGGCATAGTGCATCAAATTAGTGCGACACAAGAAAAATACACTCACGACAAAGGCACTTACTTTCAACAACGAACTCTAGCTCAATTCACTTTACTCAGACGTAATAGTCTTGGTTGAGAGGACTTCAAGCAGGTCTGTCTGCTCGCCAGTGATTTGTGGCTGTGTCTGTGTGTTGCCTTAGATCCAGCAGTTTCTCGAGTTTGTCAAGACCATCTATCGAGAGCTGCCAAATCACCTGAATGCGATTTTCGAGCTACGACCACCGCTGAAGTTCAAAGACCTGAGCGAGCTGAACCTGGACGCCGTTCTGCAAGAGACATTCACCCTCACCAATGTGCAGCTGGAGAAGAAAGGGCCCGATGGAAGCTGTGCCTCGGTACGTCTCTCAAGCATTGAATAGGGAATAGTATTCACATCTGTGGAAACAAGGTGCACTGACTTGACTCTTCCTGTTTTGGTTGCACGTATCAAGTAATGGACTGGGGCTAGAGTGTCTCCTGCTATAGTTCATGTGCAGGGTGTTGGTATAGCTCTTTTAGTGCAATTAGTATTTTTTCTTGTTTCATTTACAGTCCTGTTTTGAATTTGGTGAAGATAACACAAATTCAACACTTTCCTGTAGCTTTTGCATGCTTAAAAGAAGAATGCTCATTCTGCTACGCTTTTCTCATCTTCAATGTATTTTGACTTTGCAATGCCCTCATTTAATCAAACATAACGCCTCTCAGATCACTGTGTTGTTTTTCATTTTTTGTTGTGATAGTATGAGCATGAGTGTCATATTATTTATCAGGGATTTTTGAGTATGTAATTGTGTGTGCCTGGATAACTGGCATGAAAGTAACCCCAACCCTACACTTTTTATGAGTTTATCATTTACAGTCTACCATAAAATTTCAAGCCAGTGACTACCTCCCCCCACCTCTTTTTTTTTGTTCCAAGAGATTTTTAGTATGCGCTTGTAACAGAGTAAGCACCCGGCTCCTTCCTCCCGCCATCTTCGCTCTATCATTTACTATTTTCTAAAAACAGTGAATAAATGTGTTCTCAATAAAGCATTTCATTAGAATCACACAGTTTTATTCTTAGTGGCTCCGGGACCCCTCCAAATCTATTATTTTTCATTGTAATGGAGGGGGGGGGGGCATTTGCTCTTGATATTATGGTACACCTTACCAGTAGAACAGAAGTGACACACTTTTCCAGAAGCACTAAACATAGTGCATAGTAGTGTGATGATTACAATAATGTCAAACACTAAACTTTTTGTGTCTACATTGATGAGGGCCAGGCACCAGATGGATGAAGTAAAATTTAAGCAGTTTCATAGTTTGGCCGTTTGTGTGTTCTGATTGCTTTTGTCATATGGTAACAGCAGCTGCCCCCAGTGTTGGTGAGTGTTTGTTGGGCACGATGATGTAGAAATGGCACAAGCACGTGCACTGTTGGTGGTGGTGGGACTTGTAGACGTGCCTAGGCACTGATTACTTGTTGGTTGCCTATCAGATGCAGTGGAGTTTGCGGGGGACCAGCTACCAAATGGTGAGCTGGCCTGATTGCAGGCATGTTTTTAAGGGATGGGCTAAGACATATCCTTCGAGCGCTTTGCTAAAGCTTCGCTCTTTGAAACACATTTTCGTTTTAGTCCTCATTTTAGTCCTCTCATTTTCAACATGGTTCTTACCTGCATAGATAGCTTCTGAAATGTTGCGATTGGACTTATTATTTTTTCTGGAGTGATGCCAGCAACCCCATATAACTTATTCCAAAATATATAAATAATGAACAAAGTTTTCTAAAGTGCTATTTACAGTGGATGAGAAATCCTTAATTTTTATGGGCATAATAAGAAGCAAATTGGTTTAAGAATGCTCTTGAAAAAGGGAAGCAAACAGCAAAGTAATGTAGCTCTTTATCAGAAGAGTGCTGATGCATGGAAGGTTTGATGTTTGAAGCTTAACATGAATATTGATAAGGTGTAGTAGAGAAACTGTCATCTTGCATTATCATGCTGCTAGCAACTCTCAAATTTTATGAGGCTGTGATGAAATTTTTGTCTTTCTTTTTAAGGGGAAATACTGTTGAAAATAAAGTTTAATTAATCTGTGGCCTGTGGCAATGAAATGTTTGCTGTTTTCATCAGTGTTTATGCTAACTTCAGGTATGGTACCAGTTTTTTAGTAAGTTGCATAGCTTTGTTGTGTACCATGACAATGTGTAAAATAGAGTTCTCTTTAAGTACTCTTTTCCTGCCGTTAACTTTTATGGTTATCAGCCATTAATGGCTCATATTGCTTCACATTAATTGAATGGAAATAACTATCAAGAAAGCGTTGTGGGGTCTCAAATTGGCGAGAGCCGGGCTCTTGGAGTGAACGGACACATTAGACACGGTCGGTACATACCAAAGAACAACATGCAATTATTTAACTAATTTAGAACGACAGTATCATCAGCCGAATCGATACATCAATTGTAATTAACACGCTAGAACATCCTTACACAATATGACCATACACTCCATGACAAACACAATAAGACGACAAACACAATAACATGAAAAACACAAAAACACACCCAAGGTGGCGTCGCCAACGCTTGACTTACCACGAGGGTCCTGGACGTGCAGTCCGTGGTGCCACACACCGGGGACCCACGCTACAGACTACCGTTTGCGGCAACCGCCGTGCACAGAAAAGACTCGCTCAACTCTCGCCTGCCACCAAGGCTTGCCTTCCACTAGGGGTCATCGCTGGCGCTACAACTATACAAACCATCATGATGATAGTGGTTATCAACGCGAACACGCCATCTATCTCCCGGTGGTTTTAACCTGAAATGCGGCTTTTGAGCGAGACAGGTGCCCCATGCGGCGCAAACAATCTTACAGGGGGTGTCAGCACCCCCAGAGTGTGTATACAACATTTTAGTTAATGAAAGAACTTGTTATTGGACAATTGTCGAAATGCTCAGCCCACGCTCATAGCTTACCTTGAATTTGTAGTGCCCCGCTGCGGTGGTCTAGTAGCCCACGCTCATAGCTTACCTTGAATTTGTAGTGCGCCGCTGCGGTGGTCTAGTGGCTAAGGTACTCGGCTGCTGACCCGTTGGTTGCGGGGTCGAATTCCGGCTGCGGCGGCTGCATTTTCAATGGAGGCAAATATGCTGTAGGCTCGTGTGCTCAGATTTGGGTGCACGCTTAAACTCCAGGTGGTCAAAATTTCCGGAGTCCTCCACTACGGCGTCTTTCATAATCGTGTGGTGATTTTGGGACGTTAAACCTCGCATATCTATCATCATCATTGAGCTTGTAGTAATTATGAAAGGGATATAACGTTTTAAAGGACATAATTGCGCTCCTCACATGTCAAGGAATATGCGGGAAAAATATCTTCCCAGTCTGGCCATAAAAAGTGCCACAAACATGATGTCTGATCTCAAGAAATTGCCCAAAGTTGCATCTATAGAGAAACATATTTTTAACGAATAAATGAAAGATAGTTTGTGTGGCAAATATATCATTTTTAAAATTATTTCTTCCATTGTCAGAGCTTTGGAATAATGAATATTTTAAAACATATAGCTTTTGTGAACTCCTCATGCGCAACACAATGACAAGCAGCCGCGTGACAATTTTAAGAGGGCTCCATACTATGAGCTCTTCTTAGTTTTTAATAACCACCTTGTGCTTTTTAAAGGCAGTTTTAACCTACTGCGATTTTAATTACGAAATCAAGAAGAGAATATGGACATGGGCCGGGCATGTAGCATGTAGACAGGATAACCGCTGGTCATTAAGGGTAACTAACTGGATTTCTAGAGAAGGCAAGCAGGTTAGGGGGAGACAAAAGGTTAGATGGGCAGATGAGGTTAAGAAGTTTGCGAGTATAAATTGGCAGCAGCAAGCACAGGACTAACTGGATTCCTAGAGAAGGCATGCAGGTTAGGGGGAGACAGAAGGTTAGGTGGACAGATGAGGTTAAGAAGTTTGCGGGTATAAATTTGCAGCAGCAAGCACAGGACCGAGTTGACTGGCGGAACATGGGAGAGGCTTTTGTCTTGCAGTGGACGTAGGCAGGCTGGTGATGATGATGATGAATTCAATTACAGCATTCATTTATTTTATTTTATATTTTTGTCATAAAAGTAGAGAAACTAGGTGTGTCAAAGCAACTAAAGAAGTATATAATTTTGGAAAAACTTGTGTTTTTCGAATAGCATATTTTTTTGATGAGTGATGAATTGGCTTTGGCAGAGTGTTGTCATAGTCGATGAATTCAGGGGGAACTAGTGAGGGATTTTGATGGTGGTGTTCGTACACATGTCTTGCTTTTTTTATGCAGACTATATCGCTCAAAGCAGGGTTGCCAATCATAGGGTAACTAAACTTTCTGTAAGGTATTTCTGGAATTTTTCGTGCCCCGTGAGGCAGTAGGGTGGTAATACGATTTTCTTATCAGGGATAGGGTACTTTTCACTTGTCATTGATCACACAAAGATGTGGACATGAAATGCCCAAGGGTGACATTACTAAATACACCTGAAAACTAAGTCTTTCTTTAAATAAAGCTAGAATAGTCTTAATTAAAATGTCACCAGCATTAGCAAAGTGAGGTGTTGGGCTAGTTGGTCTTTCATGAATGAGAAAAAATTGCGCTACAATTGCTGTGGAAAATAAAGTTAGGGAGGAGACAAAAAAAGAAGTGGACAGTACAAGCGCAAACTATCAACTGAAGTTTATTGAAAGAACTTGGAAGAATGAAGGCTTTTCAAAAATAGTCAATTAACGGAAAGAGTGGGGCTCGAATAAAGAAGAATGCCGAACACGTCATGCTAAAAAATACATTGAATGTGAAGTAGACATCGTATACTCTACTCCACTGACATGTGAAAAGGAATACATTGGGCAATCGAGAAGGTGCATCAACGAGTGGCTCAAAGAGCATTGCTATGCATGTCAGCAGACAGCCAATGCAGGTAATCTCTCTATGCACTGCAGAGAGTGTGGGTGTAGCTCAATGTTTGAGAAAACTAAAATTCTCGCCAAATCAAAAAATACGACATGTGAAACTTGGGAAGCCTTTCACATATCAGGCAAAGAAAGCGCATGCGTTAGTTCCAGCTCCATCGCACTGACCCCCACGAAAATCGTATTCATCAGAAACCAAAAACAATTTTAATCAGCATACCCGGATAACCACTTTAATTACGTAATCGTAATCATCCCATGTGTTTGCATCTGAAGACCGGGGAGCAAGATTGCCGAGCCCCACCCTTTTCCTAAATTGACTATTATGTTTCCGGGAAGCCTTCATTCATCCAAGTTCTTTCAATAAACTTCAGTTGATAGTTTGCGCTTGTACTGTCCACTTTTTTTTTGTCTCCTCCCTAACTTTGTTTTACACAGCAATTGTAGCGCAATTCTTTCTCGGTCATTAGCATAAGACAGGCGCGAAAGATAATACTTCCGAGAGCAGGGGAATCAGTGGAGAAGATGACCAAAAAGGTGGGTTTTTGCCCTCGAGGGATCTCGGATGTGTGCACAAGGGACCATGCGAGTCGTAGTACGTAACATGTCTTACGCTTTGACCAGCAAGGTGGTGCCGGTGGGAGATTTCTCATGTGCGTTGTTGAACAATAAAAAATTCGCAGCGTGCCCGTTCACTAAAAGCCCAATTCTCCTATCTCTCATTCCCCATTAGCAGCCATTGGCATGTACATTGAGCACTATCTAACAAGAAAGGGTTGCTACGTTATACTCGCTGGGTGTAACCTCCTTGGTTTTAGAAAGGTTTAGGGAGCGTTGGGCCGCAGTGCCATGAATAGTGAACTAGTATATACCATGATTTGGAGGTGGTTAAAGGTGGGAAGTAGACACGAAGCGTAAGCCGTAAGAAAGTGTCCATGTGCCACCTCTTGTTTAGTCCTTGGAATGTCCATTGGATGGCGGTGCTTCTATATGCGGAATATATGATGAAAAGATGCGAGATGGTGGTACTTGGAGTGTTGACTAGATGAACGAACGGACACACAGACAGATGCTTGGACGGACACATGTATGGCTACACGGACGGAAGGACGCATGGACAGACGCAGGGTCGGATGCATGAACGAACGCAGGGACGGACGCACGGATGGACGTGCGGATGCAGGAACAGACGCACGCACGGACAGGCGGATGGACGCATGGAAGCAAGAACGAATGGACGGACGAATGCTTCGCGCCACTCTCCATCATTCACCCTGTGGATATGCTGCCATTTTTTTTTTTTGATGACAGCAGGTGTGTGCATGAAAGAGCATTCTCTTTATGATGGAGCAGTAACCTCTGCTTCACCAAGCTCGAGATTTTATTATTATCATTACCACCTTTGTTACCACAGTTAAACCTGCTTATAGTGAATTCCCATATAACGAATTCCTCATTTGTGTGTGCATGGTGTGGCCCCTGACGACGTTCAGCTTTGCTTTTTTTTTATTACCATAACATTCATGCCGATAGTCCTGGCTGGTTTATTGCCGCCACAGCCATCAGTCACCGTATACGTATGTATCGAATATGAAAACTCAAAAAAAAAAAAAAAAAGCCGCCCGTGCTTGGCACCCAGCTTGTCACGACGCGTTGACACGCGATTATCTCCCACGTGTATTTTGCCCCGCGAATAGAGGAGGGGGAGGTTAGATGCCTGTGCGCGCGCGCGCTTATAATTCAGCGGGGAAAATAGTGCCTTCGACTTGGACAGGAACAATTGCATTTAGTTGCGGGGCCACAAAGATTACTTCGCTCACTGGACAGGTGCCGTTTGAAAAAAGAGTACACTTTTCAAACACGGCGAAGTAACCGCAACTAGAACATCCCTTCACCGGCTCGTGTTTTATTCCTTCGCCGGGTTTATTGACTCGTGTCTTAAAGGGACAGTCATGTCCCCGCAACTAGGCTTTTGCGCTCTCAGAAGGAAAAAGGGTGATTGGACGCATGTGCTTCGTTACAACAGGTACATTACAGTTGGTTCTGAAAGTTATGTGGCCGTTAGCGATAAAGCTGGAATCTTTGGTGACACATGTGTAAATGCCACTGCACTTTGCTGCGGGGCAGATTATCCCCCGGCCGACGCTCTATGTCCGTTGATATCAGTCTACAGCGTGTATTGCTTGTAGAGTGATGTTTTGTTTTTCAGGCACAGGTTAGCCCATAAAATGTTCACTCATGAAAACAGTGGCTGCTGCTTTCATCGACTTCATGACTCTGTGACAATACGAAGGCTGAAAGCTAACTTGTTTGGATCCGACATCGCGACACTCACAACTACGCTGGCATAAGAGAATAAGTATGTACGCTCCAGGGAGAAAAGCTCTTGTTACACTATTTATTCCCGTTGAAAGCCCACTTTGTAGAACGGTTTACGAGCCGTGTGCTGGTTCTTGCCAATATTGCGAGTGCTAGCTGTTGCAACCACGTCCTTCATTAGAATCAAAGTTCACGGCTGCTGATTGAGCGACCCCCCTCCCCCCCGTGTCTTTTCATGCTTGTTCAAGACAGGTGGTGTGTCTCCTCTCTGCTTGAACATTCGACGGCGGGGGAATGCTAACGCGTGCGCCCTCCGAGTGACTGAGATGGTTCAATCGGCTTGAGCAGCGCTCATCACTCCAATTTTACGTGGGGATCAAGCAAGATCAGCAATTTTACGTGGGGATCAAGTGTACGACGCGCAGGGAATGGTACCAACTTGTAGTGTATGCGTAATATGGCGGTGACGCCGAAAACCCTTCTAGTGTCTATAAAATTCCTATCGTAATTAAAAAATTTTTTTAAATTGCCTAGCAATGGTGCGGTGAACATCTATACTTCCTCATGCTTCTCATGTCGGCTGTGCCACTTCAATGACCGGACATAAGTTTCTTGCATTTATTTTTATAGAGCCCTATGGGTTTAGTGTGAAAATAACATTTATCATATAGTAGCTCATCTCTAGTCATGAGTTACTGTTCATGTCGGATGCAGTGTTTTAATCACAGTTTGAACATTACAACATTTCAACATTAAATTTTTTCATTCGTTCGAGGTCTAGTAGCTGTGCAGAATGCCGCTTATGTTTTTTTTTTTTTTGACTTGCTGCACATTTGCCTTTGATGTTGTAAGGTTTATTGTGCATGAATTTCATTATGTATGAAGTCTGGTTGCTTAATCAGGATTAAACCATTGAAATGTTCTGTGTTTAACAGAGAGCAAAAATTCTTTTTAATAGTGATGTGTGGCCTGAGAAATCTGCTTCAAAATTAAATTTTGATGCCCCGAAACACACCTTTTACTGTTCTAAAGCTGCTTCAAAATTGCATTATTTCTGCTCCACAAGCTGCTGCAAAAGACCTACTCCCCCCCTATAAGCTACAATGGGTTGTCCCCAATATGACCAACTTCACATTTCATATTTCAATTTATAGGATGCAATGGCATTTTAGCTCATGCCGAAGCTACGTACTTTGGCGTTCCCGTGCTGCAAGAAATGCTGTGGAACGGGAAAAATATATTTGTTTTGATATCTGTAGTCTAGCATTTAAACTAAGTATAACTTGTCAAACATGAATAAAATCAGTATGTACTTGTGCCATTCTGCACAGAAACTTGCCGAGTTTCCCTCTTGTGATGGCAATTGATTGAAAATGCTTGCTGCGATTGTTGTAAACACAAATGTGTTGGTCTAATTTACTTCTACTATTCAGTCCTAGTCAGAGTAAAACATGTTTAATTGATATATCTTGTTAACCTTCAAAGCAGGTGCAAGCATTATTTAATGCCATTAAATAATTAATGCATTTTTCTGCTCTTGAATGAAATTGCTGTGCCTTTGCTACAGTCACGAAAACTTATCAGTCTGACCTGTGTGGTTTGATTCATTTTCCGTTTTGTCTGCTTTCTCTTGCTGCCGCCCATTCTCAAGATGCACAGCAGCCGATAAAGTGGGCTTTTCCTGGTCACGCTGCAGGCCATGCATGAGGCCCTTTCAGATTTTTTAGTTTGCAATCTTGCTCCACGCTACTTGTCATGTCGTGTGAATTGCAAAAATGAGCCGACTAAGGTTGCACGGCGGGCTTGTTGGTTATTCATGTTGTTCGGGGTATAGCGCATCCAGGACGGGACAGAGAAGAAAACACAGAACACATACACGGCGCTAACTATACCCCGAACAACACAAATGAGCACGCAGTTACGGTGAAATGATTGCTTATGCTGTTTATGTTTTTGTTAGTGAATTTGTGATCGAATTCTATCAGCTTAAAGGGGTGGTGCTACCATTTTTGTGACTTTGCTACAAGCATTTCTCATAGCTCCAGGAAGCATGATACACGCACCAAGAAATATTTATTCTCCCTAAACAAATAATATCACCATTTTTTTATGTGGACAATTTTCGGTTTCGGTTTCTGGGCACCTAATTGTGCTGTGACATAGCAGTGTAGCTTGGTCACGTGGCCAGACAAGGCTGTGACGCATGCCGGGTTGATTATCGTCTTCTCTCGCTCGTTTTTTCGCACACACGTGCCTTCTATTCTTTCAATAGACTGTTTCGGTGTTTGTAAACAAACCAACTCGCGCCGAAGGGCCCACCTCGCTGGACTTCCGGTGCGGTGCTTCCGGCAATGCTTTTTCAATGGTTCCGACGGTGTCTTTGTGGTGTGTTTGAATTTGCTCTATTATTTTGGCGCATTCCTTAGGATGTGTTTGCAGCAACGTCTAGCGGCTACATGAAGGGGCTCCACGTAGCACATGGCAGGCACAGGCGCGGCCACAGCTGCAGGTAACGCGGCTCGCATGGCCGACGGTGCTGCGCAAGATATCCGTCGTGGCCTTCCGATGAGCGCGGCCCCCTGCTCCATTATACCTTTGATAGTGGTCGTGCTTATACAAACAGAAAATGCATAAATTGCAGGACAAGTTTGTCAGCGAAGTTAATTAGACCATTTGGTTCTGCATGTCGACGATGTGGATGCGCTTTAAAGACGCGGACCGGGAATTCACAGCGCACACCTGTCTTTTCCCTGTCCCCGTCTTCAAAGCACACCCACATCATCTATGTGCAGGAGAAAAGATTAAGTTGTTCAATTCAGCTTTTCGACTAAAACTGAGAACCTTCCTTCTGCTGAACCCCGAACATATTTGTATTTTTGTCTAAGCACATAACCTCAGGATAAAACGTCTATTTCAGCGTCTGTGTCACACTGGGCACTTTTTTAAAGACATCAGCAGCGGTCGGAATCACTCGCGATCCGAAGTGTTCTTGTGACTGAGAAGTGTTCGATCCGAAGTGTTCTTGTGACTGAGAAATAAAATTTACTGATGTGATGACGTAAACTGCGGCTGCAGGGTCCCGCGAACTATTATGTTTTACTCACAAGTAAGCTGTTCATGAACCAAATTTTAAAGTTGAATCTACCTAAGCCGGCAGTTCATCTTCACACCCAAAAGATAAATGAGCTTGAATGCGGTGATGTTCATTAGCGACAGAAAGACAGACGATAAGTCATTTGCTCGCACAGATGAGAGCTGAGTCACTGACGTCACTTTCGGAAAAATCAAATGCAATGACAACGAAACGTGGAGTTCACGGCGTACACTTTGCGGCGATTAATGTTAAGCATGGCTACTTCGTGTCCCATGTTGTTTCAAACAGAATGCATCATTGATATAGCTCAAACTATAAAATAACCACCTTTGCGATGGATTTTCAGTGTTAGCCTCCACGTTTTTCTACCCATTTCTCGTGTCAGTACACTTATCTGCCACGGGTGGAAGACGTGACTGACTGATGTGTTCCCGGTAACGAGGGACTTTGACTAGTCCAACGTCTGAGTATCACCTCTGTGCCATTAGTCTGCGCTGAGCTTTACATTACCTTAGATGAAATCGGCAGAACAAACCACGCGCCTCTTGGTGGGAATCCAGCTTTCTTGCGAGATTGCTGCAATGCAGGCACTCTTTCTATGTAGCATATAAAATTAATTCAGGCATGTTGACTGCATCCTGCTATGACACAGCTGTGCTGTTGCCAGCGCTTCATCAAAATAATTTTATCTGCATGAAACATCGGAACACAAGCAGCCGCGACCAGCAAAAAACGCTAAAACCACGCAAAAACAAGCTAAATCGGAAGTTTCCAGGGGTGGTTTTCCGGTGAACGCACAATGTTGCCAGAGACCGACAGGCTCTGGCGAAACTGTTTATAGCATTCTATAGAATGCTATAGAAAAAATTCTACTTAATTCTATAGAATGCTATAGTATTCTAAAGAATGCTTTCTAAAGTATTCTATATTAAAAAAAGAAGGGGACTCTTGAATTAGTCAAAGACCTATATATTTACACAAAAAAAGAAGAAATCCAAATCAGTAGTATGTTTGTTTGAATTGATTTTTGTCGCACCTGCGCAGTTACCGGTAGCGTAAAATTGTTAATGACGTCGACACGGTCCCTCACTGGCCCTCTGCACATTTTCTGTATGTTTATCTTATGTGTTCAGATAATTTGTATATTTCAATAAATCTTCATTTGTGAGTCACCGCTTGTTTGTGTCCCTTCTCTTCGTCCCATGAGTTTGTGCGCTATTACTACCTATAATGTATTACCAACTAGCCCAACTATTAGTCTTGCTTCAATATTTCAGCAGCCTGCAGATGTTCGGGCCATCTGGGAGAGCAGCAACATGAAACATTAGATTGTCGCCGTGCCTCCCCTGCATGCCCTCCTCCCAAGCTACTCAACACTGCATGTAGCGCTGGCTTTGTCGTGAAAATTTATTAGTTTGTTTTTGTTCAACAGATGACGTCACAATCAGCAGATTTCCACAATTGCAGCCAATGGCAAGCTAAGAATATATGGGGTCAATGGGGAGTTTCGAAACTCCTATTGTTGAAGAACTCTGGTTTGAACATGCTGAATTGCCAAAAGAGGTGTACATGTAAGGGCTCGTTTTTTTTTTAGACACAATATTAATGAGACCTAACAGGCGATCATGGCTACGGTACTTGGCTGCTGACCCACAGGTTGCGGGATCGAATCCAGGCTGCGGCGGCTGCATCTCTGATGGAGGCGGAAATGTTGCAGGCCTGTGTGCTCAGATTTGGGTGCACATTGAAGAACCCCAGGTGGTCAAAATTTCTGGAGCCCTACGGGCATCTCTCATAATCATATGGTGGTTTTGGGACGTTAAACCTCGCATATCAATCAATCATTCAACATGCATTCATGCCAAGGAAAGTATAGCGGAGGTTATTAGAAGTAATTGTAATGTAAACCTGAAGAAATAAATGTGGACGAAAAGATAGCTCGCCGTGGGCAGGGACCAAACCTGTGAACTTCGAATAAGGTTTTCGATGCTCTACCAACTAGGCTACTGCGGCGGCTATCCCCCCGTCCACTTTATGTGGTATGTATGTGCATTAAACTTGGGAGCGTTAGTCAGCGCCACCTGTAGCCATGACGGAGAGCCATGGCTGTGGGAGGCGCTAAAACAAGTTTATCACTTGTTTTAGTAGCTTCTGTGGCCGCTCACAAAATTGTTTTCGTTGGTGGAACAGACAGAAACCAGCCCGCCAAGAAATACATTGGCCAGTTAAGGGTTCTGAATGCCATCTCCTGATGTCGATGTCTTGACGTCTTTACGGTTTTTGAACAGAGCAAAACTGTGATTCGGCCTAGTTGGAACAAATCCATCTTGAAATTTTTGCACAAGCACACGGGGACACAGAAAGGAAGACAAATGGGCGCCCATTTGTCTTCTTTTCTGTGTCCCTCTGTGCTTGCAAAAAATTTAAAGATCAACAGAGCACACAGTACACAGGAATGTAAACAAATAGAAGCCAACTTATTGTGTCTTCTATGCAGCAAGCCAGTTGACTAAACTTACATTAGAGAGTTATAGTTTAGCATTAGCATGATAGCAGGGGTTGAAAGGATAGCGTTACCATGCTGCAAACCTTTGTTGCGGACAGTGCATTTTAATTTAGCAGGATAGTGTTTGCCTCCCCAGGATGTGACAGTTGCATCACCTAGCGTAGGGTGAATGCGTAAAAAAACTGAAAATAAAAAACTGAGAATGCTTGCCTGTATCCTGCATGGAACAATAGGACTTTTTTTTTAGTAACAATAAAATCAGTATTAGCCATGTACCAAAAGCAAAAATCTTTATTTTGCAGATTTGTTACAGTGAGCTTTTCCTACAGAATTTTGAATTTTGAAGTGATCTAAAAAACTATGCTACTATATTATTCATAGTAATCGGTCGCTGAAGCTACCTGAAGGCAAGTGAAAGTAATTTACCCAGTTATTTGCTATGAAAAGTAAATCTTTCGGCATCAGCACTTAGTTAAGTTTGAAGCCGGCATCCGAAATGTTGCCATGCTTTACGTACACTGCCTTGATCATGTAAATACGATAGCGTTAAAGCTGAAAAATAGTATTCGTGTGATAAAAGCTACAAGTTGTCTAGCGTGCTGCGCATTTGCACCCGCTATTCATTAGGGCTGTTATTCTGTTGAGCCCGCTAAACTATAACTGTTTGATGGTTTCTTGGGTGAAGTGTCAAAAAAAAAAAAAAAAAACGATCGTGCATCGGAGGGAGCCACTCCCACAGGGCTCCTTGTAGAGTGTATGGAAGTTGACTGCACGCAACTCGAGGTGCAAGCAACTGTACTGCACAATGAGGCCAAACTCTCGCCCCACCTTTACAGATTCGGAGTATTTAAAGTGAGGAGGTGCACAGCTCTTCATTTGCCAATGGTCTTTAATGATCGTGCAAATACTAAATTTGGCATAGTCAAATACATGTGCTTAGTTTTGTCAGCACTGGTAATGCAATTTGATTCAACTTTGTTATGATTTTTTTTCAGCATGATCCCATTCCACCAGATCCTCTTAGATCATAATGCATTCACTTTGGGGCTTTTTTGTTTTGGAAAATGACTGTTGTTGAGTGAGCACAAAAGATTGATGCCAATTCTTGCCCCTTGCAGTAAGGTAGCGTGTAATAATGAGGCAGTGTGCAACCTGTGCTCCCTGTGTGTGGCAATGTGTGCAGTACAACGTGATCCCGCGGGCAGTGCTGTCGCTGAAGGTGCTGGCCGAACTTCCCATCATTGTGGTGCTCATGTACCAGCTCTACAAGCAGAGCGTGCATGACGATGTAGCCGAGTTCATACCCCTCATTCTCAACACAATCACCCTGCAGCCCCTGCCCCAGCACAGGTATTTCTTTGATTCTGTGTATGTGTGCACTCGCTCTAGGGCTGCTATTATTTCATGTATAAATTCGTTGGCACGTCGTGGCGCTTCTTCCGAATTAGCTCCAGTTAGGTTTACCAGCCGATAAGGGGCACTGGTTTCTCTTAGGTTACGGTTAGTGCAAAGCCGCCAGCAGCACTGCATGGTTGGTGGCGGAGTGTGTGGACGACACTGTCGTTTCCCACAGACCCCTTGTAGTAAGCCAGAACGTTGGAGACGCGGCATTTGCGTACCTTGCGATTGTATGTTGTATAGGCATATTGTATAAGTACAGAGAGCTGGGATAGGACAGAGTGCAGAGTCCTCTCTGTCTTCTTTCCGAAATGTTCCCTGTGCACTAGGAAAGCATATTTCTTTCAAAAATGCAATACCAACTAGCCCAAGTAGCCACTCTTTTCGAGAGCTGGGCTTGTTGGTTTACATGTTTAGCACGAAAAAGAAACACACACAGAAAGGGATTGCTCACAGCTATGTAAGAAGACGTTTTTCTTTCGTGTTGTACTGATTCTTATAACCGAGGGGTCAGCCATGTCTTTTTTTTCCATCCTCACCATGTACAGCATGAATAAAAAAATAGGATGAAAGATATTAAATTCCTGTCTCAGCCCTTTGCTAATATTGACATTCTCTTTGCTACATAATCCTTTTCATTCTTTGCAAACACTGTAGTTTTCTAGCGCACGAAGCAACATGGACAGAGAAAGAGAGGACAGGTGCTAACTAGCAACAATGTTTATTCAGGAAACCGGTAACCATATATTTGGCGACATGGCTTTTCAACAATCGGGATTGCACGCACTTTGCAAATTCACAACGTGGTCCTGGTTGCGTGCCCATCACGTGTGGTTCAACATGGCATGTGCGATCCCGTCCTCATTATCTGCTTCTATGGTCCTAATTTCCTGTCGGTAAAAGCATCGTCATTATCGAGCTTGGTGTAGATATTGTGTTTGCTACCTCTTTTTAGGAGTTTTATGGCTCTATTATGTGAGCTTTTGCCATTGCAGCGAGCGCGTGGTTTCATATAAGCTTTTGTTGTTCTTTATATTTTAATCGGGAACGCTAATTTCATATCATGCACACTGTTCTTGGTTCGGTGTTTGAGTGCGAACTTTTCGACGCACCATAGTAGTGTCTTGGGCAAACTGTTCGCAACAATGTGCAAATGGCAGGCTGAGCCTAATCATTATCGGTTGCATTCTGATTATCGTCGCTTGCAATGTAAATTGTGGTTTGGTATGTAATCAACGAAACATAGTGGCTGCATTTCATTATAAAAACGGGGGTGTCATCTGTAGCACTCAAATCGTGGTTTGTGATTCGATTGCGATGTCTCGAAATTGGGTGCGAGGCTGTGAAATTGAACGATCAGTGTCTTTCAGCGCATGAAATTTCAGACGTGATTTGACATAGTTTCTGTCCAATGTGCATAGTTGATGTGGTCTCGGAAGTTGGCAGTGAATATCCACGATGGTGCTTTCTTTTGTTAGATCCCCTTGACACTTTTGCATTTATTTCTTTGGCAACGCGAGTCTTTGGACATTAAAATATTTTAACATTTGGAAATTTAAGTAGTAGTAAGTTGTGGTGTCTAGGCATGCTGTCAGGACAATCAGAAACGAGAGATACGGTCTAACAAAACCAGACAGAACATTTATTGAGCTACTTTTACATTGACAATGTCACTAGGCGAGTAAAATACATCACTAGTGATACACTCTAAACACAACCTTGCGCAATATTCCCAGTAAGACGCTAACACACAAAAAAAAAACATAACGATAAACAAGGTAATGCGTCGTTGCTTACGCTTGACTCATTGTGAGAAACCCTGCCAGGAGATGACCATTCACACCAGCTGTCACACGCCAAAGAGACTCGACAATCTTTTCTGTCCGGCCACCTACCCCCGCTGTTGGGCGTCTCTGCTCGGGCTGCCACGCCAATGATGATGATGACAAATGCATGGCCCAATGGTTAAAGCAAAATGCAGCCCATCCGCGAGACACCACGAAGCACAGGCAATATCAAGGGGGTGATTGCAGTCTCACAAAGCACCAGGTATCGCATGCTGCGACTCTCAGATGTGTGAGGCTGCATGCTCAATACGCTTTGCGCAACTGTTAACTTCGAAAAAGGTTCTCTTGGTAAAAGTTTAGATATTTGGACTCCCGTGACTTACGTCATAAGCGATCTATACTATATAAAGAAGTGTGTTTATATGTTATTTCAGTACAACAAGCAGTTCTTCAGTTCACGCATGTCTGCTTTTGTGACATTAGGGAAGGGCCTTTTTGTGGCCTATCTTGTGTTTGCTGCTTACATGCCTCTGGAAGAAGGCCTGGGTTGTACATCTTTTTGCTAAGCAAGCATCCTGCTGCTGTGATTGTGACATGACCTCTGTTATCATTGGAAAGTGATGACTGACATATCTCACAAGTGGAGGACTGGAAGCTGGGCTATTTGGTGGCAATTAGTGACTTCAGAGCATTTTTTGAAATGGCAGAACAATTATGCGCACGAAGTGAAAATAGGGACGCACCACAGCACTTTAGGGAGTCTTTTGTTTTCGTCGGCATTCGTTGTTGTGTTTCAGAAATGTTGGAGTTCATGAGTGGTGTGTGGCCACACCTTTTTGTGTTTGCAGGATGAATCCAGCATTCAACCGTGAGGTGTTTGTGGACTTCATGGCTGCCCAGATCAAGACGCTCTCATTCCTGGCGTACATTGTAAAGATCTACCAGGTGGGAATACCCGGGATGGAACCCCCAAAGATGACTCTGCACGAAATCTTCAGCATTGGCGAGGCACGTACAGAAATGAGGCATGAGTAAGGTGCAAGGCTTCCGTCAGAGATCAGGGTGCCATCTGTAATGCCAGGAGGTGAAGTCGCAGTCACTGAAACAGGTCAGAGAGGCTAGCAAATGGACTGGATTCCTTCTTTCGATCACTTGATCTGCGACTGCCATTTCACCTGTTCCGTCGAAAAAAGCAACAGCTGGACTTCCCAGGTGCGACGCCTTGCATGCATGGCAGTGCAGGCCAACTTTGCTTTAGAGTAAAGCAGATTGGCAGCATGCAGTCTCTCCATTGCCCCTTTTGTCATCGTATTATGCCTGTGGGCAATGATGATTATGGTTGCACAGAGGTGCGCAACAAACATTTTGTGCACATCTTGGTATATCAGTTGCAGTCACGGGTGCAATGATATGGTGTGTCAAGTGGTCACACGCAACCGGCTCAAATGGGATGTTGTGAAGCGACTATTTTGAGCATGCAAATCTTGGCTTAGGCGTGGCACACGTTTAAGGGCACAAAAATCTTTATAGACTGTGTGAGCATTCAAACATTTCAAGTCGTGGAATACTACTCTAACATCGATACTTGCAATGGGTCATGTATTTGAAATATTGGGCTGCTCAAGTTTTTGAAACACACTCGAACTGACGATAAAACAATAAAGTCATCTCTCATTAAGATGAACTCTGTTATGCCAACACATTACGGAAAGGTTCGTGTGGTTTTTCGTAGACACAATGCAAAGCAAAAAAAAAGCGTTTTCTAATGTCATGGAAGTGAACCAAATAAGCATAAAAGGAAGGTGGTCAAATTAAGCCAATATCTCCTTTACCCCCTTCTCCCAGTCTGTGGGGGGAGAGGTGCTGGTTTTATTGGCAAAGGAAAGTGTGCTGACCAATCGCAAGCCACTGGTGTGTGTTTCCCACACACTCGTGCAGATATATGCCTTGTGAATCTTGCTTATATGTTGGAATTTGCAACTGACATATGCCCTGTGCTAACCTGGTCACTACCAGGCATATGCAGCAGGAGCGATGGAAAGAGACGGTCCAACCAAAAGACACATCAACATGGAGTGTTGCTTTAGCTTCACGTGCCTGTTAGTTGAGAATTGAGTATGAAATAGACCGCGTTTGTGGCGCTAGCACTTTTAGAGGGTTCAGATGCATTGACATCACCGAGCACATTTAGTGCTCTGTGCCCAGTGAGGTGCTTATTGTGATGCGTCATTTTCGTTATGGAAGCGCCCAACAAAGGAAGATTATTCTGCACAGTGAATATAATATAGCTACAATATGTGTTTTTCATGTGCCAAAGGTTTGGGACCACGAACAGCTTGGAAGGAGATCTTCAGGTGTTCCTTGATTAGGATGAATCACTACAGGTCAAAAATGGGAAAATAACTACTCGAAGAAAAGCTTGCAGACTTTTTTAAACAACTCTGCATATATACAGGCTTTGTTGTCACGCGCTAGCTCATGCAGAAGTGATAATAAGCCAGTAAAAAACAGGCTCACCGAAGAAAATGAATTGCCCTGGTGTTCTCCTTCTTTGAAGAAAAGTTGCGTCTCTTCCTGCTTTGTTTCGTTTTTATAGTTTTCTTTTAATCGCCAACATAGAAGTGTGTTACAATTCTCTGTAACTCTTTCTGGTTGCAGTATTCTAAAAATATTGAAGAACTGTTGTACTTTTTAAAATTAAGGTTTGCTCACGCCTTCTTTGATTACATGCTTAGCTGTCATTTTTCAAAAATGATTTAGTCTCTATTTTTTAGGGAAGTTCAAGGACTCATTTTGCTGATCTGTACCACAGGGCCGAGTGTTAGTGCTCACGTGCTTAGCTTTTTTACTGGTCCCCTCAAAGTTGCATAATTGTAGTTTCACTGTATTCATTGCACCTTTCTGAAACCTTGTTGTGTGCACATTTCAGAGAATGTAGTTCAAAATGCATGGCTGAAGGGGCTGGAGAGTCGGGGCTGGCAAGCTCAGGTGCTTGCCAATTATTGACCTTTTGCTTTTGCATGCATTGTGTTGCATGTCTATTGGCATCTTTTTGCATGTGGAATGCGTATGCACGTAGTCTCTGGAAGGCAATTGTACCGTCAACCCTTGACAGTACTGGCCACATGGCTTAAATTATTTGCGGCTCACATTGGGGGGGGTGGGGGGCACTGAATAACCAAAACGTACTGCTCACTGAATCTGGTATGCTCGCAGACAACTTCTCTTGGCAATAAGCTATAGGGACATGTACTCCTCTACAAAGTTGTCCGGTTTGCCTCACAATTCGAATGACGGCGGGGTTGGAATAATGCCATTGCATACAATCTGCGATGTATGCTCAGACAATTGTTTGTGATTGAAATTTGTGACAAGCTCCTTGGCTGGGCCCTCCGAATAGCTGGAGGGCGATGAGCGCTCATCCTTAGACGAAGACACCATTTTCATTGTGAGAAGCATGTAAAACTTTTTAACACGTGCAAAAACTCAAAATGACTCTGCATTAAGTAAAACACATAAAAATAATTTCTTGGTGAATACTGTGTGTCTTTCTAAACAGCATCCTGTAGAGAATAATGTAATTTTGTGATGATTTTCACGCCGAAAACACGGACGCAGTTGTGGGACTCTATTTATCAGCGGTGGCACATGCCCACTCTGGCTGCGTAGCGTCCCCTTCATTGCCAATGAAAGTTGTTCACAAGTATAGTACATCTGCCATCTGTATTTGTGTGTTGTAGAAAGTGGCATTGGATCTGTGCGCTAGCATGCCCCTCAACTATACTTTTGTCTGTTGTAAGTCTTTTACTTGTTGATAACAAAATAAATGAAGTGACAGTTTCAAAAGGCCATTTTCTGCTGGATCGCTCAGCTTTACTGGTGTGGCTGCCGTGTCTCATTGTGCATTAACAGTCCTTTTCACAATATCGTCATTTATTAGATAACTTCTTCATTTTAACATGTGATTTTCCTGTTAAGCATTGTGCTCTTTTCTCGTATGCCTTTTAGAGTAGTATCTTCAGATGCTATGTGTTCAAAAGCTGTATAGTCTTCTTAGAACATTTAGCTGCTGCAGGCCTAGCGTGGAAGAACACATTCCATTTGTCACTGAGCACCACTGATTGGTTACAGCAAGTGGAATCAGCGCTCCACCAAGTTTCCAGGACACCACTTTCTACCAACAATAAACAACGGCAAGGTGCCCGTAGATTCGCTTTGTTCAACGCCGACCGTGCCTCCACAGTCCTCCAGTTGTCGCTTTCCTCGACCGTTCTTTGTTACGCACCCCTTCGTCCTTTGTTCCCCCGCTACTCTGAGCACACCGCATCGCCACATGAGGCCTGTGTTTTCAGACAGTTGCCACCGATTTTTTTGAAGACCGATGAGCTGACTCGTCTGTCCTCAGTTTTTGATCGCTGGTCTTGTTACACTATCGTTGTCGTCGTCGGCCTTAAGTGACCAGAACATCTGCCAATATACGTTGGCCCCCGACCGTACCCGATTGTTTGCATCTCTCATGTCTAGATTGGTGTCTTGTTGTTCCAGTGCGCGTACTTGTGCTACCCCACCGTCTTTGATAATTTACGATTAGTTCTGTGTCTAGGACCTATTGTCGCTCGTTTCGCACTTCGCTCGGCATGCCCTCTGCACACGTGCAGAAGCGCAGAAACAGCTGTTACACTGAATGAATTACACACTGTCAAAGTCGGTGGGGCCCCGCAAGTCCTCTGGCGCCACAATGTGATTCTTTAACCTCTGTGCGCACAGACCACTCTTCCAAATTTTCCTATGTGTGAGTTGTGTATTTCGTGAACCTTTCAAGCAAGTCACTCTTGCCTTTCTCCCGCATGTATGGTTTTCAAGGTCACCTTCCTGGCGTATGCTCCACTCTGTTCACTCTATCGTAACTCCTTCACTCTCCTCCACCGCTTCGTGACGCCAGACATGCTGGCTCGCATCAAGTTTCTCCTTCTGGGTAGAAACAAGCCCTGAGCACTTTCACGCGTCTAGGCTTGTATGTAGCATGTGTTTGTCTTGCTTGCTGTTCATGTGCATGTGGTGTCGTAATAGTGAACAGGAGGCCACCCACACCTCGTAAATGGGAATGCATTTATTAGTCAGGTTATGTGAGGCATCCGGCGTTGTCCGCGATGGTGTTCGCGTTCTGGCAGGTGTTATTTCTCCGCTCTCACTCCCTCTCTCATAGCAACAGCTGCGGGTGCACGCGCTTATTCTCGCTCCTAAACTGAAATGTGGTGCGAGAGAGTGTACGAGAGAGTAAGTGCGGTGTTTCGCTACTCCATCTCTCACCGTTGGCTCTCTCTCCTCTCTGCGCCCCACTTTCCCATCCCCTCGTACCTCACTCTCGACTGTATGCTGGCTGGGCGCCTCTCAAGAACATCCCGAAATGTGTGCTCGAGGCGCCTCTGTGAAACGCCGATGCCGATCTGAGAACGCTGCTTGTTTTGTTCACTTCATTGTATTTTTTAATTGTGCAGGCTAGTTACTAGAGCTGGAAATGTATACCAAATTTCTCGCGACAGAAAAACACCACACTTGGCGAATATCGTTATTGACTACATGGTGTGAAAAAGTAAAAAAGAAAACGTTCTTGTAACACTGGGTTTCCAGGTGCGAGATGCTGTTATGGACGCTACGCAATGCATTCGCATTTCCTCACGATTCTCTTCGGGGAGGTTGGGTCATTTTTTTTCTTTGCTTCTCAACACATCGAAAATGCAACAGCTAGGACTAGGTGTAACCCGCGGTACAGTGTACTGGAAGGGGGCAGTGGAATCAATGAGGCGGCCGCGTTGCATCTCGGCCGATTCTCCGGCGGATGACAGTTGCGGCGGCGTTGTTGTCCTATGGTACTGAAGATCTCAGATGCTTCTGCATTCGGAGCACGCGTGCTCGCGAAGGCATGTAATTGCTCGTTTTTAGCGCGTTTAATGCGTTCCTGAGCCATTATAAGTGGACTCACCTGCTACGCGCCATGGTGCACGAGTGAATATGCAGGCACGCCGAAATCGCGTAGATACATTTACTATTTTAAGTGCCAGCCGACCCACAAAAAAAGATGTCAATCGGAATTTGCACAGATCCGCCTACCTTCTCACTCAAGCAGTGCTTTGAGCTTCGTTACATCATAAGTGGCTACTGGCTAATTACAAAGGGAGGAGAAGTATCAAAACTGCGATTAAATCATACGCTCGTTTTGTCGACAGTCTCTACGATGTGTAGAGTACAGTGTCCCTCATATGAGCCTACATGCGCTCGATCGTTTCACGAGAAACCCGAGTATAAATAACGTTGTTACAACATTTATATCGATGAGGACTCGGTTTTATCGTGCCAGTTTTGTAGAATATACGAATTATTGCTTTTTCAAAGGCTTATTACATATTGAACATATTGAAAGAACACACAAACTATTAAGAAGTGCCAATTGTATATATATCCCGTCTGTTAATCTGGGTAAATTCATTGTAACAAGTTCCCATTTCGTATCGACAGCTTAAATTGTGCTGCTTTCCAAATATTCTCTTGGCGTAACGCCATTGCAAGCCGACAAATTTACGACGATATTTTGTATTATAAGTGTAGTGTCAAAAGTGTAGACAGGCAGTGGTGCATCTTGTTTTGAGAAATTTTTACTTGTATATGTACACCGTGAACACACACACGCACACACACGCATTTAAGTTATTCATCACCGCCCCATTAACATTATCCATGCAATGCCCCTTAGCACAGCTACTATTTTTAGGCGGTGCATTTCTCGTCCCACTACTTTAGACTAGAACTAGTTTCAGGACGTCATTCTGTTGAAAAAGTTGAATTTACAGTGCGCATTTGTACAGACACGCTATATTCTGCTTCGCCAACTGTAAACCTTCGGCGCAGGGCAAGCACCCATAATTATTTTTGAGGGGGGAGGGGGGGTGCAACAGAACGACTAACTTTGGCGATTGGTGGTCGCTGTGAATGCATGTAAATATTTTAGTATACCCTAAAAAGTTAAACTACGAAAAAAATTTCGTGGTGTATGGGGGTTCAGGTTCCCTTTCTCCTCCTCTCTACTAATGGCCACCTGGCACTGCATGCGTCTGAAACGTTTTTTTTTAATCTCGTAGCTTTTTGAGCGCAGCTAACTTCCAATAAATTGGCTCAGTTATCCTGTATATTGTAGATGCCTAACCAACGAAGAAAAAGTTAATACAGAAGTAATCAGTATATGACACGCCCTTTCTGAATTATTTTCGATCTCTGACAAGGGCTTTTATGGAGCTCAAATTCAGCAGATTGGCGGGTCATACTTCAAGGGCTATGGCATTATGTGCTAAACACGAGTGATGGGCAGGTACGAAGAAATTTGAATCAAGAAAGCGCGACGGAGAAGCCAAAGCGCATAGCAGTTTCTGCATGCGGCGTGCGACTCTTTCAGTACTATTCGACTGCAGCGCCGCCGCTACGGGAAACGTGGAAGGGATCTGGCGGCGAGGCGGGGTCATGCCACTCAACTTTTATAGTACACTCTACCCGTGGTTTCAAGGCTTTTATAGGTGCTGCGTTGTGGAGCGCTTGTTCATTGCTGTTCATCACTCGGCAGCCAACTTGTTGCTTCGGGTGTTCTTGTATTCAGCTGTGGAGATGGTGAAGACTTCGTGGGCGAAGGGGACAGCTATATGTGTGCGAATCTGTTTTTTGCGAGGACAACTTCATCAACGTCCGGCCTGCTGCCGGGCTTGAAGCTTCTGAACAGGAACACTGCGACAGCGATATTTGTGGCAGCGTGTTGTTGACTCCGACATTCAAGGGCAGGACGTCTGCTGGGATGATATCATTGTAGCTGATCATGATGCTGACATTGCGAAACCATGCGCAGTCGAGGGCATTGTGAATGATGTGTGCGGCAAGAGCGATTTGGAGGAATCTGATGATGATGAACATTTGCAGTCGGTGCCCACAAGCGTTGCTGTAGCAATTGGTTACATCAACAGCCTCGTGCAGCTTGTATATACCAGAAGCTTTGGCAAAGAGCACGTTGCCGCATTAAATAAACTCGAAACCACCCTTATCGTTTCTGCTCTTTGAAACCACTGCATCATAGACTTCCTTGCGAAAAAGAATTGTGTTCTCATTTCCAACTTTTTTAAAGGAGAACGCGGCTTTTCGAAATGGGAAAAATGTCAGAAAGCCATTTGAGTGTGGGGAAGCACACGCGCCCAGCCTCCCTTTCCCTTTTTATGACAGTGCGAAAGCCTAGTTGCCGGAATACCCGCATGGCCGGCGCTCGCACTTCCACCCCCTTTCCTGGCGGCGGAACGTGTTTCCCCCCTCCCTCAGCGAGAAAAGGGATTATTCTCGTCAGGGAGGGGGAAACCGGGGCAGTGGACAAAACTGGCATACGGTCGGCCGCACGTGCGCTCTGACACCTGCCAGAAACGAGGAAGGTCGAACCTGCAACCCCTTGCAAGCTGAGGACCACAACGACCAAGGAGTAAGCGTCTACCCTTGTTATCTGTACTATCTCCTCGCGACATTCGTGCTATTGCGAACGCCCAGCAATAAAGTGTTGTTGTCGACCTAGCTTGTTGCCTTATTCGCCCCAACCCATGTAGCTGCATTGAGACTTGCTATTGATAGGGGACTTTAATCGTGCACGGTGCGACTGTGCGCGGCTGAAACATTAGCTAGGCTTCTGCGTCAGCTGTACATGGGACGAACCCCCTACATCTGTCACCCAAGGTAACGAATTTGGCAACGCGGTTAGTTTTGTGGACGCGAGCAACTACCGACGCTCCCTCACACGTAGGATTACAGGCATGTCAGAATTCCAAGATTTGTCAATGTTGTCTGATGTCGCATCGCAGAGTGGCGATCCTTTGGCTAACGCGGAGGAACTGTTAGGCTTTTCTGACAGCATACACTTTGGTCGTTTCACGCGGGATGATCAAGAGAGTGCAGAGACTGCGTTAGCAGAGATTAAGCCTATGACGGAAAGCGTCATGCATGGCGCCCCGGCATCTCGCGACGCGAACAGAGGCACCACCGCAATTGCAGGCGAGTCTGCCGGCAGCAGTTTGCCCTCGAGCGAGATACTCTTACAGAATGCGCTGTCAGTTATGCAAAGCCTCGCAAGCGCCCTACAGAACACAACGTAGGCCCCCGTGCAGATTGTGCGACCACGTGTCAAGGTAGACATACCTTGACACGTGGGTTACTACTCGGGTTACTACGACAGCGAGAGTGCCAACGAGTATCTTGACCGGTTGGTCCATTATCAGCAGGCAACGGGGCTTTCTGTCGCAGAACTTCTTGAGCGCGTGGTCCCGGTGGCGCTCACAGAGCCAGCGGCCCGGTGGTTCCAACTAATCGGACATCACACGCACACGGTAGAAGAGTTCCGCGACATCTTCCGCGGCGAATTCCTACCGCCTAGTTATGAGTGGCGTTTGTGCTGGTAATTGGAGCTACGCATCCAGCATCCGGACGAATCCATGCTGGAGTATGTATGGGCAATGGACGAACTGTATAGTCTCGTTAACCCTCACGCTACCAACGCGGTAGCGTGAGGGCAGCGTGGCGTGCAACGTGCTCAGCGTGAGGTTAACCCTCACGCTGAGCGCGTTGCACGTCATGCGCACCCGACTTTGTCGGTGCACTTCATGAGAGGTAAGTACGCAAACCTAGAAGTGCTCGCCACCGAGGCGAAGCGCATACAAAAGGGCATCCTCACTGCGGGATCGTATCGCCAACCTCCTCCCGCAGCGCAGTCAATCGAGCCTCGCTGTGCGTGGAATGGCGGAGCTGTAGTTTTAGAAGCATTTATGGGTAAAGCGTCAGCATCGTTCGCTGATGAGCTGGTAACACGGGGTTGGGAGCTGTCAGACCGCGCTTTGGACTCCTACGCTGCGCGCTCCGTACGGCCCACGCGGCCCCCGCGCATGAAATTCAAAGACAGGACCACGCGGTCGGCACGAGGCCTAATGAGTGGCGCAACCCAGAGCGAGGGCCACCTGATCAAGGCGACTTACGATCGGGCCTGTGTGGTGTCCGCTGTCTTTGCTATTGGTGCGGCGTGCCGGGGCACATCGCCCGCGAATGCAACCGTACACCGGATCAGGAGCAAACACGCGGTTCGGAAAACGGATGGCACCGTCGGTGATCAACATCGGACCCCGCGCGGCAGTGAGTAAATTCATCGATGCGTTTGGATCACTTGCACCGTCAGTCTGTCGTGCAGATTAGGCCGTAGACTTGCACGCGCCGCTAATCGAGTTAACGATAGCTCGATAGAAGTTCATCCCACTTTTTGGATACTGGGGCAAGCGCTTCTTTGTTCGGCGATGACGTGTTGTACTATCTCCACGAGAACAATATCCGCTTGAGACAAAGCAACGCCATTTTCCGCCTTGCTACGGGCGCAGCACAATCGAGCAGCGTGGCTAGGCTAGTGATTCGCTGGGATACACGCATGAGGCGACAATGTTTCTTGCATCTTCCTGGGCTGTCAATGTCTCTAATAATGGGTCGAGACTTTCTTGCAAAGTCGGGTATTGGAATTGACATTGCTAATGGTGATTATTGCGAGTGTGACGAAGACGCACTAAAGCTTTTCTCGAAGGCCCCCGTATTGACAAAGGCATGCCAATCGCAGGGAGATGCACGAGTATGCGAGGAGGAAAGCGCGCCCAGAAAGCGAGTAACCACCCCGCCGGAACAATGTGCTGCACTGCAGGGAAGGGCAGTGCACCCGCTTTTGGTAGAGGCACAAAGCCTTCTAGAAGGGGAATGAGCGCAGCTGTCGCTGTTGTACGAGTATGACGCCATGTTTACTGACCGTCCCGGCCGCACTACGCTGGTCAAGCATAGAATTGACACGGGTGATGCACGACCTTGAAAATGCAATCCCCAAGCAATCAGCTTGGCTAAGCGGAAAGCACTTGACTTCGCCTTAGACGAACTCATCGACACAGGCGCAGTTGAGAGGTCAAACAGCCCATGGGGTTTCTCGGTAGTTCTAGTTCCAAAGAAAGATGATACGCAACGCCTTTGTGTAGACTACTTCAGGGTGAATGAGGTTACGAAGAACGACGGGTACCCCCTTCCCTCCATTTTATCGCTAGTATCCAACCTAGGCGGGGCAAAGTACTTCACTATGCTCGATGCTAGCGTGGATATTTTCAGGTTGAGATGGACGAGCGGGATAAAGAGAAGTCGGCTTTCACGTGCCACAGGGGACTTTTCCAATTTAGGAGAATGTCTTTCGGCTTGGTGGGTGCTCTCGCTACGTATCAGAGGCTAATGGACCGTGTTTTGGGAGATGCAAAGTTGCAGCACGCACTCGCATATCTAGACGACATAGTGGTTTACTCGAAAACGTTCGATGGGCACCTGTGCCACTTGAGAGACATTGTAGAAAGGCTGAGGTCTGTGGGCATCACTCTAAACCCAAACAAAGCTCAGATAGCATCGACCCGAATACCAGTATTGGGATTTTACGCTTCACGAGGGTCACATTTTGCCGGATAAAGGTAAGCTTGAAGCGATAGTCGGCTATCCATTGCTGAATTATATCAGTGAGCTCAGGCACTTTCTGGGGGATGGTGAACTTTTATCGCCAATTCATTCTAGACTGCGCGGCAGTGCAGGCACCTTTAACGAAGCTCTTAAAATGGCGAGCGTTGGGCTTGGAGCCAAGAGCAGGAGGCCGCATTGCGTTGCCTCACGAAGTTGCTGGCCAACACTGCTCAGCTGCAGGTACCCGATTTGAACAGGGAGTTTGTGATTCAGACAGATGCAAGCGACGTGGGCTTAGGAGCAATTCTGGTTCAGGAGCATGCAGGTTCCCTCCGACCGATTGCGTTCGCGAGCTGTACGTTGACGCGGGCGTAGAGGAACTACTCAGTAACCGAGAAAGAGTGTCTGGCAATAGTTTTTGCTCTCCGTAAGTTTGACTTTTACATAGATGGAGTTGCGTTCGTGATTGAGACTGACCACATGGCACTCGCGTGATTGCGGCACTTGAACAAACCTATAGTCAAGAGTCCGACGGAATCCCGTCTGGTCGGGGACAAACATAGTGCAAAATTACAAAAACGCCAACCAAGGTGAAATACACAAAACTTAAAAAGACGTTTCGGCTCCCCACACGGGAGCCTTGTTCACAGTGCCACAAACCTAGTGGCCCTGGCGCGTTGGGCATTGCTGCTGCTGCGTTACGACTTCACCGTTCGCTACCGCAAGGGTAAGAACAATGCCACGGCAGACGCACTATCGGGTGCTCCAGTCCGACACGAGGCAAGTCATGCGACTAATTCGGAACAAACTGAGAGCGAGACATTCGTGCTAACGCAAACAGCAGAGCAAACATTAGTTCGAGGTAAGAACGTGAACCACGTAGAGGCTGTCGTTAGCGCAAGGATAGTTTTTGCAGCTGAAGGGAACTGTTAGAAACTCAGCAGAAAGATCCATTTTGTCGAAGGGTGTTCGACGGGCTCCGGGAGCTGGGTGGTAGTGAGGCCAGTGCGCAAGGGGGCAGCTGGTATTGCTGTTGGTGCGTAGCGCTCGGCAACAGCTGGTAGTGCTGTGAGCGCGCTGGATTCATATCTGCTGTATTCTGACAGTGTCCTGCTGAGGTACATCCCGTCCGACGATGACACAAGTGAGTCACTCAAAGTTTTGATACCGTGCACGTTGAGAGGAGCACTTCTTCTCTTCTTTCATGACTCGTGGGTTGCTCGGCATGCGAGCGGCCCTAAGACTTATGCTAAGTTGTGTCGTCTCGCTACCTGGCCAGGTATGAAGCGGGATGTGATTCGCTACGCTTGTTCATGTCGTGTTTGCCAAAGTGTCAAGCCACAAGGCGGATGTCCGCCCGGGCTCATGCACCCAATTAACAGTCAGACTCCCTGGCAAATCGCGCATGTGACCTAATGGGCTCGTGCCCCACAACTCCTAGCGAAAGAAGTTCTTGCTGGTGGTCACGGATCACTTCACTAAATAGGTTGAACTTTTTCTCTTTACGAAGTTGACGGCTCGAGTGATTTTAGAAAAGTTGGAGGTTTTCACCAGGTTCGGGTTCCCTGAGCAGTTGATTACAGACAACGCGTCTTATTTCACTGCGAAGGCGTTTGGTGACACGTGCGCCGCGTTGGGCATCAAGCACCATAAAACAACCACCTACCATTCTCAGTCGAATCCCACGGAGCGAGTCAATCGCAGCATCGAGCACATGCTTGTTGTGTTTCCTGAGAGACATAGGGACTGGGATACCTACCTTCCAGAGATAGGTTTTGCATTGCGATCGACCGTGAACCGATCGACTGGGTATGCGCATTCTTCTCTGAACCCGGGGAGAGAACTGCCGAATCCAATGGAGAGTCAACTTGCGGATCGCAATGGAGTGCCAGTGGCGACACCAGCATGCGCTGAATACGCAACGCAGCTGGGCGAGATGCTGGCGGAAGCTTTACGTAAAGCTCGGTATAATCTCAATACGGCTAGGGTACAGCAGAAGGCGCAAAAAGACCGCACGCATCAGAAAGCTCGCTAAGAAGTGGGCGATCTGGTGTCGCGGTGCCATCATGTTCTCAGCGATGCTAGTAAACAGTGTGCTGCCTCTCTGGCAACGAATTGGTCTGGGTCGTACCGAGTGCGAAAGAAAGTTTCTTCGCTCGTTTATCGGCTCGCGAACATGAAAGGCAAACCGAGTGGTGCACCGGTACACATATGTGACTTCGAATGCCACGTGGCACTGGAGGAGCATAAGGACTACGACCAGTCCCCCTCCAAGCCGCGCGTGACTGGTGATATCCCTCGACACCGAGTGAGCAGCCCAGAGCTGCGTTACTTCTTGCGTAACAGGCAGAGACAACTATGGACGATAGGCCGCGTTTGATAAGTTCGACGCGGGGTGCAAGGGTTCGTGCGCAATACATGTGCGATTGTTAACCTGTTCTTTTTTCTGTGTCGACTTTCACCGAACAGATCGACAGGCGAAAGGGAAAGAGGTGCCGCCAGAACTGCTCTGGGAGGAAATCTCTCCTCTCGATGGATCACCCCAACATCATCCATGTCGTCATCGCGGCCCCACCACACCAAGCAACGCCACTTCCAACCTACTCCATCGTCCTCATCATCGGGCCTTTACGCAAGAGGCGCCAGGGTGACCAGCCGCCAGCCCAGCCATGAGAGCCAGCCGCCTCAAAGTCGCTATCACAAGCACAAGCCTACCTAGCCCAACCACGGTTTTCCAGCACCCTTGGCCTCTGCTACCTCGAGGCCATGGTGGGCACACAAAAGATGGAAATCCCAAGCCGGCCAGACCAGGGGAGTCGACCCGATGCGGTAGCCCAGACCCTGCTGGAGAGGGCTGCCTGAGCCAGTGCTGAACGGGACCGTCACCAACTGGCAACTCTCACTTGTCATCAATGATCTGAGTGGCGAGGGTCATCGGGGCGCGGTCCAGACCAGAGTGATACCAGCATCGGATCCAGGACGGCGACGAAACCGACAACAGTGGCAGTAAAGGCGGAGGAGGTGACAGCGATGGCGATAACTGGTTATGACGCAAGTGGGCACGGCGGTAGATGTGGTGGCTACTTTGGATGCAGAGGCGACAAGTGGGGGCACCGGCTGCACCTACGGCAGAGGGCCAACTGCAGGAGGGCACGATTGGGACCCACTGTCCTAGCCTTCCTCGATAATGAATAACAAAATATTCTCATGTTGTAGTCTCTGTCGTTAGAGGGCCTTTTTAAGGGGTGGGGAGGATGTGAGGGAGCACGCGCGCCCAGTCTCCCTTTCCCTTTTTACGGCAGCGCGAAAGCCTAGTTGTGGGAATACCCGCACGGACGGTGCTTGCGCTTCCCCCCTTTCCCTGCGGCGGAACGGGGTTCTTCTCTCTCAGCGAGAAAAGGTATTACTCGTCAGGGAGAGTGAAACCGGGGCAGTGGACAAAACTGGCGTGCGTACGGCCGTACACCAGCCAGGATTGAAGGAGGTCGAACCCGCAACCCCCTGCGAGCCGAGGACGACAACGACCAAGGAGTAAACGTCTACCCTCTTTTTCTGTACTATCTTCTTGCGATATTTGCGTGTAATTGCTAACGCCTAGCAATAATGTTGTCCACCTAGCCTGTTGCCGCATTCGCCTGAGCCCGTGGAGCTGCAATGAGACTAGCTACAGATAGGGGACGTTAATCGTGCACGGTACGACTGTGTGCAAAATAAAGCATAGCTAGGCTTCTGCGTCAGCCGTACATAGCACGAACCCCCTACATTACAAAACGGTATATTTGTTCAGTATAATTTATAAACTACGTCTTCTGTTAATCCCAATGCCGAATTTGGGCTAAAAGTACCTTAAAACTATTTAGCTAGTCGAGGCAGCACCTGAGGTGCATGGGACCGTCAAAAACATTGAAAATTCACGCGCACACCATTTCTCTCCCGCTCAATGGAGCGCCGCCTTCTTGGTCAACTTTTTTTCGTGATTTCTTGCTTTTTTTTTCCCCGCCATCAGTGGTGACAACAACAGCGTGGTTGTGGTTGCTATTGGCTGGAGCGCGCGCTCACGTGCTCATCTCCCGTACATGGTGCAGCTGCCGCCCGGTGCTCGTGCGACTCGTTGTCTGAGCTGACTCTTTTTCGCAAACGTTCTCTGTATGCTTCTTGGTCTTTGGCGATCAGTTTCGGCTTTGTCGTGCAAACCGTCTTTACGAGACGATAGTTCTGCACAGCCTCCCGATCTTCGAGTTCTCCCGTCCCTTCTGCTCGAATAGTCGCGAGTGGCCAGATGCAGGACTGACGCAGGACTTTGTGCCGAGGAGTTTTTTCGGTAGTTTTAGACGTGGTTTGTGACGATAGATCGCACGTTTGACAGAAAACGCGCGACTGTGCTCGCTTTCTGAAAATGAAAGCGCCGACTGCCTATGAGTTTCCGCGAATCTCCGCGGAGTTTTCTCCCGCGAAGATGTTTAATGCCTGGCGAGACGTGAAGACGGACAAAGTGGTCAACTGGTTCCGCAAGGCAGGCTTCGAGATGGTGGAACTTGCGGAAAGCGGTGAAGACGACAATGGCGAGCACATAGAGCAGATAGAGCACATAGAGCATATAGACGAGATGGTGAGCACTATTTGTTGTCTTGCTTTTTGGCAGCAGTTCCACATGAAGTGTCTGCGGATAATTTTGTGGAAGCGGTCTGCAATGTCCTCGCTGACGAAAACATAGCTGCTGTTGCAGGGACCCAGGATGCCCTGGCTGACAGCTCATGTAACGAGGACCATCTTCCGGACGAGGTGCTGGCTACACGGGCGTACTCTGCCACTGAAGTGGCGGCAGCGTTCGACGTCATTCGCCATTGTATCGGCCACATGGAGGGTGCCACGCTGTCGCACCTGGACAGCCTTGATGAGATCGAGACTAGCGTCTAACTTTTCAAAAACGGAGAAGCAGGCCAGGATAAGCAATTTTTTCACGCAAATAAATAATTCTCTTGCGACGTGTGTGTGGAATGGTCATTTTTGATTGCGCCTACTGTTGCGCCTATTGTAGGTGCCATTCTTGATTGCGCTTTTTTTTTTATCGAATTTTTCATATATGAAACTAATTTGCGATCCCCTTCGAGCTCGATATATCCATGTTCGACTGTACCTGAACCGTAATTTCTCAACTTTCACAACAAAAGCATATCCCTAATTCCTAACACCAGATCATTGCAAGACTATTCTTGATTTACTTCATTATAACAGATGTTTTGGTTTATCTGGGTTTGTCATATTGAGGTTCGGGTGTATACAAGAACACTGAGACATTCAGAACATGCATTCTGGAAATATATTATTGAGAAACAGTACAAAAAATGAATGTTTTATGCATGCATTAAAAATAAGAAAGTTGGGAACTCCCTTATCGCTCATGCTGTGTGATGAAGCAGTTCCTGACATTACTGAGATTTGTGTAATCCACACTTAATGTGCAGATTACATGCATAAGCGGAAATACATGCACTGATGAGCAGAATGTCAACAATGCTGATGTAAATTTAAAGTTCATTGAACTTCACCAGCTCATTTGGCGTCACCTTTTCCCTCTCCACCACGCTGGCACGTCTCTCCACCACGCTGGCATTCCAAAATGTGCGTCGAAGCATATTATGACCTTTTAGTTATGACAAGGTGTTTTAGGCCTATGGACTCTGCAGTGAACAGGCAGCCATACGCAGGGCGCACACACATAACATGACACAAGGCGATGAGGACAGGGAGAGAAAGAGACGATGATTACCATAATGTGCCAATGAGGAAGAAGGGCATTTTAAGCGTTAAAATGTTTGTATTTTTGCAGTCCTATTGGTCAGCTCTGCTACACTTGTAAAGCGTCCTGTCCGTAGTGCATGACTCTAAGCTCCAACATTGCACGCAATGATCTGCAGTTGAGCATGCGTGGTTGAGGAGACCAATTGAGGCTGTGAACGAAACAGAGTGTTTTGGGCTTGCACAAAGAAGGTCGTCATCTGAGCATGAAGTTGAGATGCTGTCGTCTTGGCTCCTCATTGTGCGGTCCCAAAATATGTTTGAAGCGGGCACAGACGCACTGCAGTGATGCCATGGGAGTGCTTAGTGTAGCTGGTACTCCCTCTGTCGGATTTGACTAGAGGAGCAAAATGAAACCGCTGACAACTGGCTGAAAAGACCATTTCCCTATGTTACACATGCAATGGACTTCCTGAAGTAAGTTTTGGTAGAATTTTCATGACTGTAGGTTTCTAGCGAATAGCTGGCTTAAATTTTAGTCAATTATTACCTCACAACACAATGCGTTGGCGGGCTAGTTGGTGTGAATACATACGAGCATAAAATGACCTCCACAAAAAAGACCACAGGACAAAGCTATTGATTTGGTATTCTACTTGCAAAAGTTTTTTTGATTACATAACTCTAGTGCTAATGAAGGATGACCACAAATGGTACACATTTCTCTTGAGCGAGTCAGACACGCACATTGGTTTGAAAGACGTGTGTCAAAAATTACTGTTGCCAAAGTGGGGAAATTCAGACAGATTTTGAAAAGTGCAGTGCCTGCACCACTGGGTGCATGAGAAATAAATTTAGCATGCCAACATCAGTGATTCAAAAGCATTGATGATGGGTTCATCGTGAACACTGGCATAAAGAAGGAGTAAAAGAGAAAAAAAAAGCGGGTGATCGATTTGAGTTGGCATGGTAGCGAAAGAGTTGAATAATTTGTGCCCAGTGGAGTGCTGATATGGCAGTGGTGCCTTGCAGGAGACTGTGGGTGTGCATTGTAGCCAGCTGGCACAGGGCATGCTGGGTCTGCTCATGCTGTGTCCTCAGGAGGTGGCCCACCTGCGCAAGGAACTGCTCATTGCTGCCCGCCACATCCTGGCCACTGACCTGCGTAACAGCTGAGTATCACTCCTGCTTGCTGGATGTACACCGTCTGATCCAGGAAACCCGTAAATTATCAACGAAAGCAACATAATTAATACTTGTGTCGTATGGCTGTTTGGAAGGCTATCGAACTGATGGTTTCTTGACTCAGCCTTCCAGCACGAGCTGCCACACAGGCTGTGTCGAAGGCCATTGAGTCTGTCGAGTGAACCAAATGCCCCAACGCTGTTAAAATTTCAATGACTATTCAGGGATGGAAACAGCGCGGTCGGGCCCTCTCATTAACATTGTGCGCATATACACCATTAGGAAAAAATCTAATCTGGTATGCTTTGAGAGCAGCGTATGGGAGTGTTGATAACTATATTAATATTTTATTTTTGGCACTGGAGCATTTTGAACTAATAGAGTATTTTTGCCTCATACCAGGGGGTAACAGCTACGGAAATTTTGCAATTTTGATACAAATCCCCATTTCTGTGCCGAGCTGTGCCAAAACCATGAAATTTGCTGAAATTATGCCACACTGCTGCAAATTGCCTGACCAGCCTCAAAATTTTCTCAGTTGCACTAATTTCAGCGAGACGTTGAGGCCACACTGGTCAGTTGCAGTTTGCGTCCTCAATCAATGCAAGTGTGCAGACTCCAGTCCTAAAGCACGGTGTGGGATATATTCCCATTAGGTCAGGGCACTTGCGAGGCGCGATCGACCAGCTAAAAACAAGGTCTGCTGACCGCAGCGGATACCTATCAGTGGGACGACACAACTTCTAGACAAAAATGCGTTGCCGTAGCCACCAACGCGGGCACTAAAAGAGAGATGCAAACAATGCAGGTGCTGACTCATAACTGCGAGTCAGCGTCTGTGTTGTTTGCATTTTTTTCTGATGCGAATTTCGCTGATACAAAATTTAGCATTGCTTCAGGTGGACTACATTATATAAAATTCGATGGTATACGTGATTCGATGGTATACGAATGGTTTCTCTAGCAACCGCAAATAATATGAACACGTGATTGACCGCTGCACGCGAGCGACGCATTGCAGCTTGTCTATGGGAGGAAGGCCCTTTCACACTTGGCCTCGAAGGGAGCGAATGCAGCAAAGCTCAGTGGAATTCTTCTCGCTTCGAAGGGAGCGAATGCAGCAAAGCTTAATGAAATTCTTCTCGCTTCGCCGCCAGAAAAGTGGCCAGAAACCCATGTTGTGAGGCCGACGCGAAAGATCTGTCCGAGGCTAATTTCGCCGCCACGCAATAGTGCATCACCTTACTGCTATGGCTTGCTCTAGCTCTCAAACAATGTCTCAAACCATGAGATGTAAACAACCAGCCGTACATTCAAGATGGTGGCCAAGGCATCAGCGGGTGCGATGGCTCGCGTCGGCGCAATCAAGAACTACCTGCGCAGCACGGCAAAGCTCATGGCTTTGAAAAAGATGAATTCCGTGTAAGTTTTTTAAGGGCCAGTCTATATACAAACTACTGATACAGTGAAAAACTCAGTAGAACGAACACCTCACTAATGAACTTTTAAAAAATTTCATACTGACTGCTACTAGTTTTAGTGTAAAGTATTTCACTACTATGTGCTTTAGAATACTGAACTTTTCAGAATAACGAGCGCTATATTTAGTTCAGTTTTATATCAACAATTCCTCAGTACTACTAATTTATGTTTTGAAATTCGTGGCAACCATTGGAGCCGTACACAAGCAGGCGACACATTGAACGGACGCCTTGCTTCTTAAAAGACGCGTGACAGTGTGGAGGTAAAAAAAAAACGAAAAATAAAAAGTGATAGGACGACTTTCTTTTATTTCTTTTTTTTTTTTGAAACGCCGACGCTGCAGGTTTACAAGCGCAGAGGTGAGGGGCGAGGGAAAACACTGAAGGGCAGGCGAAGTCAGCGAATTTTTCGCTCTTTCTTTTCTTCAGAAGAGGCGATGACAGCTGCGACGCATCTGGTTTTTCTTTGTCATTTGTACATGTGCTCTAGGCCTTGTCAATCACGTTCATCTCTTTTCGGTGTTTACTTATCGCGTCCGCAAAGCAAGTCGGCCTTCACGCTGCAGTGCTACAATGAGTTCATCTCTGCTTTGTGTGATGAAGAAGCGGAAAGAGATTTCGCCAAGCGAAAAAGTCTATACTCTTCGGCAACTGGAAGAAGGCAAAAAGCAGGCTGTTGGGGCCAAAAAACTTGGAGTGGCACATTCCGCAATTGCGATGATTCTGAAAGATAAGGACAAAATAATTAGGTGCCAGGATCAGTCACAACTTGCCCCCTCAAGAAACTGACCGCGGCTCCGTGACTTCCAGCCGATAGACTCCGCAGTGCTCACATGGTTGAAAGAGGTAAGAGCCGAAAACATGCCCGTGTTGGCCCACTGATTCAAGAAAAGACGCTACAGTTTGCTGCGATTTTGAATGTAACAGTCTTCGAAGCATCTTCTGGTTGGCTCCACTGTTCTCGCCAGCGAAATGCGATCACCTGGCAGATTGTTTCCGGTGAGGAGAAGGCAGCACACAAAGGGGTAGCGTCCACGTGGCAGGAAGAGAAGTTTAGGGAAATAATGGAGTCGTGCAGTGCGGCTGATGTATTCAATGCTGATGAGATGGCCTGCTCCACCAACTTCTGCTGGACAAGACGATTCACCTTAAAGGGGCCCTGTGAGACTTCTTGAACAGCCCTATTTAGCACTGAAACACGCGTAGCGATGATTGCCGAGACGAATGCAACAAGAATGATGGAAATTGGTGCACGGACAGTGAAGTTATGAGTCCTCAAAGTTCAAAACTCGAGCAGACGACGAGGAGAAGTGTTCTCTTTTCCATTTCACTTGCCTGCTGACAACAAAGACCGCTTCTAGTCACAGTGTGCGTCTCATAAAGACATTCCGAAAGTGTCACCTCATGGTGGTCTTCACACAATACCTCACTACCCCTCGTTTTGACGGTGTCGTTAGCATTGTTACTATGAACCACGTGCGTCAAGTAGAAACTTAGATGACGCTCCCACGGTCACACTGTGTAAAATACACACATACACTTTGGGTAGCGTTACTTCTCAGCTTGCATGCAAGACTCGTTCTACGTCAACGTCGGCGCCCTCGGTTCGTCGCATTGCTGGCTCGCTAAAAACGCGGCACGCCTTTCTATGTTTAGTTGCTTGCTGGCGTACCATAGCCTCGTTCGCAGGCTGTGTTGTGTTCCTTGTCCTCCAAATACATCATTTCGAAACAGCAATGATTTTTTTATGAGAAGGTATAAAAAAGGTTTTTGGTGTTTTTAGCATAAGCTCGTATGGCCTAGCTACCACTATATGAATATTGCATGCTATTTCTAGTGTCCAGCCAATCAAAAGTGAACGGTGTTTGTCGTCGCGTCACATGACATTGCGTCACTTCCCATAACAGAAATAGCCAATGAGTGTTGCCGCAGTCTGAAACCAAGGTAGTTTGTCCCATGTATTAAAATTATAAGTGTCAATTTCGGCATTGCCATTTGAGCAACAGTATCGGCGCATTCCAGAGCACCTGAAGAACTAATGAAAAATACACGCTCAAATAGTGTCGCTGGGCCCCTTTAAGAAGGAAGTGTGCAAGCGCGGCAAAAAATCGAAGGTACACGCTCAAATAGTGTCGCTGGGCCCCTTTAAGGAGGAAGTGTGCAAGCGCGGCAAAAAATCGAAGGTTCGCGTTACTGTTTTCTAATGTTGCAATGCAACCGGCACAGATAAGCCTAAGCCTCTTTTCATTGGAAGATTTGCACAACCGTGCTGCATGAAGAATGTGGTGTCACTTCCTTGCGATTACAGGGCAAACAAACAAGCTAGGTGACTCGAGAGCTCTTTATGGAGTGGCTTCTGACCCTCGACAAGAAGGTAAAAATGGAAGGACGGAACATTTTAATGATAGTTGATAGCTGCTTGGCACACATTGTTAAGTACGGCTGACTAATGTGCGCCTTGAGTACCTTCTGCCGAACTGCACATACGTGCTTCAACCCCTTGATCTGGGAATAATTATGTCAAGGCGCACTTTTGCTAGTGTCTTGTTGAGCTCGGCTTATAAACGTGTGACTTCAGCAGTCAACTGTCATCACCATTACGACAGGCGGCGTAAATGCTCACCAGCGCATGGTGGAGCGTCACTTCAACAACTGTTCAGAACTGCTGGCGGAAAGCAGGGCTCATGCACACAAGTGAGCAACCAGAAGATGCCAAGCAGCTACCCAACAATGACCAGGCGGAGGAGGGCAATCCTGTGAGCTTAGGAGTGAGGTGACCGATCTGTTGGCCATGAATCCAGTCTCATTTGATGATTATGTGCTGTGGGATAAAAGAACCACATCAGCAAAGCTAACGACAGAAGACATCCTTCAAACCATTCAAGATGAAGGCAGCGATGATGGTGTGGACGATGCTGTGGACAATGAAGACGCAACCTTGTCACAATGTTGACAACCTGAAGACTGTGACGAGGTCGTGACCTAGGGAAAAATGCCTAGCGAAAATTTTCCTAGCGAAAAATGCCATAGTGACCGAATCGCACTGCAAAAATGTGGATGAGCTGGAGGCCTTCGCCCTGCTAAGCTTGTACATGCATAAAAAAAAATTTTCACCTGTGCATTTGTTGTTTCCCGTCAAAAACGAGTTCAAGGATCCTTTGTTGTAAAGGTAAGTCGTTTTGATTGGTGGAAAATAAGTATTTATAGTTAATATTGTGCTTTTATTATAACAACCTTTCAAAGTAATGGACAAATTTCTGCGACCCCCTGAAGTTCGTTATGCCGAGATTTTATTGTGTACCGACCACTTTCGCAGTACTCTCAAATTTATTATAAATGGGTTGGACTGTATATATGTAAAAAAAACTCTAGTGAAATTGACTGATTTGTTTTTGAAAGCTCGTGGAGCAGTTTATCAATGATAGCATTGCCTTTGTCCTGCAGAGTTCGTTGGCTGCATGGAGCAGCTCTTTGACGAGAACATCCTTATTGGATCAGGGTGGACAGCATATGAGTCACTGAGGTAAACACACTGTTCATTTGCTTAAAAATGGCTTTTCGCAGACTGAGGTAACTTAAACAAGCACTTGCACCACTTGAAATTTCGAACATTGATCAGAAATTTCGAACATTGATCATACATGTAAGGGGCGGCAATAAGGCAATTTAATGCTTGAAAAAGTGTCGTAATCTGTGCACAAGAAGCAGTAATGTTAAGAGCTTTTGTTTGTGAACTGCTGTAGTGTGCACAATCAGGCTGGTTTGGTTCATGATTTATGTGCACAGTACCGAGGAAACTGAATTTAGTGTTGCAATAAGTGATTAATGACTCATTTATCAAGGCTCAAAACCTTGTTTGCATGAGCATGTGATTATAAGGTGCTTAGAGACGATGTGTAGCAGTGGTTTCAGTTTTAGAAAGTACAGCAAAGTGGGACTACGATGGTTCTGTCTTCACATAGCAGGTGCCCAGGCACAGTGAATCTTAGAGGGCCCGTAAACCACCCAGAGGACGAAATTAAGCCGTGGTGGGGAAATTCTGCATGAGTGCACGGCGAACACGGAGGCGTGAAAATTTTTCGAAACTGTGCAGTAATATCGGAGTTAGACGCGTTTGATTATCGAAACAATGACAACCACATTTTTCGTTTTCTCCTGCATTTCACTTCGCTGGTATCCTCTCCCATGCTGCTTTGCCCTCTCGCCAAGCGCCCCTCCTATACCTCTCCCAATCTCGCATGGCATACATCGTCGCTGACGCGCTGCTTGAAACACCGTCTACTTCCGGTTGCCACAACTCCGGCTGTCAACTCCATCAGTTGCGTTGTAGCTGTGTGCTTGTTGGCGAACCGTGGCTGCCGTAATCGTGCCTGCATGGACCCTGCATAGAGCGCACGCCTTCAAAGGATCGCCAACACAATGGACCCGCACGTGTTGCATGCACCCGGGCAACACGACAAACAACAAGCAGCGCGGACAGCTGCTTGCAGACTGACCCGAAGTCGTAGGCTCTTGCTCGACCAATCACAGCTTATTTGGCATATTTAGCTCGGCGCAACAGAGATGTGGCATGGGGCGTCGCGCAGAAGCCGGAAAAGCACGGAATGAAGGAGGGTTTGTTTCTTGGAATTTGTGGCGCGTTGGCGGCTCGTAGCGCTGCCGTGTGTAGAATCGATGATCGCGACAGCGTTGAGCACACTATGTGCGCGTTTACTTAAAATGCTTGAAAAAAATATCCTAGGTGGTTTACGGGCCCCTTAGAGGACGTCTTTGATGAGTTGCGTGCTCTAGCTTAACATCATGATTTTGCCAGCACCCAGTGCTTTGTTTAGCGTTGCCAAAAGTGGCACTGTGTAGACATGTTTCCATTTGCTTGAGCGAACATTAGCCCAAAGTCTGGCAGATCCCACGTACAGTTAAACCTGGATATACAGTTGCCGACCGATTTTTTTTGGACTAAAAAAATTCGGACTTGTTGGATGTTTCGGACTTCAAAAGAGCACCGTCAGGGTTCCCATAGGGCTAATGCATTTTCTCTACCGACTTTTCGGACTAATTCGTCCCCTAAAGTTGGATTTTTTGGACTAAATCGCTTGTTTTGAGCTGCGCCACGAACCTGTATGAATGCCGCCAGGTTGGGTTTTCTGCCGGCTTGACTAACCTTAGTGGCTTAATTTTAAAATGGCTTTCCTGCTGCCAAGATTGGAAAGCAAATGTCATATTTCAAGTTTCGGAGGCCATGTCAGCTTTAGAAAATGCGGCACAAGACCATTTTTCCGTCTCCAGTCAGCCGTAGTGGTCAGCACTGTCACATCGCACCGTACAGGGAGGAGGCGGAGCTGCGCAGTAGTGGAGTGAATGTGCCTGCTGCAATAACATTAGGGAGCTTTAGAATAGCGCACCGCAAGCTTCTGCGGTGCGGTCGCTGCCACTGCGTATGCGTTGTTAAGCGAGTCGTTGTTCGCGGCCTGCCCGCAGAAAATCTGAAATAGCGTGCGGCGATCGCGGCCCGCGAAGTGTTGTGTGTAGCTTCCGTGCATTTGAGTTTGCGGTCGGGGCGATTGTCCCTAGACCTTTCCCTAGGGGGAGCAAACGCTATTCCAGAACTCATAATGGGTCCGCTATACCCGCAGCGAAGGAATTCTTTGCCAGGTTGTGCCGCAGCCGGAGAGCGGTTCGGATGACGACGATCGCCCCCAGCTGTCGGCAGCGGAGATTACCACTGCCGTGACGCTTTTGTCGAGAATTTACGGCGACAATGTCACCTTGGCGCAAATATGGGCGAACCAAATTGCTTTCAAGCGTAGTATAAGGCAAGGCAGAATCATGGACTTTCTTTAGCCTGCCTGATGCAATGAACTTCATATTTCTGACAAAAACAAATTTTTTGGACTGTTCAATTTTTCGGACTTTTTTCAGTCCCCACCAGCTTCGAAAAATCGGCCAGCGACTGTATCGCAATTGATAAATTCCCGGAAAAATTTGTTATAAAGAGGTTTTCGTTATGTGCAAGTTCAGTACGAAAATATAACGCTCAAATTAACAGATGGGGAACGGAAGGTAGTGCTAACCCCAAACACTCATTTTACAGTAAAAAACTGCGTTATTATTGCGATATCATTTATATAGACACTTTCCGCGGGGTTCTTGCTGTTTCCGCCATGTTTCGCAACAAGTCCAAATCGACAACATGCCCCCTTGCATTGTAACGTTCACAAGCGGGTAGAAGCGCACGAGCGCTTTTACCGGGTAAATGAAAGACCTGCTATGAATACTATAGACGTGTTTGGAGGAAATAAAAAGTCTATTTATTTTGTGTTAAATGAATAGTGACAACTGCAATTGCAGAGATTGCTTATTCTAAACGAAATGATTGTCAGAAGCAACGTTTTCTGAAGCGACATACTCACATTTACTATAATAAATTTCGATGCACGAGAAAAGGTGTAGCTCTTCACATCAGGTAGTTGTGATCTTGTGGGATTCGAGTAAAATGAGCTCACAATTCTTACTTACGCGAAACGTAAACGGTGTGCAAGGCTCCATGCATCTCGGGCAAGACAATACCGAAAATTGGCGAGGGTTGCAGCTATGTAAAAGTAAGATCGGTAATTACCTGGTGGGCACAAGCTAGACGGATAATAAGACTTCGCGGGTCGCACACAGATGCACATGCTCGATTGTAACTACTGCAAGCGCGCCGCGCATGCGATTCCGTGGGCGCTCGCGAAAACTGTGTCGTTTGCCTGGGTTGTGTGCAGGCCGCTGGCATACAGCACCCTAGCTGATCTGGTGCACCACGTCAGGCAGCATCTGCCGCTGAACAATCTGTCATCTGCAGTGGCTGTGTTCTCGAGAAATGTCCACGACGAGTCCCTGCCGGCCTCCATCCAGACCATGTCATGCAAGCTGCTGCTGAACCTGGTCGAATGCATCCGCACCCGATCGGATCAAGAGAATGGCAACGTGTGTACTTTGACCCTTGCAGTGTCATTTTTGTCAGCATGTCCTCTATGGCATGGTTCCTGCACTGCCATCATCAGAGTCAACTGTAGCATCATTTATACATTTCGTCGGAGTTAGTTGTCGTGTGTGTCTAACTTCTGCATTAGATGCTCCGGCATTTAAATCAGTGCAAGAGCGTCATTCAGGTGTTTGTGCGATCTCTCATCATAATAAAACAAATTGGATCAACTTGCACTTGACGTACAAGCTAGTTGAATCAAAGGCATTTCTTAGGTTTTAGCATTTCCCAGCTATTGCCACGGTGTCGTGACGCTGACAAATATAGAGACGACTTGTCTAAATGAAAAGTGTCGATTTAATTGGCCGAACTTGTGGCCACGTAGAAAAAAAGTCAGATTACAGCAAGGCACTGGTAAACTGATAGCGGCGGGCAGAGCGTCCGCCATTGATCAACTGACAAGTGGCGAAGTGTGTCGGTATTCATACCCTCGCCATCGAATATTCTAGCGTTATCGCTAGCGATGACGTAATTCCTGAATAAACTGTGACATTCCTGAAGTGAACTTAACTTTAACAAAACAATTTACTTGAGCCTCAAAGTTTCTCAAACATCGTAGGCGTGGTTTGCGCTGAACATAGTGTAATAGAGTGATAACAAAACTTGAGGAAATGAATGTGGCATTACACCCCTCTGAAAAAGGCATCGCCCAGATGCTTTAACAAGAACAAATGTACAAAAATACAGTCGAATCCCGCTGCAACGAAACTGATGGGGCACGGAAAAACTTCCGTTGAAGCGAACATTTCGCTGTAGTGAAATCGAAAAAATATAGCTGAACTTCGCTAGTAAAACAAAGGAAAGATTATTCTCAAAAGTGAAAAAATGTGCGCTGCTTCCTATTCTTTCTCAGCAGCGTCACGACGCGATTCTCACCCATGCATAGCGAGGCCATGGTGAAAAGCACGCTGAAACAATGCCTAAAAGCGCCTTCATGAATGAACTAAACAGTTGCATTAACAGGTGAACACCAGCAGCTGTCCGCTGTCAAAAGTATCCGACAAAGCCGAGATGGAGGCAAGGTACTGTGGAGCGGTGATTTTTGCATTAACCTATGCCATTCTTATCATCCATCACTCGCGGCTAGCTGATTTTGTTAATAATGCAGACGAACAGCCACTGTGATTAATTATCACACTGGCCAAGTGCAAACCTAATTAATGATAAGCATCATAATCGGAAAAGGCATCGTTCAATGGTCGCACCCAGCAGCTGCGCGAAGGAAACCATGAACTGAGCGACTGAGCTACAGCTTCGGATCGTCTGCATCTCAAAAGCAAGCCAGTGGCAAAATCAGGGCTACAGTTACTACACTTTAGCAGGGCAGTCTCATTGCCATTGCTATCGAGCAATGGCGGCGCCCATGCTTGCTGAACAGCGGCGGTGTAGCGGCAGTTTATGGTTGTGCCAACGTGTGTTTTAGACTTCGATGACCCATTTTCAGGCTCTTAAAATGCATCGAAATGTTAAAGATTGGGTTTACTGCATATAAATAAGTATCTGAGCCTGGAATTGCATCGTAAAATTTCGTTGAAGCGGAATGATTGAAAAAAATGTTCGTTGGGGCAACAATATTTATCCATTGACTCCTATAGACTGACAGGGAATCGTGAATTTTTCGTTGTAGAGGAAATTTCGTTGAAGCAGCATTCGTTGTAGCGGAGTTTCACTGTAAGTACAAGCAATAAACTACAATACAGCAATAACAACAATAAAATACACTGTTTGCGCTCGTTAACATGCCATGAAACGGTCGTGATCGGCCCCGTTGAGAGTTCGTAATGCCGTCGGGGGCAACCTCGTAGTCGAGTGAGCCGAGACGTCGTACTACCCTGTATGGTCTGAAGTACCGTCGCAGAAGTTTTTCACTGAGTCCCTGTCGGCGTAGCGGTGTCCATACCCAAACACGTTCTCCGGGCTGATATTCCACGAAGCGTTGTCGAAGATTGTAATGGCGGCTATCCGTCATCTGTTGGTTGTTGGTGTGGAGGCGGGCGAGTTGTTGGGCCTCTTCGGCGCGCTGAAGGTACTCGCTCCCATCGACGTTTTCTTCGTTGGTGACGGTGGGTGACATGCAATCGAGCGTAGTTGCCAGGGTCCTTTCTTAGACCAGTTTGTTCGGCGTCATTTGCGGCGTTTCTTGAACGGCGGTGTTGCATGCGAAGGTCACGTACATAAGGATGGCATCCCACGTCTTGTGTTCGACGTCAACATGGCCAGCATGTCGGCGATGGACTTAAGACGCTCGGTGAGGCCATTTGTCTGTGGACGATAGGCGGTGGTCTGGCGGTGACTTGTCTGGCTGTACATCACGGTCCCCAGAGTTAGGTCCGCTGTAAAGGCCGTACCTCTGTCAGTAATAAGGACCTGTGGGGCTTCGTGACGCAGGACAATGCTTTCGACAAAGAACTTTGCTACCTCAACCCCACTGACTTTGGGAAGGGCCCTTGTCTCTGTGCATCGCTTGAGGTAATCTGTAGCCACGAGGATCCATTTGTTCCCGCAGTTTGACGTCGGGAATGGCCCCCAATAAGTTCATGCCGATTTGCTGGAACGGCCGGTGAAGTGGCTCGATGGACTGGAGAAGTCCAGCTGGCCTAATCGGCAGTGTATTTCGTCATTGGCAGTCCTGGCATGTCTTCACATAACGAGTTACTTTGATGGAAAGGCGTGGCCTGTAATACTTCTCCTGTATTCTCGCAAGCGTACGGGAAACACCGAGGTATCCAGCCATCGGGTAATGGTGTAGAGCATCTAAAACTTCTGGACGTAACGCTGAAGGTACTATCAGGAGTTAGTCGGCCCGAAGTGGCGAGAAGTTTTTCTTCAGGAAAGCGTCATTTCGCAAGAAAGGCCCCGCCGCGGTGGTCTAGTGGCTAAGGTACTCGACTGCTGACCCGAAGGTCGCAGGATCAAATCCCGGCTGCGGCGGCTGCATTTCTGATGGAGGCGGAAATGTTGTAGGTCCATGTGCTCAGATTTGGGTGCACGTTAAAAAACCCCAGGCGGTCAAAATTTCCGGAGCCCTCCACTACGGCGCGTCTCATAATCATATGGTGGTTTTGGGACGATAAACCCCACAAATCAATCAATCAGGGTGAGTCCATAGGTCTTGATAGCTTGCAGTAAAGCTTCAAGGTGCCGGAGGTGTTCGTCGAAGTTTAAACACTACGACGTCGTCCAGGTACAGAAGGCAAGTCTGCCATAAGCCGGCCAGTACTGAATCCATAACACGTGGGAAAGTCGCAGGTACCGAGCAAAGACCAAAGGGCATGACCTTGAACTCGAATAGGCCATCCGGTATAACGAAAGCAGTTTTTTCTTTATTTTTCTCCTCGACTTCAATCTGCCAATAGCCGGTCTTGAGGTCGCATCGGGATGTCCAACGATGTCGGTGATCTCGTCCTCAGGCACAATCACGTCTTGAGTGACGCCACCAAAGGCATCTCGGCCTCCCTTTCGGCCAAGTGGTTGGGCCCATACTGAGTGCACACCAAAGTGTCGCCCCTGGTATACAAGCTGGCTAACTCCCAAGGGAGACCAGTCGGCGGTCCAGTTAACGTCTCCGACCTCAAACCTTTCGTTGCCCGCAGCAACGACTTCGGGGAGGGGGAGGCGGTCATCGAACCGCAGGGAAACCGGGATAAGGCTGGTTCTAAACCACGCCACCGGTACAACCTGCGAAAACGCACCTAGGCTGATTTTCGCCCCCGGCATGTAGTGGGATGTTATCCCCTCCATGTGAGGGAGGGGAGATTATAGCTGCTGCGCCATTGCCCATCCAGCAGCAACAGTAACGGCTACCTGGCGAGCTTTCTCCCTGGTATCACTATTACATGTGCTGCGGGCTGAATATCCACCCGGTTCCCAACGCTTCCGGCTGCTCGAGAGAGAAAAGCCCTTTCCCCGGTGGCTCACTCTCTCACTGGGTATCTTCCAGTGTAGTCGGCGGGGAAGGGAAGCGTGCGCCCTATTGGCTCACGCAACTTTCAATCCGACGGAGTAGGCTCTCTTTATTGGGCCAGCCTGTCGCGCCTCCGGAGCCGCACATGCAGTGCGTTTCTGCTTTTCACCGACACCCCAGCATTCGTGATGTCTTCCTCGATGACTCGTTCTTCCAAGAAAAAGCCCGGGAGATCAGCCGTGCGCTCGGTCGTTCCGCAGGCACCGGCCGCGTCCATGCCGCCTCCGTCGAATGCTCCCCCGGCCCCGGCTAACAAGACACCGCCTCGTCGTGAAGTCGCTACGTGGACGTTCTAACAAGGCACTGAGGCCCCAGTTGCCTTCGTGTCGACTCGTCGCTGGTCCAAGCAACGCAAAGTCTGGGCGGGGTAGACCCCGAGTGCGTCCCGCGTCCTTTCTGCGGACGCACCCTTTCAAACCTGCTCGATGCTTCTGGAGGTGCCTCGATGCCACCTGTTCCTGAGGCCTCCTACTGCGACGCTTGTGGTGTCCTGCTGGTGCACGAGGCTACCCACCTCCATTCGCGGGTTCACCGAGCAAAGTCTGGCGGTGCCCCTGCGGTCCTGTCCACTCTGGCGGTGCTGCCTGACTCGGGCCTTCGACCCGCCCTGTCGACCGACTCCGTTCAGGCGGTCGTGGTGGTGCTCGTCATAGACTCTTCATTCAAGTCGGCCATCGCTGCTGCGGTGTCCGCCGCCCTCCTGCGGCTCCAGGCTCCTGCTGAGACGCCGCCGAACGAAGACACCGGGGCGCCCGATGATCTCGTGGACGGCATAAACCTGGACCTCAATTTTTTCGGTGTCGGTGGATGCTTTTATTACGGCGTCTTTAGGGCGGCCTCGGTCTTAGGAGGGGGATATGTGGGAATCGAGAGCGCCCTCCTACCTGGCGCCTCATTCCCCAGCTGCCGCACGCGTGCCACCAGCGTAGCCCGGGCGCGCATAAGCACCGGCATCCGCCAAGATGGCTGCCAGGGTGCCTCTTGGTCTGGGCCAGTCAACCGTCGGCTTCTTATCGCGCTGGCATGTCCGGGCACGCTACGCTGGTGCGCTGCGTTGGCCTACGTCACAACGCAGCGCCTTTCCCATTTGGCGCGCGTGACATCCTCCTCTCCTATGAGCTGTGTTGCGCCCAACAATTCGCTCGTCGCAGCAGATGCTCTCAGGTTTTCACGAGGGGTTGACGCGCTGCTAAGCAGGCGGCTTCTCGTTCCTGCGTTCGACTTCGGCCCTTGTGTGGGAGTCGTCTCGCACTAGGAAAGCGTACTTGCTCAGTCTTGCGGAGTTCCCTATACGGCCTGCAAGCCCGTGAGTGTCGCACTGTGCTGCATCTTGGGTTAATAAGCCCGTTGTTGTTGTTATCCTGCCTTGTGCGTGGTTTCTGCGCCGTGCCGGAGAAAACGGCGAACCCGACCACAACGTCTTCGCATGCAGCGGCAGTGGAGGACGTCGCATCCCTACACGGTTGCGCATAGTAGTGTCACGCGCTAACCCTAAATCACACACCACACACCGCTACGTCCTGCCACTCCTTCCAACCAGCCCGAACCCCCCTTCCCCACACACGCAACCCCCACCACTCCAGTCCCAATGATGATGATGACGCCGTCACGTAGTGCCCTCTCTCGGCCAAGTCCCGATGATGATGACGCCGTCACGTAACGCCCTCTCTCGGCCACCCTCACAGGTCTCCCCCCCCTCAAAATGTGAAGCCACCACTACACATCGCCTGCAGCGTCATGGTACAGTGTCAGCTGATCTGCGTGTCCCACACCGTGGCGACGACCCGTTTTGGGGTCCACTAGAACAAAGTCATTCTGTCCCACACGTCTCACTGCCCGAAAGGGACCGGAACGCCGGGGTGCAAGCTTCGAGGAGAAGCCCTTGGTGGCATCGCTGAGGGAGTGGCTTTCGAGCAGAACAAGATCACCCTCCTGTATTGTCAGTGGCCGCCTGTGCTGGTCGTAGCGAGTCTTCTGAGCGCGCCACATGTGGTTTTGGTGTGTCCTGGAGAAGTCAAGCACCTCCTGCAGACACTTGGAGACCTCAGTAGCAAATGCACGGTATGCTGTCGCAGGAGGCTCCGCGTCGTCCTTGGCCTCAGCCTGTGCCCATGGGGTTCTCAGCTCCCGGCCATAACAGAGGAAGGCAGGCGTGTAGCCCGTGACAACGCTTTCAGCCGTGCGCATGGCCAGGGCGATTTCAGGGATGTGCTGGTCCCAGTCTTTGTGGTTGGAACAATAAGCCCTAAGGCACTGCTTGATAATGCCGTTGTGGCGCTCCACCATTTGCCCGGCAGGGCGGTACGGAACAGTGTGTCGGTCTTGTATGCCCCAATGCTCAAGGAGGCCCTTCCACAACCTGCTTACAAACGGCTTTCCATTATCACTGGAAATGGAGACAGGTGTGCCATGTCTGCAAAAAACCTGGATCATGCAGGCCACCACACTTTTGCTGTTTGCTGCCCGCAATGGAAAAAGTTCAATGAACTTCGTGAACTTGTCAATCACCACGAGAAGGTACTTGTGGCGTCGAGGTGTCATAGGCAAGGGCCCAATTATGTCCACGCTGAGCTGTTCCATAGGGGCAGTGGCCCATTGACTGCTCATCAGCCCTTCTGGCTTCTGCCGGTGGGCTTTGGTGCGCTGACAAACCTGGCAGCATCGCACATACTTTGATATGTCCGAGCGCATACCCAGCCACACGAAATTCTGAGAAACGCGTTTGAGGGTCTTAAAAAAGCCGGAGTGGCCGCTAATCGGGTGGTCATGGGCAGTCGCAGGACCAAGTTGCAGAGATGGTTTGGTAGCCAAGGTACTTTCCTGTTCCCTCGGTGCTGTACAAGCAACCCACTCTCTTCCATCTCGGTCGTCTCCGCCAGGTCTTTTATCAAAGGTTGATCACTGTCAGTGGGCGGAAGCTTTCCTCCCTTCATCACAGTTCGTAGTTTTGACAGTATGGGGTCCTGCTCTTGTTCCTGGGCGAGGAGCCCTGCATCATTCAAGACAGTAGTGTCGTCCACTTCAGATGCTACAGCAGCTGCCTCAAAGCTGATTTGTGGGCTGGGCTCTGGAACAGCCATAGGGAACAGCGTCTCGTGTAGACTCGGGCTTGGAACTTCCTGGTGCTGAAGGGGAGCTCTGCTCAAGGCGTCGGCTGGCACATTTGCAAGACCCCGCCTGTGCTTGATTCTGCAGTTGAAACCTTGCAGCCGCAAAACCCAACGCTTTACACGTGGTGAGGCCTGGTCTGTGGTGAACATCCAGGATAGTGAGGAGTGATCACAGTGTACCTCAAACTCGGTGAACTCGAGGTATGGTCGGAACTTGTCCACTGCCCACACCACAGCCAGACACTCCCATTCTTGCACAGTATAGCGCTGCTCTGCCTCAGTGAGGACCCTGCTAATGAAGCTTATTGGACGCAGTTGAGCATCACTCTCGGCTGCCTGCAGAAGCACCGCTGCAATGCCGACTCCACTGGCGTCTGTTTCCACCACGAATGGTCTGTTGAGGTCCGGCAAGTTTACAACAACATCGTCGCCCAGGGACTGCTTAAGTGCTCTAAAGGCTTCCTCTTGCTGCAGCTCCTACCGCCAACGTTGCTTTTTCTTAAGGAGTTCTGTGAGTGGACGTGCAGTGATAGAAAACTGAGGTATGAACCCTCTGTAATAGCCTGCTAGTCCTAGGAAGGCCTGCAGCTGTTTGAGTGTTGTTGGTTGAGAATAGTCCAGCACCGCTCGCACTTTTTCCTTGTCCGGCCTACACTGCCCGGGCGATATTTCATGGCCAAGGAACTTCAGGTATTGACAGCACACGTGCACCTTCTCTGGGTTAATGGTCAGCTGTGCCGAACTTATCCGCTTCAACACCTCTCGAACATGCTCAAGATGATCCTCTAGGGTCTCCGAATACACCAGGACATCATCAAGAAACGCCATGGCAAACTGGTGATTAATTCCCTCCAGTAGTCGGTCCATCAGGGTCTGAAACGTGGCAGGACCTCCGGCAACTCCAAAGGGCATTCTCATATACTCGAAGGTTCCCCGATGGCAAATGAACGCTGTCTTTGGAATATCTTGCTCTTGAACAGGGATTTGAAAAAACCCTGTGAAAGATCAAAACTTGAGAACCACCTGGCTTGTCCCAGCTGCGCCAGCAACCAATCAGTCCTCGGCATGGGGTAGACTGGCACCTTAGTGCGTGCATTTAGCTGGCGGTAATCCACAGCCATGCGGTAGCCACCAGACTTCTTCTCAACCAGGACTGGAGCACTGGCATGCTGACTTTGGCTAAGGCGGATGAGGTTCTGTGCCAGCAGGTCTTGAATGCAGTTGTCCATGATGGCCTGCTTCTTGGAATTCACTGGTCGCAGTTTGCATCGAACAGGTGGGTTGTCTCCCGTGTCTATGCGATGCTCTGCCAGGGTTGTGCAGCCCGGAGTTGTGGTGAAGATTTCGCTGAACTCTTCTAAAATGTGTTTCATGCGTGGGTCTAGGTCCGACGAGTGGCCGGAAATGATCACATTGCAGGCTGCAGTCGCCTCCGGCACACTGGCACACACAGTGGCATCGCTCTCAGCAAAAATGCAGCGCAGACTGTCTCCAAAATCATCCACTGCCTCTGGCTGTACCTTAACGGCCTTGACAAACGGCACAATTCTTTGTGGTTCTGTGCCGACAGTCCACCCACTAAGTGACACGTGCAGAGAGATGCCACTCACCGTCAGGAAATCCCTACCAAGGACAACGTCACGGCACAGGTCAGGAACACACAAAAACTGCTGTCTGCGGCAACCGGCAGCCCACTCGATCTGGCACTTCAGAGACATGGTTGACTGCGACCAGCCTGATGCCAAACGCAGCACGCGTACGTCTGCCTTGGGTTTGGCTCCAGAAGCTTGGGCCGCCGCCGCGGCGTGCGGTCCGAAGAAGCTTACACTTGAGCCTGTATCTAGCAGGGCCTTGAACGTCGACGACCCGATACGGACGTCCATAAGGGGCTCTTTGCCACCGGCTGTGGTCGCTACTTGGTGCGCACTGCCGTAGGTGCCCGCCGGGGCAGCACCTACCGCCACTGGTTTCCCGGGCACTGTGCTTGCAGGTGACCCGATCGCTGGCACCGGAAGCAAACGGGTGGCCCCATTCGTCGACCCGTGGCACAGTTACGAGATATGTGGCCGAATCCACCACAGCGATGGCACTGCACACGCACTGCTCCACTCGCGGGCTCCTGCCGCGGCATCGGTCCCGGCCCGTAGGGTGAGAACGGAGGCGCTGTGTCGCACGAGTACTGTCGGTCCCGACAGTACGACGGGTCTAGCGCAGCTGGATGCAGTGGCCAGTGATAAGTCGGCGGTGCCGGTGGGGCAGCAGCAAACGAAGCGAACGGCGCCGTCGCCATAGTGTTCGGCTGCGGCAGTGAGCGATGGTCGGGGGCCTGGCTAGGGCGGAACGCCAGATCTCTGGCCACTTGGTTGCTCGGAAGTGGCGGTGGTCTGTACTGGAGGCGACGCCAAGCCCGCTCCATTAGGCCGTCGGCTGCCTTCACCAACTCGGCGAGGTCGTTGTAGGCATGCCCCTCCGCCAAATCTTGCAACTGAGGGTGCATCTGCCGCAGTACGCGCTGCACCTTCTCGGCTTCGGAGACCTCTTCCCCGATGCGGTCGTAAAAAGTAGCGATGGCATATATAAACTCTTTCAAATTTTCTTCCGGGTGCTGCGTGCGCTGTTTGAGCTCCGCCTTCAGGCGACGCTTCGCGTCAATCAACGAGAACTCGGAGCGGAAGGCGGCGGTGAATTGCTCCCACGAGTCGAACCCGCGCACGAACCGCCACCACAACTTCGCGCCATCCTCGAGGGCAGCCGGTACCACGTGTGTCAGTCGCTTATCGGCGGCGACCCCCGTCACGAGGCAGAAGTTCTCCAAACGTTCAAGAAACTCCTCCGGCGACTGCAAGTCTCTAGCACCGGAGTAGCGGGGGAGGTGCGCAGCGGCGAGCCGAGGCGCAGAGTCGTCGGTGGCCCGAGGGACCGCGCCAGTGTTAGCGGCCCCAGTCCATGCTCCCACGTGCGGAGCCGTGGGCAGCGGCGTCGCCATCACTCGATCGCGCACGACCGCCGCGATTCGTTCGCGCTCCATGGCGGAGCCGTCGGTGCCCAGCAACAGCTCTTCAACGACACCTTGGAGCCTAGGCATGTCGTCCGCTGCTGTTGTCGGGCCTGAAGCCATCCCGGACGAGCCCCCACTTGTCACGCGCTAACCCTAAATCACACACCACACACCGCTACGTCCTGCCACTCCTTCCAACCAGCCCGAACCCCCCTTCCCCACACACGCAACCCCCACCACTCCAGTCCCAATGATGATGACGCCGTCACGTAGTGCCCTCTCTCGGCCAAGTCCCGATGATGATGACGCCGTCACGTAACGCCCTCTCTCGGCCACCCTCACAGTAGGTAAGCCTAGTGCAAACCTGTCTCCACACCTGATAATGTCAATGCTAGTAGGGCCTAACTGTGCCGAAGTTCCTGGTTTGGGAGCATCTGTCACCGGCATTAGCCAAAGCTGGGTCGTGAGAACATGTGCAGCTTGTTTTTGGCGCCACTAAAACCACAACCATGTAGTACATAAAATCATTCCACTGAATAAACAGTGGTCACACATGTGGCCCAAATACTTCATGATGCTTTTGTTGTGCAATTCCGCTCAATGGCAAAACCCGCTCTCCGCAGAGGCTCGTGATGTCTAGGCCAGTGGATAGCAAGTAAGTGTGGCAGCTTCATCGGTGGATGTTGTTCATTACAGAAGTGCTGCTCTCAAGAGTGGCACTTCATGTAATTACAGCGATTTTCATCAATAACTGCATGCGTGTTGCCAGAACGTCTGTCACGTCTATTTCCGGACATAGCAGAATGATAGCTGGTAGCACCTTAGGAATAGTTAAAGGAACAGTGTCAAATTTACGCTTTGCGTCCATAGAAAAGCATGTGAACTGTGGAAACGTGTTGCCACTTTGGCTCAAGTATACTTAATCCATGGATCTTCATCCAGAACAGAGGCGGTGCCAGGATTCTTTACTGGGAAATGACCGCATGGAAACTGCTTTGGCAACGCGAAATGGAAACCCAAAGGGCTGTTGGCCTTACTTCGCATAAGTTTTAGTTTAGCCTGAGCTCTTAGCAGTGAATGCGATACCAACAAACTGTATTGTTGTAGCCTTGATAATATCCACGAGGAGCGCTCGTGGCACAGTGCGAGTCTTTAGTGTTGATGCATTGTTCTATGTTGCAGCATTCACCTGCCATGTCTGCTGATAACTGCATAGATGCGATTATCAGCAGATATGTGCATGCATTGAGAATGATGTTTCATAAAGTTTAATTTTATTGAACTAGCTTTTCGTTTATTTCCTACGAAGAATAATACGAGAACAAGTTGTTCCAGAGCGCTCAACTGCATGATGTCCTTGTTTTTGCATCATTGAGTAAAACAGGGAGCTCTCCTAAGATGACTGGCTCCATGACAATTGCCATGAACCGAAATATTTCTAGCTCTTCACAAGTGCTGAAGTATTTATTCAATTCCTTGAATGTAAATGCAACCTTCTATAGTGATATGAAGTTAGGTGTTTCGAGAGTGCTCCCAGATTCAAAATTACCTGCTCCAAAGTGCTCCGAAATGGGAAATTTTGCAGCTCAAAAGTGCTTCAAAATGAAAATTTTTCCGCTGCAAAATAGCTCCAGATCTGAAGTGGGCCAATAGCTGATGTCTTCTAAGATAGCACATACGTTAGCGCCAGCGACCGTACCCTTATGGTGAAACTTCCAAGTTGCCACTATAACGACGCAGCCTCCTCCCTCGTTTATTCGCTCGACAATAGGCCGGCAGGGCATTTTTTTCTCTACCTTAGGGGCCATAAACAACATGAGCATGGTTGCAGCGTAGGTATACCCAATATTCATTGCTCATTATACAGGCTCAAGAACATAGGACGTATATACGGCAATAATGCGGTTTTACCTTACTTTGCCAATAAGTGAAGTAAGGTTCGCGTCGCAGTGCTGAGTAAGAATTCGCAGGTGAAGGACAAGAAGCAGACCGATACTTGTTTTGCAAAATATGCCAAGAAATTCACTGATTGCCGTACAAGTGTGGCAGTTTATAAGCTCCTTTCCAAATGCAGCTGCTCCTGACGAGTCGTTGCAATAAACGAGGAACACCAGAGTTTGCTAACCAGATACAGTCGAACCCCGCTACAACGAAACTGACGAGGCCAAAAAAAAAATTTCATTGTACTGAAATTGAAAAATATAGCTGATCTGAGCTAGCAAAACAGAGGAACGTTTATTCTCAAAATTCAAAAAATGTTCGCTGCTTCTTATTCTTTTCCAGTAGCGTCACGACGCGATTGTCACCCATGCATAGCGAGGCCATGGTGGAAAGCACGCTGAAACAATGCCTAAAACTGCCTTCATGACGAAGCAAACAATTGCATTAACACGTTAACACCAGCAGCAGTCCACCGTAAAAAGTATCCGACAACGCCGAAATGGATCAGCTTCAGCTTCGGATCGTCTGCGGCTCAAAAGCACCAGTGGCAAAAGCAGGGCAGTCTCATTGCTACCGCTATCGAGCAATGGCAGCGCCCATGCTTACTGAAAAGCGCCGGTATAGTGGCGGGTTTTGGTGGTGCCAACGCCCGTTTTAGACTTCGTTAACGCATCTTCAAGCCCTGAAAATGCATAGAAATGTTAAGGTGGCGGTTCCACTGCCTCCTTCTCACATTATTTCGAGAAACGACACCAGACAACGCCACTCATTCACGCTTGCAAAAAGCGAGAAAATTACTCGCGCAAGTACGGTCAGCGTCGCCTCGCGCGTCTTGTATGTCTTGCCATGCGGCGGAAATCGGCCGATGAAAATTATGGAGGACAATCGCAGACGGCGTCTTTCACCTACTATTCGCCAACTGTGGCCGTCGTTTCAATGACATGCCGAAAGGTACCCCAGTGACAGCTGGCAGACTGAAACCGGCGTTGTTTCACTGAAGTGTAAACACGCATGTACGCACACACATACACAAACACACACTTTCTCTGTCTCTCCGGCCCCGCCGCGGTGGTCTAGTGGCTAAGGTACTCGGCTGCTGACCCGCAGGGCGCAGAGGGCGCAGGTTCGAATCCCGGCTGCGGCGGCTGCATTTCCGATGGAGGCGGAAATGTTGTAGGCCCGTGTGCTCAGATTTGGGCGCACGTTAAAGAACCCCAGGTGGTCTAAATTTCCGGAGCCCTCCACTACGGCGTCTCTCATAATCATATAGTGGTTTTGGGACGTTAAACCCCACATATCAATCAATCAAATCTCTGTCTCTCCGACTCACTGGCATCGATAACCTGAGGATCCTGAGGTTATTTGCTGAATTTCACGATCTCCAGCTACAATAAAAGGATTACCTAAAATAAAGTGCCTCTTGTTGGTGATCAGTTGAGCAAATGTTTTACACTAATATAGAAAAGTTAGAAGCTCCTAGAGCCCAAGGTTTTTCTAAAACTTTTTATGAAAATTACGTGGACCATCTAGTATATGGGATGATGTGGGATAATCCTCAGGTTGGTTCACGCTGTTTCCAGTCTTCTTTCACCATCTTTGTGCTACTGTTTAAATCATGGTTAACTGGTTAACTAAGCTCCCACGAAGTGTTTGCTTTAGAATGTTCTGTTTCGCCAAGATCAGATTTCGAAATGTGAAGTAATTGCACGAACACACAGATTATCGAGGAGCAGCACAATCAAGCTCAGCGTCGCACTTAATGGGAGGGCGGGTGTAAGGGGGTTATGCATATTCGAAAATTATAAGGGATTATGAGTGCACCCATATATGAACCACACCTTTGAGCCCATGGTCATGTGTTCTACGAAGGCCTTTTCCTATGTTATATTTTCTACATCAAGTGCAAAGCTGTGAAGGCTAGCGAGAATTCTTCAATGAATGCGTTCGCACTAAGAAATAGTAGGATTATTTTGGATTATTTTTGTATCTCAGACATGATGTTGATTTATTTTTCTCTTTCTGTTTTATGCCTTGGAGATAAAAAGGCCCCGGTATACGGCTTGTCTTGGTTCTTATTTTTTGATGTTTTACTTGTAGCCTTTCGCGACGCTCTGCAGGTGCGTTTGAGCTTGTCTCGTAGGAGCGTTTACAATGATGAAAGCTAGGAATGAGCCGCTCAAAGTCACACATGTTTCTGATCCAACTTCTTGCATAGCTTTCACAGCGTTGCACCTGATGTAAGAAATGGAGTATAGGTACATTTGTCAGCATAGGCACGAACACGAGTGGTGCACGGTGAGCGCACCCCCCCTGCCCCCCCTGTCCGCTAATAGTTGGTGCGCGAAGTCTGTCCCGTACTATAGTGCCTAGAATGTGCACCCATACAATGCATTAATAGAAAGGGGGGTGCTGCTATTAACCATTGACTCTCCTTCAAAGGAGAACCCTCTGCACGTGGATGTACACCAGACGACGCCAGCGGTGCTAAGATTACCAATGAGAGTTACGTAGTGCCCTGGGGTCACTCAAGGGTGCTTATAAAGTAAGATATATCTCAACATGCATTGGCTGCATAAGGTATAGTTATTTGCTAATTTTGCTCATTGTATAGATTATCGAGCTCGTGTAGCGTAAATTGTGCACGTATTTAAACTTTTACATGCAATCCAAGATTGATTTAATTCTGCTAAATCAGTTGCCATTCACTGCAAAAGACAACACATTTCAATCGGTGATTTTCAAATGTATGACGAACACTCGAAAAAAAAAAAAAGAAAAGGTGATGTATTACAATTATGCAAGACTTGCAAGTGTAATTATTATGTACGAGATTCATGTGTCAACGAGAATACAGTGTACTGAAAATCACGTGTTGCAATATTTCTGTCTTTCTTCTTCCTTCAGTGCCGTATGGTTTTATTGTAAAAGAGTCGTTGCAGAGTAGTGTGCCCGCGAGAATGACGTGACATCTCAGGACGGGGTTGACCGGTAAACATAGTTGTAGCTCTACAAAAAGCTCAGCGCAGTTATATCACAAGATGAATTTTGAAGCGACGGCCATCCTTGAAAGCGAGCTGAACTGGAGGAGAAGGTTGTTACTCGAGTCGTGGCACATACAGAGGACAGCCCATAATATCAACTGCTTCCTCGGAACCCTTCCCCCAGTGTATTCACACGGACTGTGCTCCACGGCAAAACGAGAGAGAGAAGGGGGGGGGGGGGGTCATGAGCTACCCCGCGAATGCTTTCAAGACGACGCTGCTACGTAGCCTTTGCAGTCACCCCTGAGAAAAGAACCAAGTCGGTTCCGAAACGTCGGGTTTCTTCAAAACTCTTGGTTGGAGTCTAAATCATCTCCCCCCTCATGTGCATCTGCTTTTGCGCTCGTGCATGTTTCTCAATGCACCGTGTTTGTGTTCGACGCGCCATCTAGTTCCTCCACACAATCGAGATGCCCGGAGACTCGTCTGGAACCGTCCTTGCAGTGAGCTTTCGGAAGCAGTAGAAAGCGGGCTTAGAAAAAGTAAGCGCCGCCAGAAGTGCACCATCGAAACGAGAGTTTGGTGCAGTCAAATGCCCATTAGGCACCTTTACAGTTATGATCCACTTTGTGTGCAATATGATTGCGTGAGCAGCGTAACAGAGAACGCATGCCACACTCCGCTTACGAAGTCAATTGAGCGAAGGGTTAAAGTGCGTCTGCTTGCTTTCGCCGCAATTTTGCTGACGTGCTTGTCAGAAACACGAAATCAAAGCAGTTTCCTGCACACCCTGCACTGTCTCTGGACGCTACATCTGCGCGTGGCAGAGCATAAGCGACGCTCAGCTCATAGCGACCTATTACACTGGGCAGCATGCTGCGTAACATTCAGGTGGTTAATTAACAATTATATTGCAGACAGTTAATTAATGAGAATTGAGTTCTCATTAATTTACTAGGAACCTGTGACTGTAGTTTCGTACACCATGGTCCTTTCAGAACCCCACCACGACCACTTGCCATGGTCGAGCTTAGATCTTGCTTTCCACATTGGGAATTAATAATAATAAAAAAAAGATTCCGCGGATGAAATAAGCCAGTTTCTGCTTTCTTTAGCAGTAATACAGATAGGGAACATATAAATAAAGTAGTTTTTGAGGATCCCTTTTCGAAAGTTGCCCAGCAAGTGTCCGAACTTGAAATGCGATTTTCTCAGCTTCGCATTTTTTGCCAGCCTGACCAGCCTTACGAAACAGTTGCGTTTTTGGGAGACAGTTTAGTAACTGTTATACCGTCGAACTCGCAAGCAATCAAACTGTGGAGCTACGCTATTTTTTGTGGCTAAGTTGAATATATAAAATTTTGTGAATAATATGAGCAAATTACAATTCAGAATTGTGAAGTATCAACACAATTCAAAATTTTTATATCATAATGTATATCAGCAATAATGTAAATTGCATAGCTTCACATCGCAGATCTCTGGCTACAGCTGCATCTTAAACTGGACAAAAAAATTTCGAGGGAATGGCCTTGATCACCCTTAACAAATGACCTAATTAGACTTTTTTTTTTTTCTGGTAATCTGAGAACTGATTGAGGTACAACAAAAATAATTACATTTTTGAAAACAGGAGAAACATATACACACCTAGTTTTGTTAAAATATCTCTAATAGTACAAATTTCGCATTTATTACCAGCGTCTCCCCTTAAGCATCAATACGTACTATGGAAAGTGTGGGTAGTTTGAATGCTTGCATGATTGACATAGCCCTACAGACAAGGACGAAATTAACACAGTACTGCACACTTTCTGTTTCTTTCATCTGTGCGTGTAGCGCTGTGTCAATCATTAAGTGGGATAGTTTAGTGACAGTGTTACATACCACATAAAGTAATGTGGGTGTATGCAATGTATGACTTAGCTAGCTTTGCAGTTCAGCTTATCATTGCAGCAAGAATATTGGGGATGTAAATCATGAATGCAGTGGTCTAGGCAGATCGACTGCGGTGCCTGTCCTTTCACCATGGCGAGAAAGCTTTGCAGCAGTGGCAGCAGGAGCCGTGTGAGTGAACGGGAGCTTTTGTTGGGCAATCTTGCAGGGGCGTGAGCTTCTCATTCGGATGCTGGAGGTGTTTGTGCTCAAGTTCAAGACCATAACCAAGTGTCAGCTGCCTGTGCTCATGCAGAAGAGGTAAGAAGTCTCCAGCACATCTTTTTGCCAAAAGTACTAGGATGTCTTTCTTTAGGAAAAGATGTACTCACTGCCTCTGAACTTGTGTTTAGCGAGTGGGACTGGATGTTCTGCCTGCCTTTAATTGTGGCAACGCAATCTCATTACTTATATCTGACAGCCAGATTGTGTGGAATGATGCCAAGTCGTGGCTTGAGCACGTGTACATGCAAGTTTTTAATGGGCAGAAATGAAATGTAAGAAAACTTAGGCCTGCTAATGCAAACTAGGTACTTTGCTTGCATTCTAACGTTTTTTATTTTTTTGCTGTTGTGCTTTTGCACATGTTCGAATTGGTAAAACTGATCCTGGAGTAGATGCAGAGATCAAGGTGGTCGCATAAGCACTAGCGCCTGCGCCATTTAGTTCATGATGAAATTAAAAACAGTCCTGCCAGTGAGTGAACAAGACACAATGAGAAGGAGAAGGAATTGAACATTGCTGAGTGCTGTACTGTACCTGATTGTAAGGTATGTTGCTGCAAAAAAACATTCCACTTGTGTGCATCCTACGACACATGCAGTATCGCATTTTGTTGACCTGCTAGGTAGGGTGTTTCTTTGATGTCAAGCACAAAGAGATGGCTGTGAAGGGCATCTAATAGAGCTGTGTGAATTTTGGGTGTGAAGTGAGTTCGTATGTTTATGTGTGAGTGTGAATTGAATATTTTTCTAATAGTTCTAAGATACAGTTGAATCTCATTAGTTCGGACAGTATTAATTCAAATATCCAGTTTATTAGAACTGACGCTGTGGTCCCATCAAAGCTATGTGTATTCCAATGGGCAAAAACGCCCTGTAATTTGATTGCACAAGCACTTGTGACGGTTAATTTGAACATACCACGCCCAATCCCGCGGCGGCACCTCCGGCTCCTCAACGCCACTCGCGAAGAAGCAAAAGAAGAAAAGGGAAGAAAAGGCTGTGGCGGAATGTTTGTTTTCTCTCAAAATCGGATCTGCGACGCGCTTGTACCACGGTTTTCCCTTTTCCGTCTCTACCACATAGAACATCCTTCTCCTTTCAACCCCAAGTGCAAAGAGGGAGAAAGAGAGGGAAAAAAAAAAGCTGTCGCAGAGTGTTGGCTTTCTCTCAAATGCTGATCTGCGACGCATCGGTGCTATGCTTCCCTCTTTTCTGTCCATGCCATGTAGAGACCCTTCTATTTTCAACGGCACGGAAAAAAAAAGAGAGCAAAAAACAAAAAAAAGCTGCCGAGGAGTGTTGGTTCTCTCTCAAATGCTGATCTGCTTCTCTCTGCATGGAGGTGCTCCTCTTTTCTCAATACGTGCTGGCCACGCTGCGGCTGCGGCGCAGACGGTAGCAGCAGATACGCAGTCATTGTCGTTTTTAGAGAGTGTCGGCGCTGGACGTTGCCACGCGCGACTTCTCTTGCCAGGAGAATGCTGAAGCCGAAGTTGAAATCATTTGCAAGCTGCGTGCGAAATTGACTGACTCGCTGCAAGGCAAACTTGTTCACCATCACCATTACTTCAATTAATGACGGGTGTCCTGTGATTTGGGAATGAATAAGTCTTCCGAAACTTCCCCCTCGTGTGTTAGCTCAATGCACGTGCGCCACTGCATGGTGAGCCCTCCGTTCATCTAGTTTTCATTGATTCGAACTTCTTTTAATTAGAACAAATTTTCGGGCCCCTTCGAGTTCGAATTATCGAGATTCGACTGCATTTTGGAATAGTTCTTAGCAAAATAGTTGATAAGAAACTTGTGGAGGATTCCTAAGCATATACCTGCCAACTCTCTCGAGAGACAAGGAGAATTTTGACGTCATCTACAGATAATATGAATGCCATCTCTAACCTCCTCCTGAAAAGTGGCCGCCACAGCAGAGGTATTCTTTTCTTTTTGAAATATCGCACATACTTCAGCCTTTCTTGCTGTATAACTTTTGTAGGCGCAAAAGGCACGTATGTGACACAAATGGACACAGGAGGTCTTACGTATGGGCCTTTTGTGCTTACAAAAGGTATGGAACAGTACCAACTAGCCTGAACCCAATGCCTTTCAAGTTATATTCCTGTTACAACAGTTGCGGTGCTGCAGAACAGCCCTTGCCACTACACAAGCTGCTCCAGAAGACTGATGCCTGCTTCCATCCCCGTTAATAAAACACAGCTTTAAATAGATTGCAAGTGAGCCCGCAAAACATGTTTTTCGCAAAAAAGTCCGTGATGCATGTGTGTGAAGAGGAGAAGCAATAAGAGTGGTCTCGAGTTTATTTAATGTGGCAGCATGCTAATCGCCGACGCCCTTCGCAGGTACAAGCTGCCTGAGGCCATTAATGTAGCCAGTTGCTACGGCCTGACTTGATTGTGGGCACTGGCTTGAACGTGTTGTCATCGTTTGATTCCTCCCAATCGCTCTTGCCGCACACTTCATTCAAAATTCCCTCGTCTGTGCACAGTTTCTCAATGTTGGTTTATCATTAGCCTTAATGAAATCATCCGAGCAGACGTCCCGCCCTCCCATGTCAGAGTCGACAGCGCCCTGCCACAAATTGCCGCCGCAGCGTTCCTGTTCGAAAGCTCCAGGCTTGGCATCAATTTGGACGTCGAAGAAGTGGGCCTCGCGAAAACAGTTTGGCACACATGTTGCTGTCTCCTCTGCCCACGAAGCCTTCACGATCTCCACAGCTGAATACAGGGACACCCGAACCCGCGAGTTGGCTGCCGGGCGATGAACAGCTATGAGCAAATGCTCCACAGTGCGGCACCTGTAGTAAGTATTGAACACGCGAATTACGCTCAAGCCAAGTGTTCATATTTTCAACGCTGTGTTGAGCGGTAGAAAAAAGCACTGAAGGCTTCCTGTCCGCCATCCTGACCACACACATACACCAACAGCGAGCATGACAAGCCAGGACGTGAGGAACTGCTTTGGGCCCGTTTCTAGACAGAAAAAGAAACTTCCGAATACGAGTCAGTGTGGTTGGCGTCACAGAGTGGTGGAGACAGGCAAAGGAGTTGGGATAAAAAGAGGAGAGCAGACTTGCGAGAGGCGGCTAAAGTAATTGTGATAGAGTTGAGAGAGGGAAGCCTACGGCGAAAGGTGACCTTGAAAACCAAAACATGCGCGAAGAAGGCAAGTCTGGTAGCTTGCTTGAAAGGTTCACCAAATGGGCAACTAACGAGTCACAGAACTGGAGAGTAGCCAGCTCATGCAGTGGTTACAAAATCGATTTGTGGCGCTAGTGCGCTTGAGCGGCCCCACCGACATTATTATTCATGATTTTTTTTCTCCTTGTAACAGCTGTTTTTACGCTTCCACATGCAAGCAAATGTCATGCTGAGCGAAAACAGGTCCTAAACACGGAACGAATCGTAAGTTATCTAAGCCGGTGGGGTAGTGCAAGCACGCCTAATGATGTGACACCGATCCAGACCAGACAGACACTGATGATCGGGTACAGTTGCGCCCCAACAAATCTCGGCAGATTGTCTGGTAGCTCTAGGCCAGGGAAAACAACGACGATCTAACAAGACCAGCGATCAAAAACTGAGAAGAGACTAGTCAGCCGATCATTCTTCGAAAGATCGGTGGTAACTGCATGAAAACACTGGCCTCATCTGGCGATGTGGGGTGCTCGAGTAGCAGAAGAACAAAGGACAGACGATCGGGTAACAAAGAAAGGTTGGGGAGAGTAACGACTGGCTGTGGAGGCAGTGTAACAGTACAAATCTATGGGCACGTCGCCAATGGCTTATGGGGGTTAAAAGTGGTGTCCTGGGAAGTCACCGTAGAACCGACTCCGTTTGCTGTAAGCCATTGGCGACGCTAAGAGACGTTTGCTGCAAGTGCAATTTTTCGCCATCGAAATACTGTAGACTCTTGATAATTTAAACTCTTAATTCATACTTCCAGTTAATTCACACAAAATTCAATTTTTCTGTTGGCCCCAACGTTTTTAGATCATGTCAGTTGGGTAAGTGCGCGCGGTTGCAGCGGCCGGCGAGTAGCGGCCCCGTTCCATCTCCTGCGCAGCGGCGGCACTGTTGTCACTTTGGGATCGATGAAGAAGTTTCGTCTGCTACCTCTGCATGCGAAATAGCGGGAAATTAGTTTCCGAATATACGCATTTCCGATGGAGGCGGAAATGTTGTAGGTCCGTGTACTCAGATTAGGGTGCACGTTAAAGAACCCCAGGTGGTCAAAATTTCCGGTGAAAACATGAAATGCCTCCGATGAAAACACTTGCGATTGGTGGCACTTCTTCAAATACCCAAATGAACCTGCGATTCTCGAGGCCTGGACAGTTGCTACTCCATGAAAATCCTTCCAGTTGACAGTAAAGACCTACATTGGTGCTCTTAATTTTGAATCTGAGGATCTAATCACTTTCTATGAGCACATGGTAGGCGGAAATATTGTCAAAGTTTCACATTGTAGGTGGACACTTAAGCCAAGTGTTGTTCCTCAAGTTTGCCCATATATTCCTGCACGATTGTCTAAACCAGCGATTAGAGCGCAAAGAGAAGCCGTGGAAACTTAGAGAAACGCGAATTTCAAGGGCCGTGTGTCGGCAAGTGGTGGTGATATGCCTGAGGTTAACCTGAAGAACAGCGATGTTGAGAAAGCTACTGATGTCCCCTCCAATCCAGAATTGTGTCCAGAAAGTAGCAGCTTGGTTCCTTGCATTACAAGTCCAAACAAAGTTCCAATCCTGAAAAGTCTAGCTTATCAAGGAAGTTTTTTTTTCCAAAGTTGTTCGAAACAAAGGTATTGTCGAAATTGACAAGGCAGTGGTGGTACAAAAGACTTCATCATTGTCCTCAGCCCTAGGGAGAGCTTGTTTCCTCGTGTACATACAGCAAACATGGTATGGGAAGCCAGCTGAAACTCACGAGCTGGCAGATGGTATCAGCTTTTCTCAGTTATTTTGATCACCTAAAAGTATGCACGGGCATTCATAGCAGCTTATTCCCTTTCACTTCGACTGCAACATCAGCCCTGAAGATTCAGGACGCGTGGAGGAGTACTAAGTGTACTGTGCTGTCCCAGGAAGACTTACCCACACTATGCAAGAGCACAAGGAAGAATCGGAGAGCATGGTAGAAGAAAAAAAAAAAAAAACCTACGAGATCAACAAGGCTTTACCAAAAATTACTTCCGACTACTACAAACCGAAGAAAGATGGTAATTAGGGACACAGATTTTTCGAGAAAAAGTGAAGAACAACATTCGGAAAATAAAAACACAGCTTTGAAAAGTGTCTACCAGTCAAGTAGACAAACTCATGACCGGCCTTCCTCCTGCAGAACAGCTGATGCTGGTGAGCGAAGCCTTATTAAACCCAAATTTGGAAGGCATTCCCTTATAATTAATGTAAGGTGTGAGGATGTCAGCAGAGGCAGTATGTTCACCTTTGACATCAACCTATAAGCGGCAGGGCTCGATATTTTATAGAGCAGGCAAGTAATCAGCCACTCAGTTTCGTAGCGCTACCCACTCGCTGACTTCACTTTTGAAGCTTTCAGCGCAAGACGAACAGCGATGTTGGAGAAAAAAAAAAAAAAAAAACAACTTTCTTGATGAGCTCGACATTCCAGAATTGGAACTTTGTTGGGTGTCGTAATGCAAAGAACCAAGCTGCTACCTCTGGACACAACTCTGGATTGGTGGGGGCACCAGTCAACATCGCTGTTCTTCAGGTTAGAGTCAGGCACATCGCCACCACTTTCTGACACGCTTGTCATGACCCTCAAAATTTGCGGTTTCTCTAAGTTTTGGGGGTTTCCTTTGGCATTTTAATTCTGCTGGTTTATACAAGTGTGCAGGAATATTCGGGAAAATTCGAAGAACAGCACCATGCTTAAGTGTCCACCTACCTAGTGGAATTTTGACATTTTTGCTACGATGTGCTCGCACGATGCGCTCGCAGCAATTGATTTGGTTCTCGGGATTCGAAATGTAAGTAGGTCTTGACTGTCACCTTTAAGGCTTTTTGTGGAATAGCAGCTGTCCAGGCATAGAGAACTGCAGGGCCATTTCGGCCTTTGAAGAAGTGCCGCCGGCCGCAAGTGTGTTTCTCGGAGGCCAAGCCACTTTGACTGCCCCACGCACTGCAGGTCGGCCAGTTTACTAGTACGTTGAACTACTAATTCACTCAAGCCTGCGCGGTCGTCGTGTCATGTGTGAAATACAATTTCTTATGACTGAAATCTAACCTTTAAGGTTCCGCCCCTGTGGTCTGAGCAAATGAGCAAAAAAAAAATATAAAGAAAAAACCCTGCAACGCTGCCCCAGGAAGTGGCGGGTAACGGGCGACGGTGGCTCGATCTCAAGGCTACGCCAGTGCCACCCTTGGAGCAGATAAGACTTGGTGCCACTGCAGTATCGTGCTTTTCCAACTGATAGTATCTAAGAACGTTGGTTGACCCTTTATTTTTTTATGTATTTAAAAGCCTCAATGTAAACTCCATCATTTAGTTAATTCATTTTTTTTGCAGTTCCAGAACAGAAGAAACAAGAAATCTGCTGCTTTCCCACTACTATTTAAAAGTTTTCATGCTTATATAATCCTGAAAGTCTAAAAATGAAAAATAAGCACCACTGGCCTTCAAGGAGAAAGGCTTATCTAGTAAACAAAGCACTTGCATTGTAAACTGTGATGCTTCTCAACTGGTGTAGAGAGCTTTGCGCTGAAGGCACATATAGCAAAGAAGCAGTTGGCAATTCAGTTTCTTTAAAAGGTCTTATCAGCAGCAAGTAGTTACTAATAAACTTGTGGACATTACACATGTGCTTTCTGTTCATTGCAAGCAGTTAGGGTTTAAAAATACTTCAGAAGTGCCTTCAGTCAATGCATAATCATAATGTGGGGTGTCACCTCACCCACAGTCATATATCTGAGAAATTCTGATAATCCAAACTTTTTGTTAATTCAAACAAATTTCAGAAGTCCCATTAAGGGGAGATGCGGGTCGAAAAACGCAAGTTTTTTTTTCAAAATTACCGATCTTTAATTTTTGCCTGTTTTGATAAGATTAGTACCTCTACTGTTATGAAAAAAAAAAGTACAGGTCGAGATTTAACTAGAAATGCTTTGAAATTGCATCTAAAGAGCACAAGGTGCCTGTGAAAAGGTCCAGAGTGTGCAGTCTTCGAGCACCTTGCCTTCGACAATGCGCCGCCGCTCGCCATTGTTGATCGCATTAGCCGAAGAGTCGAGCCTCACTCTTCAAGCAACAGCAGTTTCCCCTACTGATGCGGCGCAAGAAATAATAAAAAGAAGCACACTTCTGCGTGTTTTTCGAGTGCCGCGACTGGCTTATCACGTGGTATGGATCGGGGACCGCCATTTGTCGATGCGCGCCTGTATGTGCTGTGAAGCCTATTTGCGGGGTCCATGTCTTGTCGATCAGCGCAGCTGAACAATGCTTTTCTCGTGTAATTATCTCCGTTATGAAGGAAACCAAACCATCTTGCGATCAATGCCAAAATTGTGGTCTATGCATCAAAATCAAAACCAATGCATCAAAAGTCATTCACACCCGTCAGCCGGAAAGTTCGTGATGCGGCAATGGATGACGTCAGCACCAATCTTGCGAGCTCGCAGTGAGAGAACTTAAAAGGGACGACATTGCCAATATGTACGACGGTATGTGGCACAAACGTGGCCGCAAGACGGCATGACACTGGACTTGGTTTGGATTTCGCAGTCCTGCCGAACTTCTTCCTAGCTTGCAGTTGGCACAAGGCTCTGTCAGATGGAGCGGAAGTTTGGCAAGCGTTTCATGGCCCTGTCTGTGAGCGAAATGTCTGTGAGGAGTCGGCTCGAAAAAGCCGAGAGGAACAAACTCATGGGGCTGGTGTATTTTAGTCGCAGTGGCCACTACAACAAGGATTGTTCTTTTTGGTGTGCAAATTTCATCAGATTTAATGATATCTTTCATAAATAATAACTCAATTTTACCTTAAAAACTTGTTTTTTTTTCAAAACACAAATTTTGCCATATTTTAATGTGCCCCTCTTTTTTCGGGCACTTCTAGTGCTCGGATCTGCATGAAATGTTGCCCAAATTTTTTCTAAAGTATGGCGATTGCAATTATCAAGTTTAAATTTCAATATTTTATTGTATAATAAAAAAATTCTATGTAAACCTTTACCGGGGTAGGTGAAATATGGACCTTTTACATCTATAATTTTTCACGCCTACTACATATTTTGTATGTGCTTCCTAATTAGTTATTTGCATTCTTTACTTTATTTCAAACATAATGAACTATGAATGGTAAAAAATTGCTAAAGTTTAGAGAAGAAAAGAGGGGAGGGGGGCAAAAGGGTAAAGGTTTTCACTTTGTCATTTCGCAGAGCTAAAAGTAAGCAACTTGCAAGAAAACTAATTATATATTTGAATTCAGCATAAAAAGTTATATAAACGGCTCAAGTTTCATTGCTCTAGGGTGAATATTTAAAAAAAAAAAAAAAGCGTCTTCGATGTAGCATCTCCACTTAAGTTTGAAATAATGAGAGCGCTGTAATGTATATTTCCACGATCATACACGTGTCATTCATTTTAAGTGGAAGTTCATTGTAAGCAAAGTTGTTCTATATAAGCTCAACTTTATATACAGTAAAATTATCATTGCCCTAGGCTACAGATTAATGCAACTTTTTTTTCTAGCTGCATCTTTTCTTAAGGTTGTTGACCAACTGCAATGTGTTTTGTCAAGAGCCATAACCTTGGAAACAATTTTTGTTATTTAGAATTCAAAGTGATTAATCTTTACATGCAGGTGGTCTGATATCATGAATTAAATTGACATGTAGTTGCCTAATGCTTAATACAATATCGCAACAGCATCGTGCACGAAAATGTCACCTATATTACCCATCTCATTTCTATGAACATCTTCTTAGGCACATTTGTTATATGCGAGGATTTGTCGTAAGGATTCGGAACTCCGCCCTTTGATGTACCCCACTTGAAAGTCTCATGGGGGCTGCATTCGCGGAGTAGTTCAAAAACAAAAGCCTAGACTGCCACGATAAAATTTTGCAAATGAGTCTCACTCCTGCTGGCTAATGTAGCAGGAAATTTTATTTCAATCTACTGCCTCTTCTCGCAGCCAAGCCTACCATTTTGCGAGGTGTGGAAAAACCCACGCTTAAACCTTGTTTTTCAGTAGGTGTCTTAATGTTCTTTAAAATAAAAAGATTATTTTATTGATTCTGATCAAACTTGCTGAACTTATGTGTATTTGTGTACTGATTTCAAATGTGCTGTCTCCTTTTTAGTCTGTTTTTGCTGAAATATTAAGTGTTTTGTATGCTTCTTGGGGAAAAAAATTGTTTCAAAACGAAAAAGTTGCAAAGTGAATCAACATAGCACGATAATGTGGAACCGGAAATGTATGCAGTAAAATAAAAATGGATGTTACAAATCTATTTCAAGAGTTATGGTATGTGAAATATTCAAGAGTGATTCATTGTCAAGCTGGGGTTGACATGCAATAAAACCTCAATAATTCAAACTCTGTTATTGTGAAATCCTGCTTAATTTGAAATATTCACGTAGACCCGTATTTTTCAACGAGAGTCTGAGTGGATATTTTGAAGCAGTGATCAGCACCAGTCTGGTCAATTCAAAAGCCTTGGGTGCCACGTGCCAATTCTTAATCCAGATTTTGCCATAAATCTGTGGAATCGACGGCCTTTAAGAGGGACAAGGCAATGAAATGTAGCAATACTAATGATTGGCAGCTGTAGCACCTCAGCCTGGCTACTTCCAGTCAAAAAAAAAGGGGGGGGGGGGAGGGTCCCCCTTCAAAAAAAGAGAGGAATGGTCTTGTGAGCCACTGAAATGTGCGCCTGCAAAAAACAGTGTGCTTTTCTGCAACACAGTGGTGATGGGCCGGCAGCATATTGCATGCTTCTGACAATGTCAGCACGTGATGAATTACTCATTCTTTCTGGTAGTAAACAGAAATTTATAAAAGACAGTTGGGTGGATTTTGTGATGTATGCGAACTTTTGATTGAGGATTCCTTCAATAATTTGAGCACTTTCATTTCTGGCAGTGTGCTTCGCTGCAATGCCTACTTCGAAAGCGAAGGCTGTAAGCTTCAATGATCATGTTCTCCAGCCAAAACAATGGGCATAATTAGTCTTTATTTTAACAGAAAGAATGGACGAATGGTATGGTAATAAAATGCTGACGCACTGAAAAGCAGATGACATGCTGACCCCATATCACTACTGTGTTGCAGTGAAAATATCTTGTTTTTAGCAGGCACGCATTTCGGTTGATTACAACAGCTCCTTTTTTTTTTTTGGTGGCAGCAGGGAGGCCCACTTCTCACCCGTGTTTGGGGCGAAGTTGGGACCAGGTATTGCTGTAAAACATAACACTTGGAGCTGCAAACTAGCTGCCACAGTGAGCGATCAGCCCTGATTACTTTGAATAATTCCAGGTTTTATGCATCCCACTTTTTTATTTTCTCTTGATTCAAAAACCTGCCTAATTCGAAGATTTTTCATGGCCTCTGTAACTTTTAAGTAACGATGTTTTACTGTACCTACCCAAGAGAAAATTAAGAGGACAGAGGATGAAACCTATTTTTGTGCAGCAGTGTAGCTTCCAATAGAGCATCATTGGTCTATGATGCCTTTTTCCTCTGTATTTGGTGGCACCCTCGTATTTTGTATTTTTGTTTTGGTGTGCTGCACTAGTTTCAGTATGCTATCTCAGTTATACTGCTTCTTGTGCTAACCATAGACTTAACTTAATCACACTAAATATTTTATCGTTCTCTCTTCAAATCTGTTTTGATACCTGATTGATCAGTGATTTTGACCATAATCATCAGGCGACAGCAGCATGGTGACTGTCTCAGTAGAAGCAAAAGTGCATTGAAGTTCTCGAGCGCTTGATGGGCAGTTTGAGCCTGTCTTAAGTGATAACTATAGTTACTAATGATGTGTGACCAGGTTAACTTTCAGGTGCCTTATCACAGTTACCCATTGCATTTTCATCTGAGTGAATTATAACAATTAGGCTACTTTATATAACTGTGTTAGGCCATTGCAGCTACTAAAATTAGTATGGTTTCTTCTTATACTTTACACTTTTTATTGGTGAGAGATTAGGTAAAAAAACAAAAGGCATAACGGTCATATGTATTTTTGTCATAAAGATAGCAATTTTTCTTCCTTTAACATGAAGTTTAGTGCAAGCTAAATGCAAAATACTGAGGAACCTCGGTTATACATTCCCCAGTCTTGCAACTACCCATTCTTTATGACACATCGATTTGGGCCAGCAATACTCCCATAAAAATAATGAATGAAAAAGCTTAGTTATTTAATGCAATTTTATGTAGAACTCTCATATTCACAGGGTGTGCACAGGTCCTTGAAAACCCTTGAAAACCCCGAGAAACTTTAATTTCAAAAATGCATTTTCAAGGCCCTTGAAAGACCTGGAATTTTTTCTCGTCCTTGAAAATCGTTGAATGTCCCGAGCACTCCAAGTCTCCCTGATTTCGACCATTTTTTACGCTTGTACTGTTGTCAGAAAAATCCCCCCGAAATGGAAATTTCTGGGCATGATCTGACCGCATTCACAATAATGCAGCCCAGTTCAATCCAGGCTCTTTGCGAATCCATCGCATTTTATTGTAAAGGAATTTAGGAGGCGTTCTTATAAACGTCCATTGGGCTGAAATTCGGATGTTCTGAGCTTTTCTCTTTATCGCTGCGGGTCTTTAGTCCAAAACTGTGGAACAAAGGCTGGGAGCAGAGTGCTCAAAGCTTTGGAAAGACACACGTGGCCAGCGCACGCACTGTTAGAACTGTGGTTATCGTTTGCCACAACCACTGTTGGCGGAATGGAGGTCGCTTTTGAAATGATCATGTCTGGCGACAACGTAACCCACAGAACTCGGGAAAGTGCACGCGCGTTCAACGCTCCACCAGTTAAAGGGACATTGCTTTCCACAAATGCTGCGGACAAAATCGCAGTACATACGATTATGGATGGCAATAAACGACATGGTTTTGAAGGCAGTTGCGCAGCCAGCGTACACGGATTGAAAACTGAACTACCGTTGAAAACTGAACTACCGTGTTCCGCAATGCCGCAGGCGAAACCACAATTGTGACGATGCGATTACTAGCCAAGGGCACGCGGCTAATGGAGCGGTAGAGGCGATAAAGATGTGAAAAACCCTAATAGGGTTTTGGCGTTCCTGCCCAAAGAATCAAGTAACGTCCCTGTCGATCTGGGTACATTGGGTACACTTTGGCACTAAAATTTCAGTTGCTCTTGAGCGAAGCTTTGACCCGCGGTGTCTTCCTGGGACAGACGTGAACGGCAGCTGGCTGGGCCGTCCCGGAAAACACACGATCAGGAAGACACGTGTTTTTCAATAGAAATAGATTTTGCTAGTTGTTTTGATGACGCAAAATTTTGAGAGATACTGTATGCGTTCACCCCCCTGTGAGATTCACACCTTTTACTGTAGTTGGGAAACCCTATCCTCGGGTGTTCGGCCACGCCGATGTTTACTGAACCCCCCTCCCTGTTTGTTTTCACTGTTATTCCTTTGGATCAAAAAAGAAAGGGAAGCAAAAATAAATCTGCGCGACCCCCTCCCCTTACCATTGAACTTCTTTGAACTTGGCAGGTATGGATCGGCATCGACCTGACAAACTCCCTATTTCCGAAACAGCGATTTGGCCTGAGTTGTAAGGTTTCATTTTCCAAAACAGCATGGGGAATGGCTTTACTACGTCAAACAACGAAGAAACTAACTGAGAGACCCGTAATGCTCATCGGTGCTGGCTCCTTCCTTATTATGCAAGCGGTGAAGCTATAGTGAGCTAAAGTGCAGACGAGACATGTTTGTTATAATTGCAGTGGGCATGTATTAGATAAGTGCAATAAAATTAGTCGATTTTGAAAATTTTAATGTTAAAATATTTCAACATTGCATGCTGTTTTTAGTACTCTAGAAACATGTGACAGGTCCTGAAAAGTCCTTTAATATCCTTGTATTTTCTCTTTGGAAACCTGCACAAACCCTGTCTTCAGCATGCAAAATGACTTTCTCTTGAAGTGAAGTTTCATAATAACAGGAGCATTACCAACTTCATTACCAACTGCCTTTTCTTTTTTTTTACTCAAGACTGGATGCCTACATTCTTCCTTTTTTTTTGTTTTATGATGCTCGGTTATTGTAGAATAGTTTTGCATGGTCCCCTCAGTGTTATCAACGTTCCACTGTGTATTGTTCTTCTTGCGAATAGAATTTTAGTTTGTTCCTGCAACGATGAAAAAATACCTACATTGCATGACCAGTGATAGCTGTAGCTGTCAAGGAAGTTGTGTGCAACTTTAGAAGTTAGCAGTGTGTACACCTCGAAGGATGATAACAAGTCTGCACCAGTGGGCATGCACTGGTGTCCTGAGCAGTGACTGCACCATCGAGCTCATGAGTGGAACTAGTTACTGTATTTTGGCACATAATAATTGCACCCCTGAATTCTCTTTTCAAATTTTGATATTTTTTTTCTTCCCGCTGATGATTGCACCATAAACTTTCCGCTAAGGCAATGTCTAATATTGCCACTATGACACTACGTGGTCATCATATTGGGATGATGCCATTGTGCAAAACAACATCCAAGCACCTTGCTTAGTGGCGTATTGCCATGAATGCAGCATACAAACTGCAAGTCTACCATTGATTGCCATAGACTTTGGACTCGAGTATGACAATATAATGCATCATTTCTCCAACTGCAACGTGACCTCAAAACAGTCAGCAAGAACCCAAAGAGGCGTGGGAACATGTGCAAACACATGGTGAATGCCCCATCTACATGCGTAGCTTATTAAAAAGTCCACAAAATGCTCCATGTGCTGGCAACACTGGTTGAAAAAAAAAATAACTAAGATGGATGCGCTTAAGAGGGTCAATGTGGCACTTTCGCTTGGCGCTGTGCTTAAGTTTCTTGAATGTGGTGTCAGATCACATTGCTTCGTCGAAGGTGAAAGGTAGCTGGCCAAGGACTGCCTCATTCTTATCGGCATATAGCATCTCACTGGCGAATTAGTGGAAATAGTGGCGAACCACACCAGATTTACTTTAATAGCGAACTGCAACAGATTTACCTAATAAGTTGAAGCCCGAGGTTGAAAAAAAAAAATTGCTCATGTGCAGCGGGCCTCATCGGAAGGTGCTAGCACTTTTGCACTGCGTTGCTACATTGCTACAGGCAAGGCAATAACAGTTTTCCAGGTGACTAAGCTGCGACTCGTGCTGCTGATTGCATGTATCTTATTGAGTTCCGTCGTCTCATCAAAAGCTAAATACGCATGCTGTTCACTTGATTATGGAACAGAGCAATGCCTAGTCCAGTGTATTTGAGATAAGGCAAATCGAAGTTTTGGTTGTAATAGGAGATGTCCTTTCTTTTCATTTGCAATCATGTTATTAAGTTTCTATTGAATAAGGTTGTGTGTTTCAGAACACCTGCTTTTTCGTTTTGGCAGTATTTGATATTGAAACCAGATATACACATGCACATTAAACTCACTACAAGTGCACTTGACATGATATTCTCATGATGTTGTGATGTCGATGAAGAGAGCAAAGGGTAGGTCGAAGATGAAACTGTTTATTTGGTGGCCTGTGAACTGATAGCGGCGAACAGTGTTGGCCGTCGATCAACTCAAGAGTGGTGAAGTGTGTCAGATTTAATATAGAACGTTCCAGTGTTATTGCTAGTGGCCATGTAGTTTCCATAATAATCTGCTGCAGCCCTGAAGCCTCTCGAACACCACAGGCACAGATTTGTGCAGAGAATTACTGACAGTGTAACAGGGCAATAGCAAAGCGTGGGGAAGCAATGTGGCAATATATATATATATGCACGAACATGGACAGTCTGTTTCACACTTAAGGGAAATCTCGGATCGCATACCAGGTGGTGCGGCCAGCGCTGTACTCGCGTGCCGCTATAGCAGATGACATAGTTCAAGACTACGGCTCTTCAAGTGCCTGCGCATGCACGAGCTGCTGCCAGCACCGGTCTGCAGCGCTGGCTGCATCAGGATTTATCTGTTCCGAGATTTCCCCTAAGTGTGAAACAGATTGTACATGCACGCACGCTACACGTGCAACCCTCACGCGCGTTTGTGCCCATATACACACATTCAAATTGAAAAATGTTCGGGAGGAAGGCTTACAGAAGCTTAATTTGTGAATGGGTTGCGTTACTAAGGGCCACACAGTAAAAAAAGCACTCTCGGAGCATGCCGAGAAGACTGGGCACGAGATAAGCTGGGACAATGCACATATCGTGGCTACGGAGAAAAATTTACGAGACTGAACCTCAAACTACTAATCATTCAGACGACAAGTAACACAATCAAAAGATCATTTGGCACACTAAATCTCGTGTACTCTCGAACTTAGCGTCATGCACTCAACGATACATGAGAACCTGTTGCTCAGCCCTCATTCCATTGTGAACGAGGGATTCGTACGGATCCCGAAGCATCAGTTTTGTTTGACATGGGTCAGGGACCTGTATTTAAACAACACTGCGATTTGCACAGAAAACAAGCATATGCGAAAAATACAGTCGCACACGTAATGCAACAAATTTTCTAAAGCTCTTAGAAGCCCGAATATTGATAAAATGCACATATGCTAAATAATGGTCCACTCACCATTGAGAATTCAGTCGTCGCGAGCGAATTCATCAGAACAAACTACCGTGTCCGTCACCTTATTGCCAATGCGCAAGTTCCACACTTGCGCCGTTCTCTGTCGCGCATCGTCTGCATCTTTCAGGAAGTGAGGGAACAATACGTTGCCATCTTTCCACCGTGATGCAAAGCATTGCAGCACACTTCAATTGCCTTTGGACATTATTTTCTTCTTTTTCGGGCTTGCACGTGCGGTATGGTGAAAATAAGGAATAAGGAATCTATGCGGCCGCTTCTCAATGCGTGCAACGTGGTAATGTATCTCCTTTCAAGGTACCTTGTTAGCACAGTTTCTAGGGTCCGTCGTTAAGGGGCGAGTGCTTAGTTGGAGTCGCGAATGAATAGACAATGCTGTGCTTTTCTTTCCTGTTGTTAAATTGTCCACACGGTAGAGGACTGCGTTTAACTTCTTTTTTTTTTTTGGTCTGGTGTGACCAGCGCCTGGTTTGAGCCTTGTGATGAGTCCATCATTAGAATAAGTCCATCATTAGGATAAGGGGTTGTGCCTGGAACTTTGTACGTGATTCCTATTTTCTACTTTTTAAGCTTTGGCTTCACATAGTTATCAAACGGCAGTTCAGCTGTTTTTGCGAGCAGCATCTCATGCAAAATGGACGTGTGTAAATGGACCTTACTCTGCAGGATTCTTTGGTTATGCTTACAACAGGTACTATCATATTGTCAGAAATCGTGACAAGAACGCAGGGAGCATACTCCAGGTCGAAGGAGTAACTGTTTATTTGGGCCGAACTTGTGGCCACGCAAAAAGAGAGTAAGGCACTGATAGCGTACAGAGCATCGGCCGCTATTTATACACTTGCCATCGAATATTCTAAAGTTATCGCTAGCGACGAGGTAGGTTCCAGAATAAACTGTGCTGTTCACGAAGTGGACGTAATCTTAACAAAATGATCTACTGCCGTCCCGAAGCTTCCTGAACAGTGTCGGTGTGGTTTGAGCTGAGAATTACTGACAGTAAAACGGGGTGATAAAAAACACGAGGAGAGAATGGGGCAATATGAGTAAATAGAGTATTTACTTGCAGACAAGGCAATCGGCAGTTGTCAGCTGCCTTCCATCTAGTAATTTTCGTGATCAGTGCTACTTTTCAGCTCAAGGTTTAGTGTAATTCTGGGTCTCTGTGCAGCCGACAGCAGGGCCCTCCATCCGAAGCCAACCGGCCTGACGACAGCGCCCGTGCCAGCCTGCAGTTCTCTGCCTCCCTGGCCGATCTCAAGGAGGAGAAGGTGGGTGCGCTTTTCAGGAGGGCATCTACTGGGGCTCTTCGATTTTCCACTTCTGGCTACCTGCGGGCCGCCAGAGCCAGCTAGAGTGCGCTCGTTTTTTTTTTCTTTAGTTGCCCCATGCCTCCCGTGGTGCACTACCAGTTGGTGTTCGTTTTTCTCGGGTTCGAGGTTCTGGCTACCTGCGAGGAGCCCAAGGGTCGCCAGACGTTTCCAGGATAGTTTAGTTATGGAAGCTCTCTGGATTGTTTTGGGCAGGTTTCCGGCTAGAAGACTCCGAAAAGATACAATACGCGCTCGTTGTCATCTTTGGGAAGATTCGGTAGATGGCAATGTGGGCGCCTTCGCTTGTCATCACGCGTGGTGTTATTTTCTAAAACCTGTTCCGCCGTGTGAGATGGGGCGTTTACGAGTGGCAGCAAGTGTTTGAAGCTACTGTTCATCGCTACTGTTCATCGCTTTTGTTGTGTTTCTCATGAAGCTTCCTTCTGTAAACAATGCGGCGAAGTGTTGCCTGCTAACTACGTCGTGCACATGCCTCAAAAGTTATGTGCACGTTCGTATACACGCATAGAGACAACTTTCGAGCTATTTTTTCATAGTAGTCATTTGTGGTGCCGTGCCTGCTTTAGTTAGATCATGAATCCACTAGAATTACTCTGTCTTCGGGGACCACCTTAGGCGTATTTATCACAAACTGTGATCTATTGCGTGCGACCTGTGCTGTTCTTACGTATTTTATTAGTGATCACATGGTGATATATTGTTTTGTAAAAACAGGTGCACCTACGTTACTTTAGAATGACGTTCCTTATAGTTCTCAGTGTGTCTCGCCAGCTGCTCTAGATGCCTTCCGTTCAGAGATTGGCGCTTTGAATTGGGACAATGTTTTCCACTACAATGATGTGAATGCAGCCTATGACGCTTTTATAGAATCCTTTATCTGTTTATACACAAAACACTTCCCTTATAAACGATTCCCTTTTCCTTATAGCGGAAAAGACGTAAAGGTTATCGGAAACCTTGGATTACACGTGAACTCTTACGCAAAATAGACATGACAGATTATTTCGGAAATTCATGCGTACGCACGACGAGGCAGAGCTAATTGTTTTCAAGCAGTTCTGAAATGCCTTAAGTAAAGAAATTTAGAAATCCAAGGGGCTTTATCATATACAATCCCTGTGTGCTTAAAACGAGCACATGTTTTATGGAATAGAATAAACTCTTTGATGGGTCGCAATCCGAAAACAGAAGAGGTACTCTATGATGGAAACTTGGTCACTGGAGAAGCTATGGCCAATGTTTTTAATGATTACTTAATTTACAGAGACTTTGACGACAGATCACCTACAGCTTAATGAACCCTAGGTCCGAAAACTACAAACACGTTTTTCTTAGTGGGTACTATTGAACCAGAAGTCGGCACAGTATTTTTCGGCTTAAGGGTGAACACAGGTCGTAAAAGCCAAAAATCGCAAAAAAATCTACTTTTTGAAGTTGACATTTTCGAAATCTGCAACTATTTTTGCACTTATCTGAGAAGTTTCTAGCTTCTCGCGTCATTATTTCTGGCACAAAATCAATTTATAACACCCCTGTGAGAATAATATGAGCACAAATAGACGCTAAAGTCGTGCTTTTTCCACGCCAAACCGTTGCCTTACACAAGAGCTATCGTGGTCATCCTGGTCTCGTTTAGAAGGGTCGTTCTTCATCTTCAATTTCCTGCCACCAGTGCCTCGCCTTGTTCATTGCTTTTTCAGCAAAGAAGCATCATCGAGAAGCAACAGCGCGCGATTCTATTGGTTGCTTGGGGCACATGACAAAATCTGGGCACCCGATTGACCAAGTGGCATTTCCGGCGTCTGCTTCTTCTTCGTGACGCGCGTGGGCATGCGCCATTTTGTCATGATGCTGTCGACGGCCTGCCACAGTTAAGAAGTTCCGCGAAACACTAATTTGTGAAGCGGGTGTAACGATCGTTCGTTCGCTGTGAACTTCAGAAAGTGCGCCGCTATTACTCAGGACAGGGAGGATAGCAAACTTGCGGTGATCAACGGCCGTCGCCAAGTCGCCGGTGTAGGCCTAACTCACGTACGAGCTCGTCGGTTGTTGACAACATCGCTGAAAGCAGGAGTGTTTTGGAGCCTCAAGAGTTACAGGACGGCAAGTAAAAATGCAGAAATGAAGCTACGAGAGATAGCAATATTTGCAACGATAGAACGGAAGCGCAGTCTTATCACTAAATGCGCTGATGCCGCGTGTTCCCCCCGTCTTACGTGAACTGTGTGACAAGTCGTCAGAGTGGAGTTCGCTGCGCGTCGGCAAACAACAGAAAATCAATTCAATTACGGTGAACGTGCTCGCCGCCCGCTCAATGGAGGCTACTGGCAACAGGTAGAGTGCTTGTAACGGCGCGTCCGCAACGATGAACATATAGCGCCGCGGCCTCCACTTGAAAATGTGGCAATCTTGCGTTAAAAGAAAACTAACACCCCGCTGCTCTTGGAGCCTTGAAATTGATGAGCGAGTGTGCGAGTTCAATCTGCGACATCAACTCAATCTGGAAAAGCTGGAAAACATCGCTTTATTATACAACGGATTGTGGATGACACGCGCACATTCGTCACACATAGGCGTCACCGAACTGATAAGCGGCCTAGTTGGCGGACGAGCACACGGCTACTGCATCAGCTCGCTAGAGTGCCTCTGTGGAAAACATGCAGCGGGCATTGAAAAAATGTCATTTAGGTGACGCAAAACAGAAGGGCTACATGCTTGGTGCCTACTGAGAAAGCTGAATTTGCACATCGTCGTAAATAAACAGCTTTTCCATGCTACTGTCTGCCCAAAATGGACTTGTGTTTTTGTATGATTTCTCGGGATTCAAATTTTGCTGCAATTGCATACTTGTTTAAAAGATATTTCTGCGTCCAGAGCAGCTAGGACTGTCATTTTTGTTGTGACATGTAGCTGTATCTTTAGTTTACACAATGGTAGGTATGAATTTTCGATAGAGATCTTCAAAAACTTTATTTTTTGCCAGAAATTGGAGCATGAAGTGGGTGTTTCTGCAACACTGAAATGCAAGGTGCGACAAACCTTGCTAAAGTTATCAAATCATAAAAGCACTCCTACCGTTGTGTGGCTTATGTTCATTAGTACACAGGCATGTGCCCAATAGTAGCTCTGCAATACTACCGTATTTACTCGATTCTACCGCGCCCTCGATTGTAACGTGCACCTGATTTTCACCGCGAAAAAAAAAAAAAAACGTAAGACATTGATTGCAACGCACACCCATTTTTCTCGCTGGCCCGCACGGTCACACCACTCGAAAAAACGACTCCTTTCGGGAGCGTCTTCCATTTAAATATGAGGTACGGGCGAAGCTTGCGCCAATCTGACGTGTAACAGAGCGTTGCCGTCACTGTAGTTTTACCGTGGACCGATGTCAGCACGCGAACTTGCTTCGCCCCCTTCTTCTCGACGGTTATGGTGCCAGGCATGTCGAAGTAAAGAGGCGTCTGATCGGCATTCCCGATTTGCCCAAGCAGGTAGCCGTTGTTGCGCCGCAAGTTTAGGACGAACCTCTGAAAACTGTGAAGCTTTTCATCGTACTCCTCCGCAAATGTTTTCGCATATGCATGTTTCCCTTCGGAGGGAAAAGCCTTTCCTCTTCATAAGGTTAGTTAGCCAGCACCTGCTCGCTTTAAACTGGCTCCGCATTAGACCTTTTTCTAAGACTAATTGCATAGCCCGCACTTGGAGCAGTTCTGTCGTCACGGGCCGCTGTGCCGCTCGCTGCTCAAGCACATACTCGCCGAGCAGCTCTTTAATTTGCAGAAACAGACCCTGCTGTGGTCCACTGAAGCCTTTGCGTGAAGCTTTGCTGTCGACAATCTTCTGCTTTTGTTTCCGCCGGTCTCACACACACGTTTCGGGAACTCCGAACGACCGCGATGCGGCCCGATTTCCGTCCGTTTCTGCACACGCGGTGACTTTTCTTTTAAAAGCGGCATCGTGGTGCACTGGAGTTTTTGGAGTCGGCCCTTCCACGCCGTCGATGCTAATGCACTACTAGATGACGAACTCCTCAGCACACGTACGAAGTGCCGCACATGGGAAACACATAGGCAGAAATGGCCGACGCGCCATGCCGACGCACGTAGGGGGCGGCCATTTTGGATTTGCCGATGGCAATAGATTGACCGTAATTTTTTTGTTGGTACTCGATTCTAATGCGCATGCGATTTATGAACTCGCTTAACCGGAAAAAAGGTGCGCGTTAGATTCGAGTAATTACGGTAATTTTTTGTGTCGTCATACCGGCAAACAATAGGTAATTAATTTTAGGATATCTAAAAAATAATTGGTTTAGAGGAATAGTGATTACTTTTCTGAAATCAGCATGAAAAACTTAATCAATCAGTGAGTTTTCTTTATAAACACATGAAAATATCTGGGATTTCTTTTCAAGTACAGTGTCGCCCCCTAAAAAACAGCCGCAGCTGCGACGCCGATGGAATGCATGTAAAACCAGTGAAATATGCTATCGATCGGATCAGTCCTGCACTAACACACATATTTAATCTCTGTGTTTCGACAGAGGCTTTTCCTTCGAAAATGCAAACAGCACATGTAATGGCTCTCTATAAAAAGGGGAACAAGCATAATGCTGCAAATTATCGACCAATATCTATTCTTCCTGTATTTTCTAAAGGTTTCGAAAAAATTATTTTTAGTTGTTCATCGTGTTTTTGCACTAAACATGGCCTGACAAAATCGCAATATGACTTTCAAAAAAGTAAGTCTACAAAACTCGTCCAACTGGATAAAAAAATATATATATATTCTACAACAGTTTGAACAAAAAGATAAAGTGGTCAGAATTTTTGTGGATTTCACACAAGCATTTGACTGCATTCACCACGGCATTTTATTCGAAAAATTAAACCATTATGACATTCCCGGGCTCCCACTCATGTTACTTAAAAGCTATCTGGCACATAGATGTCAATTTGTTTCGATAAATGATTTAGTATCAGATAAGAAAAATATAATTTCAGGCGTACCACAAGGGAGCATTCTTGGCTCTTTATTGTTTACTTTGTATATAACGAAGTAGTCCATATCTTTCCAGAAGTCGAGCTTATTATGGAGATGACACAAGTATTTTTGTCACTTCAGCATTAGATGTTATTCTTTGTAATAAGGCTAATGAGGTCTTACAGAAGTTAGACAACTGGACAAGTAACAATAGGTTAAAAATATGTGCAACTAAAACAATGGTCGTAGTTTTTCATCCTAATGGTAGAAGTGACTTTGGAGAATAACATTGTATTGAGAGGCTCAGATATACAAGTAGTGGAATTGGTGAAAGTTGGGGTACATTTCTCCTGTTCTTTGCAATGGAATGCCACGTCAACAATATTCAAATAAAATTAATCCGGATAACTGTAATATTCAACCACGTTCGGTACCCCAACTCGGTGAAGTTATTGATATACAAAGCGCTATTTAGTTCTTAACTATTGCTATTTGGTTTGGGGAACAACTGCAGAAACAAACTTGAAAAAATTTCTGAACATACACAAAAAAAAAATACTAAGGCTGATAGACAACACTATATTTCTAGCGCCTAGCGACCCACTGTTTAAAAAATACAAGATAATCAAGGTGAATGACCTATATCAATACAGACTGCTTCGAGAGTACCATTTTAGCTGCAGACGCTGTGGAGTCTCTTTCCAATATATGTGTTGCATGGTACACCACCGCAGGTTTGAGCACTGCGAGCTCCAAGCAGGGGTGTCGCGTCCTCGTTCATCTGTCTACGTGTACAGGTCGACGTAGACTTACACGGCGATGTAGAAATCGCGACGTGACGTCTCGCCGCAACATGTTTGAGCTGTGCACGCGAGCTCGGACCATCGCCACAAAGGGACGGCGGGCCCACGGGCGCGCAGCGAGGGCGAATTTAGGTGATGCTTTGCAAATAGCTAGTTTATTATCGAGAATTCAGTGCAACAAAACATCAATAATTCGATATAACCCAATTGGTTTGAGCGTTGTGGGGCTGAACTCCCACAGCGCTCAAACTCTTCGTTTACGAAAATGGCGAATTTGTGCTTAAAGGAAAAGGCGTACGGAAAAAGGAATACACAAATGTGGAACCTTCCTTACTTCCGCACTAATTGTGGTTTTCCGATGCTCTGATGTACTCTTCCAAGAATTCTAAGTAATTATATTAGCAAAGGTACGTAGATGTGTCTCATTTAAGTGTCACAGAATTGGCGGCTCTTTTTGTTGTGTAAACTATGTAGAATTCCTTTAGGTGCAGAAGGTCCCATGAGGTCTCTTTCTTGTGTAAGCTATGTATAAATCGTGCTTTCAGTTTTTCTTTCTCGACATGGTCTTTATGCAAAACAATGGGAGAGTAAAGGAAAAAAAAAAGGTATATCATATTGTGATGCCCTGTGCAAGGTATATGATATTGTGATAACGTTGGGGTGGCCCTTCAGCTGCTGCCATTGTTCACAAAATGGGCAAAGGATCCCTTAGCCATCATTAGGGCTTTAGCCTCCGCCTCCTGTTACACTGTACTGGGACGAATTAAATAAAGCAATCAATATTGGTCTAGATTCTTTGGTCACGAATATAGGTCGATCGCTGATTATGAAGAACATTTGCAGAAAAAAAAAGTGAACTTATATTTGAATAAGTACGTCACTTCAAAAAGTGTTGCAGGGCCCTTTAATGCAAGTATTACTCTCAAATCAATTCATTTTATTAAGCTCAAAAGCTCATTATGATGGTTGATTGCTCTAAATATAATAAATATAAAATGTTACATATTTTACAGGTTATCACTCGCATCCCACTGAAACTCAAATTCCACTATGACTGAATTGTTTCGATTTCTTTGGAAAAAAAAAAAAAGAAATGGCATTTGCAATCAACCTCTATTTCAAAAAAAAATTGTGCAGGATAGTTAGGTCATGATAAATATTCTCATTTTTTTGCATGTCATACATACCATTCGAATTCCATTCTAAGTTATTCAAGCAAAATTGCTATTGGCTTCTAACCTAAAATTCACTATTCGCACAAGCTTACATGAAATATGAAAAGGAGTGTGTTTGGCATTACCTTGCAAATAATGTTTTGTTGTGATTACGCTCAAAATCTATGAGAAGTATTTAACAGTGTGCATATATTGTGCTCGAAAGTTCGCCAAAATGCCTGTTTAGGTGCTCCAAACTGGTTATTAGTTCACATTTTGTTACTCCAAAAATTGCTTCAAATCTCACTTTTCGAGTGGCACCCCTGAAAATGACTTGTAAAATACACGTGTGGTAATATGTGTGCTGCTTATGTCAGCGATCTACTGTGCTGTGTGAAAATCCATTATCTTCGCACATGAAAAAGCTTGCTCAAGGTTCTTGTTTTTGGCTTTCATCACATGCAGAACAACTGCTACACAGTGGCTGACTGTCGGAGCCTGGTGAAGACGTTGGTGTGTGGCGTCAAGACCATCACCTGGGGCATCGGCACGTGTAAGATGCCGGGTGGTGAGTTCGCACCAGCATTCCTGCTCCCAGGACATGCAGCAGCACTAGGGAAGGGGAGTAGCAGCACTAGGGAAGGGGAGTAGCCTTGTGGGAACATTGGGGCTGCATTTTGCAATGATGTCCCTTTTTTAAAAAGCGGAGCATTTTTGAGTCGCACGATGTCTCGCTTTGGCGTCGGCGGAGGCGCCGTCCACACCTCCACATTGCATGATCACGTCTCGTGCTGCATGCGCGCGTCTTGAGCCAGCCCAGGAAGACACCCGCAAAACAGTCCCTTCCCTCCTCTGCTGGTAAAAAAAAATGGCTGCTTGCCCTACACGACCGTTCACTAGCCACCCTGTATATTGTTACGGGGATGGTGCAGGCGTTGCTGAGGCCGATGGAGAGGTGGCCGTGGGATCATTCTTGTGTTCCATCATGGAAACTCCAATTTGACGACCACTGCGGAGCCCCGTTGTAGTGCGCTTCGTTACCCAGCACGTCCACCAATTTGCTACGGGGATTACAAATACACGGAAGATAGAAAGAAGTGTACTTGCAATATTTACAGGTAGATGTGACACCTTAGGGTTGCTAGGATCTCGCGCCGAATCCGCTTCGTCTTCATTGATGCGTCTACGACGGGGCGGAGCCATGCCCACTGCCTCGTAATATTACCCCCGGCGGACGAAGCGCCGTCAAGGTGCCGCTAAATCAATCGGGACTGGCAGTGTAGTAGGGTTTTAGTCGCGACACATGGACAACATCAGTAGGTGTTGTGGCAGAAGATGAAGGTGGTTCAACGGGAGTAATGAGGTAGTCGACGTTAGTGACCTTGCAGAGAACTTCTTAGGGCTCGGTGTATCGTGGAAGGAGCTTCTCGCACAAGCCTTCACGTCGATGCGGCGTCCAAAGTAGGACGAGAGAGTCAGCAGGGTAGTCAACGTCGCGGTGCCAGTCATCGTAGCGGACTTTTTGTGAGGCCTGAGAAGCAGTGAGCCTAGTGCGCGCGATTTGGCAAGCAACGCTGGCTTGAGAAGCAACGTCCTGAGCATACACCGTTGGTTCGGTAGTATCAGAAGGAGTGTGTCGAATGGCAAGGCAGGGTTGTGGCCGTACAGAAGAAAGAACGAAGAATAGCCAGCGGTGTCATGCCTTGATGAACTGTACGAAAACGTAACGTAGGGGAGCATTGCGTCCTAGTCACGGTGGTCAGCAGAGACTTACATGGACAACATGTCCGTAAGAGTTTGGTTGAGGCGCTCTGTGAGACCGTTGGTCTGGGGATGGTAGGTAAAGCAGCTACGGAGATTTCGTCGATAACTTTTGCGAGGAAGCAGTGGCCACGATCCGTCAGAAGCTGGCGCGGAGCCTCATGCCGCAGAATGACGTCATTCAGTAGAAAGTCGGCAACGTCTGTAGTGCAGCGACTTGGCAAGGCACGAGTTATAGCATATCTGGTCGCATAATCTGTTGTGACAGCGATCCATTTGTTGCCTGACACGGACGTTGGGAAAGGTTTGAGCAAGTCGAGGCCAACGCGGAAGAATGGTTCCGGGGGAATGTCGAAGGTTCGAGCAGGCCAGCTGTACGGAGAGTAAGACGTTTGCGACGCTGGCAGCGCTCGCAAGCAGCGACATAGCGGCGCACAACTTTGAAGTTTGAAGTTTGAAGTTTGAAGTTTTATTTGCTTCCATTACAGAAACAAGGAGCAGGAGCAAAAGGCTACAAAGGCCTGACAAAGGGCTCCCACTCTGTTGGCACTCAGCATCAGCGGTACATATGGCAATACAAAATTCATCACAGAAATTCATATCAAATTAAAGATCATATAAGCAGTATACAGACCATCTGATGAATAATACATGATAAAAAGATAACATGTAGGTTAAATCAAATCAATCCGGATAAGCAGCCCGGAATACCAAAGAAAATATGCACAATAAACAGTCGCAAAATACATAAGATTATTATTATACAGAATAAAATATACTGACTTCAGTAAAATATAACATAGGCAACGAGTGTGAATGGCATTATTCATTTGTGAAAAAAAGAAAAAGAACAAAAAAACATAACAGTATGACACGAAAAAGATACGCATCATACATATTCCAATTGATGATTTATAATATACAGTTCATAGATTTTTTCGACATAGTATTAAAATCAAGGGGGCTTAGGTGATTTATTAAATGCGGAACCTGATAGCCTATATGCTGCCGGCCATAAGCTGTTCGGAACTTCGGTATTACCCTAGTTTCATTGCGTAGAGAATAACGACATTTTGATTGGGGTGATTTAGCTGTGTAGAGCTTGTTCTTTTTTATATGCTGAAATATTCTATAATAGTACATTTGGTTAGCTTTTAGCAAATTGTGTTTAATAAACAATCATGCGTTCGCAAATCTCGAAGCCTACCTGTGTAGTTTTCAAAGCATCTAAGGACTCTCTTTTGCAATATTATCAATTTCTGATAATTTTTGAGTATGTTGTACCCCAGACTAGCATGCAATATGTAAGGCGAGAGTAGAACATGGAGTAATATAATACTTTTTTAAGCCAAAGCGGTATCAGATCCCGGATTTTATTAAAGCATCCCGTGATTTTACTCAGTTCAGCGGACAATTTTTCCACATGTGTCGTCCAGGACATATCGCCTCTAAACCATATGCCCAGGAATTTATGAGCCTCTACTTGTTCTATTTGCACATTTTGAAACAGTATTGCTAGCTTAAATTGATCGGCTTGTTAATAGGGGCAAAAATAATGTATTTAGTTTTATTAACATTGAGTTGCAAATTGGTTGCTGTGCAACCACGACATAAGTAGTTTTTAAGTAATTATTTATTGAAATTTGTAGCATTTGCAGCGACTTTCCAGCAAAAAATACATTTGTGTCATCAGCATACATAATTACACTTTGGGAATATGGTATATAAGCAAGATCGTTTATGTACAAGTTAACAACAAGGGTCCAAGTATAGATCCCTGCGGGACGCCTTGTAGTATCTTTAATTTCGTAGATTTGGAATTGTTAATAGATACATACTGATACCTGTTTTGTAGATAACTTCGAATCAAGTCATGTGCTGTCCCTCTTATCCCACAATCATATATCTTAGTCAACAAAATGGCGTGGCCTCACAGAATCAAAAGCTTTTCTTAAATCTAGAAAAAGACCAATGGTGTATAATCTTTGTTCAATGTTATTTATTATTTCATGTTTTATAGAAAGTAATGCTTCTTCACAGGATCTTTTTTTTCGAAACCCATATTGCACGTCAGACATAATAGAGTACTTTTGAACAAAACCATCAACGCGAACGTTTATGACTGTCTCAAAAATCTTTGACATGACTGGTAATACCGATATAGGGCTGTAATTATTAAAAGTGTAGTCTGTGCCACCTTTGTGCACCGGGCACACTCTAGCCAGCTTGAGTGCTTCTGGGAACACACCCTGTTCGAGCATGCAGTTAATGACGTGGGTTTAAAGGACTGCAAATTATATCCATTACATATTTCACGGCAGCTGGTTTGATATCGTCGTAGCCTGCAGCTGCATTGTTTTTTAGGTTTACGCATGATGTTTGACAGTTCGTGCTCCGTAGCTGGTGCCAGTACAATAGAATTACTTGAACTGGTTTTTTTTATACGCATCTACACTTGGATGTTCATAGCGCACAGTCGAACTGTACTCTCCACTACGAATGAATTGGTGGTTTAACATATTAGCGGCTTCGTCATCATTTAGGATGCCTTGATTTGTAGTTACAACTATTGGCGCTGCGTCATTCTTTCGTTGAGCAAGATTGTTAACCGCCTGCCAGAACTTCTTTTTGTCATTTGCTACTTGGGAGAACAATTCTCATAATAACAGATTTTAGCATATCTAAGTTCTGCATTGAGCCTTATTTCGATATTTTTGAACTCAGCAAACTTTTGTGGGTCACGCGTCTTAACGAAAGAATGATACATGTTATTTTTAGCGGCAATCTTATTTAAAAGTGCCTGCGTAATCCATGGCTTTCTAATCTTTTTCTTCCGGGTACGCTTAGTTGTCTTAATAGGAAAGGCTAGCTCGTAGCATGACATGAAACTGGCATAGAAATTGTTATATGCTTTATTTACATCACATTGCTGGAAAATCGGTTCCCAGTTTGTCTTTTGGATCAGAGAGCGGAAATGAGCTAAAGAATTTGGGTTTATATTCCGATATGTGCACACGCCCATTTTTATGCTTTTATCATTTGTCATTGGCAAGAAACAAAATATCGGTAAATGATCACTTATGTCCACTGATAAGAGGCCAGCATAGCTCTTGTGCCAGGTGCATTTGTAATGGCGACATCTAGCAACGTCGCGCTATCCGCTGTAATACGAGTGGCTAGATTGATAAAATTTTCACAGCCATAAGCATATAGAGTTCGCTTAAGTTCACGCGCATTAGTGTCATTCCCAGCATGTTGATATTCAAGTCACCCATTATCAGAAACTTTGAACCAGTGTTAGTTAGATAGTTTAATAGTTCATCAGTGAATTCAAAGAATGGCGTCTTATTTCCGTTTGGGGGCCGATATATGACACATACATAAAAAGATTTCAAACATACCGTAAGACATTCTATATGTTCGTTAGTAGTGGTGAAACTTGAAATCACTTCGTATTGCAGATGTTCTCTAAGATACATAGCCACGCCGCCACCACGCCCATTAGTACGTGTGATGCCTTGGTATGTGTACCCTTCTAATTGAGGCGGCTTTTCACTTTGCGTTAGCCATGTCTCAGTAAACATCAACACATTGAAGCTAATGTCCATATTTTCAAGAAATTCTCGCAGGTCATCTCCTTTGTCTCTAATACTTCGTAGGTTTAAATGCAAGGCTGCCATGAACTTATTTGGATTTAACTTAGAAACAGAAATATTAAACGAGTCATAATCGTGATAAGTACAGCAGTTGAGACCGGAATTAGCCATGTATGTCAGTAATTAGTGCACAAAATTGTGTTCAGCTAGACTGTGGCATTCACTCGACCATTTTATCAACATCATCCAAACAGATTAGGCGAAGCACAGGTGCGGTTTCATTTCGCCGTGCGAAAATCTTTCCGCCAGCTGTCCACACAATTTCCAGTTAACAGCTCTTTTCTTTCTGATGGCAGCTCGAGCAGCTGCTTAGCTTCTTTCGTCAAATGCTCATTGATGAACACTGGATTCTGCTTGTCGAATCCAAGCATTTTTTGTGTCTAGTCTCGTCTTCTTTGATTTAGCAAGAATTGCATTCCTTTTGTCTCGGCGGACAAAACGAACAATAATGTTGGACTGGTCATGCCTAGCAGTAGGAACTCTGTGGCAGACGTCTATGTCATGCTTTTCAATGTCCTCTTTTATCAGTTCGCCAATTTTTGTTACCACTGATATTGGTTCACTGTCAAGAGGTATGCCCTTGATTTCTAGATTGTTTGATCGCTGGTATTGCTCTAGCTCCTCCAGCCTGCGCGTCAGCTTTGCATTTTGTGACTTCAGTTCCTTGTTTTCAAGCAGAATTTTTTGCAAATCCTCTCTTATAAGCTTGAGTTCCTGAATATCAGGCCTCAGTCCTTTAAGTTCATTCAATGTATCCTTAATTTCATGCAACTCAGCGGCTAATTCACTCCGCAGATCGTCAACCTGCTTTTTAGTCATAATATCTAAAAAAACGTACACTATTCACAACAAACAACAGATCCAAAGTCTGGGCAGGGCAGTTTTCGCTCGGCAGCAGTGCACACGTTTCACGTTTGGCAACACAAACAGAAAACAGCAAACCTCACCTGGAAAGACAGATATCTTTTAGTTACGTGTGCAATGTGCACCGCTGCCGAACTGCAAACGCCGGTAGGTCCGGGGGCGCTTTTTGAAGCCAGCCGTAGCGTCCACCGCCACCAAGCGGACGATGCCGATCGCCTTGTTATCACCGGGGGTGTAGCCGATCAAACCCGCCCGAAGATAGAGGGTCCGCCGGCTGGAAGTATCTTGGAAAAATTATCCCTTGGTCCACGTCTCGCAGCTTGAAACTTTCAAAGTCTGGAAAGACAGATATCTTTTAGTTACGTGTGCAATGTGCACCGCTGCCGAACTGCAAACGCCGGTAGGTCCGGGGGCGCTTTTTGAAGCCAGCCGTAGCGTCCACCGCCACCAGCGGACGATGCCGATCGCCTTGTTATCACCGGGGTGTAGCCGATCAAACCCGCCCGAAGATAGAGGGTCCGCCGGCTGGAAGTATCTTGGAAAAATTATCCCTTGGTCCACGTCTCGCAGCTTGAAACTTTCAAAGTCTGGAAAGACAGATATCTTTTAGTTACGTGTGCAATGTGCACCGCTGCCGAACTT
>WOVY01016087.1:0-207460 GCA_013436015.1 Rhipicephalus annulatus | reverse complement strand
AAGAATTATCACCCATATTTCAGGCTCCAAAGAAGCCTGCTAGCCTGACCACGCAACAGTGCCATTGAGTTTTATTTAAATGTGACTAAGGAAGCAGGAACACGATAAGACAACTGTCTTTTTGCTTGTCCCTTTTCATGTAGGCTATTTCGTTTTGGCAGCTGGACAACGGTAGTAGTACACAGTGGGCTATGCAATGAGTGCAATGACCTTGCTTGAAGATTATGATAGTTGATATCAATGCAGAAACTTTTATAATTTAAGCTCACTAGCTGCACTTCTCTGATGAGCAGCAAAAATACCTTGATTAGTACCGGTCTATGCAATGTCACTAAAGTGCATTGCATCTCAAGAGAGCAGAAAGAAGAATGTAGCTACACACAGGAGCTCAAGCTGAATGCCCGCTTTCATCATGAAACGCACATGCTGTGAGAACTTGCATGCATGCCTTTTAAATTATTTTCTATATATGGCAAAGCTTTTTTGCTCTAAAGATGGGCAGCAGTTTCAAATTGCAAGCACAATTAAAAAAAAGCAGTGATATTCATAGAACTATCAATAATCAAGGTATATAAAGCAGTGTTGTGCAATTGTACAACACTAGCGCTTTATTATAATTGCAGAAAGTGCAAGGTGCCCTTTCACCCTAAAAGATTTCTGAAAGAAGATAAAAGCTGTGTAACCGGTACAATCCATACCTCCTATGTTGAAACTGCAGCTCTTTTAGGAGACATAGGCCACCTCAAACAATGTTACTGGACCCAATCATGGTAGGTATTACAAACTAGAGAACTGTGAAAAGTATCATAGAGCTTTGACAATGACTTACTGTTTGTTTGAGGAATGATGATGACTTTTCCTTGACAGTGCAGGGAAGAGCCGCAAGGAATGCAAGAGTTGTCAGCTCTGCAATATAAATATGTGTTACATACACCTTAAATACTATTTCAGTGCAGGAAAGGCCCCTGTGTTCGTACATTTTTTGTCATTCTCACTGGTTCCTCCGGCCATTCCCAGCAGCTGTGAAGTTATTGGCTACATCTTTTCTTTCATCATGTTTACTATTGAGTCAACATGCTTCTGCGCTGCATGCACAATAGTTTCTATTGGTGTCTTCCTACCAAGCAATTTGAACTAGTGAAAGATCTGAAATAACACATGCAGGAGAGTATCGATACTGCGAGATCCACCAAGCATCTGAAACTTGCCAGCTCGGGTCTTTCAAGTGCCGGATACTGCAACAGCAATTCATACATTGATGGTCTTGATTCTTTGACCCGACGCCGCCGAGCATAAAATGTGCGGGCCATTGAGTCTGTGAGTTTGTCCAGAGATGGTGTAGCACTCTTCATTTCTTGCTGCATTGATTTTATGTGTTTTTCCACACTCTGCTCATCTTCAGTGGACTGAATACTTTTCAGACTTTTCTGTAACAAAGCGAATCATTCTATAACTCTTGAGTTGCAAATGCATTTTCAAAACACACTTTTACTAGTAACTTCGCAGCTACCTCCTGACGTGATCATATAGTGCAGCACATAAACGTTTAAAAAATTCAAAATCTATCCAGTGAAAGCAGGCTGTAAGCAAGTAAATGAATTACTTTACTGTTATGTAACAAGTGCATTTACTCCTCAGCTTGTATACCATTTGTCCTGCATTATTATTATCATGAAGGCACTCGAAGAACAAAGGAAGTTTTCTCTTCGGCACGAGCACATGCTCAGATGGCTATGCTAAATTAGTTTCGCCCCATGTTACGCCAAGTGACTACGACAGCGTACGATCACGGCCTATGACAGTATGGCACTCTAATAGTGCTACGCACTTAAAATCTAGAATGTAGACTTCACTGCTGAGGCATTTTGCCGATGTAGATGATGATGATGGATGACCATGCTTTCCGTATTTCTGTCACCTCCCATCATTCAAAAACTTCTTCCTTCAAACTTGCACTTGAACTTCAAGCTTGGTGCCATGAATCCTGTATGTTGAAAAACGTATATCAAGAGATGGGCAACTTTGTTAATCTCCAAAGTCAAAAAAATAAACCTAAGTGTAACAATCATTTCCTAAAGCTATGATGATCTTTGATGTTTTGTGGCGCAAGGGCCGTTTCACGGCCAAAGAGCGCCCAGTTCATCTTACTAAAAATATGGACAGTGATTGTGATAAGCGGCTGTATAAGGGCCATAAAATTCCTTGTGGTAAGGAGGGTAAAAACATACAAGTAATAAAATCATGACATGCTGTGAAAGATGTGTGTCGTGTGAATAGATGACAAAAGTTGGTGATAATAAAAAATGATGGTGGATATGTATGGCATTAGCACAAGTGCCTCACTCGTTCATACCCTTGCGTCCAAGGGCCGTGAGGCAAGTGCTTTCTTGTGTAGCCACTGCAGCAAAAACCTCTCTGAAGAGGTCGTGCTACGGAATGCCCGGGTATATGATATGAAAACTATCAATTTCTTTTAAAAACGCTAACAATGATTTATGACTAAAAAGCGGTTCCCTACCGACGAACATTGCAGGGTGTAAAGGTATATGTTGTCGGTAGGGTAATGAAAAATGTTGTTTCTTAGAGTTTCTAAGTGTTTGCACTGGATTAACATGTGAAGGACTGTTAATGCTTCACCACACATCTTCACACAATGGTGGATCGCCACCGGACAAAAGATAAGTGTGTGTCGTGTATGTGTGTCCTATCCTGAGTCTCGTTAGTATTACCTCTGTATGACGCGATTTCGATACGGGCAGCCAATGACCAAGGTGTGGCTTAATAATGTGTAGTTTGTTTGTGTGTGTGTATCCCACTTGCTCTGCCAGTATCCCTGAGGTTACGTTTGAGAGACGGCTTAAGATCAAGGGCCGGAATTGATATGGGTGTAGGGGCAGTGCTTTTGTGAACGATGCAGCGAGCTGATCCGCCCTCACGTTGCCTTGAATCTCACGGTGCCCTGGCACCCAGCACACTACAACATGTTGTTTGAGGTGTAGAGTGTGCACAAAATGGAGTAAAGTGAGATGGGACCGGGTTTTTTTGTTTTTTAAGACTGTGCAGAGCCGTTACCACACTGAGGGAGTCTGTATAAATTACTGCTTTTTGTATTTGTAATTGTTTGATGTGTTTAGCTGCCACAAGTATCGCGTAAGCTTCCGCTGTGAAGATACTTGTGCCTGGATGTAGAGGGCCAGCATCCGAAAAGGATGGGCCGACAGCAGCGTAGGACACAGAGGAGTTAGACTTGGAGGCATCTGTAAAGAACTCAGGACGTGTGTATTTGTGTTGAAGTTCCAGAAGTATGTTCGGATATGGGCAATAGGTGCATGTTTTGTAACTTCTAGAAAGACACATCGCAGTCTATAGTCTGCCATTGCCACGGTGGCGGGTATGCTACAGGAGCCATTAAACTGTGTTCAAGTGAGACTCCAGTTTCCTCAGCTAGACTCTTCAGGCGAACTGAGAAGGGCTGCCTCATCGAAGGCCTGTTTTGAAACAGAATTGAGCTCGACAAATCATTAATGTAGAGTATGAGGGGTGCTTCTTGTCTGCTTTCACCTTAAGGAAATAAACAAAGGACATGTAAGTTCTCTGCAGATGAAGCGACCACTCATTTGACTCAACGTAAAGGCTTTCTACGGGGCTGGTGCGAAAAGCACCCGTAGAAAGGCGGATGCCCAAAATGGTGCATGGGGTCCAGCATCTTCAAAGCACTCTGAGTTGCAGACTGATAAACAACGGCCCCATAATCTAAGCGGGTGCGAATGAGGCTTCAATACAGATTCAGGAGGCATTGCTTATCACTACCCCAATGTAGTACATGACAACACTTTTATAACGTTCATGGCTTTAAGCATTTTGTTTTTAAATACTTGATGAGCGGTACGAAGGTCAACTTGTTTGTCCAAGATTAAGCCTAAGAATTTATGCTCGGCTTTGACTGACAGACGTTGCCCGTTCAGTTGAATGTCAGGTTCCGAGTGCATGCCTCTCTTTCGAGAGAACAAGACACACGTGCTTTTTTTGTGAGTTAAGACGAAATCCATTTTCATCTGCCCATTTGGAGACCTTGTTTAAACCCAGCTGAACCTGCCGCTCACACATTGCCAAGTTGCATGACTTGAAGCCAAGCTGAACGTCGTCGACATATGTACAATAGAACATATTACGGGGGATGGACAAGTGCAAGGAATTCATTTTGATAATAAAAAGTGTGCAACTAAGTACACCACCTTGTGGCACGCCTGTTCCCTGGACAAATGTTTGGGAGAGAACACTGCTCACATGGACACGGAATGTCCGGTTTGACAGGTAACTTTCGATTATGTGAAACATTCTTCCACGCACACCAAGGTGGGTCAGGTCTCTTAGAATTCCAAAATGCCATGTTATATCATAAGCCTTTTCGATATCGAGGAACACCAGAGAGAAAATATTGTTTATGGACGAAGGCGTCTCTGATCTGTACCTCGATACGAACAAGGTCGTCTGTGGTGGATCTATTTTCTCGAAACCCGCACTGAAATGGGTCGAGCAAATTGTTTGTTTCAAGGATATGTACAAGTCGGCAGTTCATCATTTTTTCGAAGACTTTGCACAAGCAGCTTGTAAGTGCGATGGGCCTATAACTTGAAGCTAAAGAAGGTCCTTGCCCTCTTTCAAAATGGGAATAATAATAGCCTCTTTCCAGGAGGTAGGGATAGTGCCAGAAAATCAGATAGCATTGTACAAACGAAGTAAGGTTTTTCGTGTTTCGGCTGGTAGGTTTTTTAACATTTCATACACCACATGGTCAGAACCTGGGGCAAAAGTACTGCAGAAGTTTACAGATGTTCGGAGCTCAGCTAGACTGAAAGCTTGGTTATATGCCTCGTATCTAGTGGATTTGTGTTCGAGTTTCTGCTTTTCTAATCTTGTTCTGTATTTTTGGAAAGTGTCAGTATAGTGGAACGAGGCTGGATACCCGTTCAAAGTGTGCACCGAGGAAGTGTGCTGATCTTCTAAGGTATCACCTTGAGTGTTTACGAGTGGAAGTGTGTGTACTTGTTTTCCTGCTATCCTACCAACCATGTTCCAGACTTTAGCCTCCTGTGTGTATGAATTAATACCTGACAAAAACTTCTGCCAGCTTTCTCTTCTGGCCTGCCCACGCGTTCTCCTGCCTTGAGACTTTATTTTCTTGAAGGTGTCAAGATTTTCGGCTGTTGGTTAGTTCCGAAGCAATCTCCATGCCCTGTTCTGTTACTTTTGCGCATTACGACACTTTGTGTTCCACCATGGGACGTGTCGTTTGCCGGGCATTCCAGATGTTTGCGGTATGCACCTGGCTGCTGCGTCAGTTAGAAATCTGTGAAGTACTGCACAGCTTCATCTATGTTTAACCTACATATGTCTGTCCAACTCAAACGTGTAGTGTTGTGGAACAGTTTCACAGTCTGCTTTGTTAATCGGCCATTTGGGAACATGTAGAGGACATTCATATGTTGTTTGTGAACTCAACACTACAGGAAAATGGTCACTTCCATATAAATTATTTATGATTTTCCATTTCAGTAGGGTACGTGTGAAGGTGTTACGATGCTGAGGTTTATAGACGAGTAAGTTTTGTTGGCAACATTATAGTATGTTGGCTCTTTCCTATTCAACAAACAGGCACCGGAAGAGAAGAGAAATTGTTTAATGAGACGACCTCGTGCATCACAGCGAGAATCGCCCCACAGTCCACTATGTGCATTTAGGTCCCCAAGAAGCAAATAAGGTTCAGGCAGTTCGTCTATTAAAGACTGAAATTCACGTCTTTCAAGACGTTGTTGGGGAGGTACATACAAAGAGCAGATGGTGACGAGTTTGTTTAAAAGTACCGCTCGAACAGCCACCGCCTCAAGGGATGTCTGGAGTGGTAAATGTGTACACGCTACTCCTTGGTTAATAATAATGGCTACGCCACCGGATGACGCCACAACATCATCTCGGTCCTTTCGGTATATGACGTAAGCAAGTAAAAAATTTGTATTGGATGATTTTAGGTGTGTTTCCTGTACACACAGCACTTGAGGTGAGTGTTTGTATAAAAGCTCTTGGACCTCGTCGAGGTTTTTAAGCAGGCCTCTGACGTTCCAATGTATAATATGTGTTTCCACATTGGAAGTAAAGTAGTGCTGTTTGTACGTAAGGGAGTGACTTGTTTAAGCTGAAAGGTCGAGCTCAAGTAACAGGGCTATTATCAGGCCCTATTATGAGCTTTTTAGTTCTCTTCACGCTCCAGAGAGCCGCGCCGCTCTTTTGGCACCAGGGGTGCCGCCGTATCACGTGCTTCCTCGGAGGCACTGGATGCCCGCTCAAGCGAGCTGGTTTTTCGAAGCTTGGGCCTCGCCTGGTGAGGTGAGGCCTTGACTCCCGAGGACCCTGGAGTCTCTGGTCTTTGTTCAATAGTAGGCGGAGTAGACTCAACTACTGCCGCCTTGGGGGCAGGCGCCACAGCCAATGCCTCGCTCTGCGCAGGCCGAAGGAGTGGCGAGGGCTGGTGCAACACTGCCCCCTGGCGCGCCGCATCAGCATATGTGGGGCCATAAAATGGCGACTCTTTTTCTTGCTTCTTTAAATGTAATGTTTTCTTTTATCTTTAAAGTGATGATCTCTTTTTCTTTTTTCCAGAAAGAACAGGAACGTGAGTACGCGGCATGATTACCGCCACAGTTCACACAGTGTGCAGGTGCTTCGCAGTAGTCGGACACACGGCCCACGACTCCACACAGAGCACAAGTTTTCCGGCCACGACAGCTTTGCGAGCCGTGGCCATATCTCTGACATTGGAAGCAACGGCGGGGGTTGGGAATATATGGCCTCACGGATGTCTTTGTATACCCAGTCTGAATGGTTTCCGGCAAATCACTCGAAGCAAAGGTCAGTACTAAGTGTTTGGTTGGTATTCCCTTTTGATCTCTTCTTATCTTAATACGCTGTATGTTTGTCTGTTCTGGCTCTTCCATCCTCCCAGAAGTTCAGCTTCGGTCAGGTCAAGCAAATCTGCGTCCGATACGACCCCGCGAGATGAGTTCATGGACCTGTGCGGCGTAATACTGATGGGTGTGTCTCCAAACTTTGTGAGGGTGTTCAGTTCATCGAATTGGTCTTTGTCACGTATATCAAGGAGTAGATCTCCGCTAGCCATTTTGGTAACCTTGTACCCGGCACCGAGAGTTTCGGTTAAGCACCCAGCTACTACGAAGGGGGATACAGTTCTAGGCTTGCTTGTTAGTTTTTCGCAGTGTATAACGTGGAAATGAGGAAAGATTTGTCTTGGCCGGATGAAAAAATTAATATCTTCGGTGCGTACCCGCTTTGAGGAAGCACGATCACAAAGTAAAGGGAATGCTTTGTGCATGCTAATTGCATGTTGTTCAGAAGAGTTAACGGCCAGCCACCACAGTAGCCTAACGAGGGGATCGCTGCAAGTTTGCGGATGCCGAAAACTTGCAGACGTCAGTCGTGCAACTCTGCTATAACCGAATGCGCCTAGGCCAAGGTAGGCTATTTGCACAGGGTTAACCCTTGCCGCCGAGAAAATTGGAAGTAAGCAGAAGAGAGAAGTAGACAGGAAAGCTAAAAAAGTAAGAAAGACGAAGATGTAGGGGAGAGAGAGACAGGAAAAGGCGACTGCCGATTTCCCCTGGGTGGGTCAGCCCAGGGGTGCCGTCTACGTGAAGCCGGGGCCAAAGGGGTGTGTTGACTCTGACCTGGGGGCCTTAATGTTCCAATCACCCAGCGTCGGCCCAACCCCCAGGATCCCCTTTTCCCCGGACACGGCAAAGCCACGCATCGGCTAGGCGTTGGAGGGAGTAGAAACTCCCCGTTAGCTCGGGTCCCTGGTGTCGCTACACACGAAACGCCTACTTGCCCTAGGTGCCCCTGCGGGGTTTCCTAAAGCTAGGTTTATTTGGCTGACTTTCTGTGAAAAATCCCAAAGTATCCCAATATATCTTTAGTATAGGTAGTTTACCGGCCTAGGCTACAATTAGACACAGAAGCTGTGCAAAAATGCAGGCAACAGTTACTTTGACAGACCCTCCAACTTAGAAAACATAATGCTTCCTACTTACTTTTACATGCTCATCATGAATTAAAATCGTAGTATATTTAAAAAAGGGGTGTAATGATTGCCCCTTACTTATTTATTGTGATTGTGGTGCCTTAAGAAGTGCAGAATAAATATCACAAACCTTTGCACACTGAGAGTTCCAAGTCTTTTGTCACTACTTTTACATTGTCACAATGGTAAGCTTTCTGTAGATATCTCATAGGTGAAAATAAATATTGGGTATCTGAAACCTACATATCCAGACCCCAGTGAGTCTTTCAAGACAGCATGGTGAAAAATAAGCTGCCAAGCAGCTTCCTCGTAAAGCTTTCCTGGATACCTGTACAGGAAACCAAAAGGAACAAGTGATGAAAATTAACATATTAGACATGTTTGAGACAGTCGCATAGATATAGGTATTCATGCCAGACCTAAGCTTACATACTGAAATCTTGTTAAGATGCAGTTTAACTCATGGCGATCTTGGTGTAACTTTTCTGTTTGTACATTTCACCATACCCTTGATAGCTTTATATAAAGAGGAAACTCTGTTATGTCTACATAATCTTCACTATTTTCGCTGTCACCACTTCTAACGTAACATTCAGATGCAAATTCACAAAAAATGTCATCCATGACTTGGACGTGCCTGCTTTTCACACATTACACATGATTGCTCATGTTATATTCTCAGAGATGCATGCAAACAAGTTCAGTTCTGCTATTTTAAGATGTTGTGCTGATACATTAGGTTTATTTATTAAACTCCTCTTAATACTTCTTTCTGTCACATTGTAGATGTACGTCTCATATAATAATGATCTCGTCATAAAGAATGCATTTTTAAGGGATGTAAAAGCTCCCATTCCATTGTTCTGTGAAAAACTTAGGCCGTTCTGTTTAAATTCTTAAATTCTATCTACTGACTCATAGTACTGTTTCGTTTCCCGACTACATATCTTATTCCACTGAAAAGTCATTTTTACTACATCTCCACAGGAATAATCACAATTCTATAACATTTTCTGTTGTCTTATGACATAAATAAATACTCGCTATATATTGACACAATGTTGAACTCGCATGAAATTGTTAGGAGAGGAGAGAATGTCAACAAAAAGGCAGGAAGGTTAACTAGGCTTGAGCCCTGTAGGCTCAGCCCAAGTTAACGGGCTGGAAACTTACACACGGGGTCGGAAACTAAAGAGGAGGAGAGAGATGTTACTGTTGCAGCCAATGTAACAGTTTTGCATAACCTAAAAGCACTGCTACGCAACATCAATAAGTTTGGCAGGGCGTACTGTAACAGAGCATGATGATAAACAACAACATACTTACATAGTGTAACGAAAAAGGTCGAAGCTGAGCCACTCAATAATGCGATGACGAAGGATTGATGTGACTTCTGACCTTTTTGTCACCTTTGAAAGGCTATGGAGGATATCCTTGGGAACTGTGGGAAAAACATAGCTCTTGGGATACATTGTAGATTCTTTTTCCACTATTGGAACTACAGGCCTAAAAGTATCAAGGTAACCTATGAAAGCAACCTGCCTGCTCAAGAGTAAGTGAAGAAAAAATCGTCTCAATATCAATCTAACTCTGTTACAAAAAACTCTTTGTAAAGATAATGTTATGCCTATGCTACAACTGTAACTTCTTGTGCTATGCCAACAGATCAGACACCAGGTGGTTTTCTTTATATGGAGCAGCAATATCACTGAATCATGCACGGACAAAACCAATGAGGTTGCACAGAAATGCAATTTTGTTTTATGTTGGTATTTAAGGCTACTGTTAAAACATGATTAGAATCACAGTCTATTAAAATATTTACTGTGAACATGTCATCAGAAGTTAAGTATTATGGTACAGGTGGTATGTACAATATTAAAGAACACAAATAGACTGCATGTTCCAGAAGAAGCATGCCTGGGGATAAACCTATGCAGCTTTATATTCAAGATGTCGTTAAACAGCATACCTGAGTATCACTCTGCATGGGTAGTTTTGCAGTGTCATTAACAGACCATCAAAAAGGTTCAGTGATAATGCTGAACCTTCTTGCCCAAGAATCTGCTACATTGAAGTGTGTAGCAAGTGTGGCAAGCACACTATGTGAAATATCACACTCAATGTTGGCACTATATATAAACAGACACTCCTCTGAACTCAAATTTCACAAAACGTACCTTTGGAAACTGCTATTCTTTTTTTGTCTGTGTTATCAAGAACTGTTTTATCCCTTCAAAGTGTTCAACATAAGTCACCATTCTCGGAAGTTACAGCACACCGTTGCACAGCTGGAATAACCACCAGAAACCCTGCACTTACGTTTGTAAACTACCCATACAGGTGGTTTGTGAATACATACTTAACTTTCGTCATTACCCCACTATTGCCTGCTCACCTGTGCCCATACATTCTCCATTTGGCCATTGGCGGAAACAAACAGAAACTTGGACGCTTTCTACATCCTATGAAATTACTCTGCGCAATGCAAAAGCAAGTTATTGCAGTTGTACTTCACGATTTGGATGACGAAATCGAACTTGTAGTGTATTTGTATAAATGAGTGTGTGTTGTACGTTGTGTGCTGTGCTATTTTATGTTTTATTATGAAGCTATTGAAAAATGTGCTGCTGTGGTACTCTCCCAAGTGATGAAAAGAACAGGGGTGCTTAAATTGCTCACTCTATAGTCTATTCAGGCATCTTGGTTGGCTGCCACTAGATTCTTGCAAATACCCATGAAATCAGCCTCTTTCATCACGACATTCATATATATTATACGTTCCCACAATTTGGGTGCATCTGATTCCTCATGGAATGTATTTCTTACACTACTTCACAAGTGGATGTTACACAAGTGGAGTCACAAGTGGATGTTACGTTGGCAGCTCTGGGGGCTCCAGCATCACTGCTCTTATCTTCGAGCTTGGCGTTAAAATTCTGCCTTCTTCCCAGTCCACAAATTCGCCAAGTTCAGTGTCATACAACTGCACATAAATGCCCAAGAAAGTATGCGTACACTGCCAAACAATCATTGCATATAAGATGTGAAGATCAGAGCCCATGTATCAAAGTGACATGATGAAATTTGGAAGGCAAAAATATTTACTTTCAATGAAATTCAGAGTCTTTGTGTGTTGAAATCTAAATTAATATATTGTGATATTGAGGTAGATTGATTTCCAGAGTAATTTATACCATCTAGGATCCTGTAACAATGAAATTAATGTAAACGAGGTAACAATAATAGGAAAACAGCTCTTGCTGATTTTTTTCAGGGGTGGGGCTAAATAATGAAACCTTGACTCGCATTGCAAATAGCATTAACTAGCTATAGGCACGAAGACTCACGCAACATTATCGCATACTGATTGAAGTAATAAAAAGGGGGAAAGTCTGTTCTCGTACAGCACTTATGAAGACATGTTAAATTGAAATACACCGCAAGGTAACGGCTTTCTTTACGAGTGTATAAAAAGGAAAAAAACTCTTACACACTACTGTGTGTTCTGTCTTGAACAGAGTGCAATTAACTGAACTTTCAAATATATATATTGTTAAAAGCTCACCAGCTGTACTTGCGCTGCGAGAGGACAATTAAGATTCCATGATATCACTTCAGCTATATATATGCCAGTACAAGTGCATGGTTAAAAAGAAAGTAAAAAAGAGTTTGTCAGCAACGTGCTTTTGATATGCAATGAAGAATACTTCAACTGGAAAAGAAGATTCTCCATTGTTGTTGCCTCTCGAAACTTCATAGGAAACGCGTTCGTTAGTGTTTCCAGGTTGTGATCTTCTGGAATATGTGGTGGAGTGCAGAATTTGCCAAAAAATGCAATGCATCTGAGCTTTCACAGCGTCGAAAAAGCAAAAAAATAGGACAAACTAGCCAGCGAGGTGAGCGATGCAAATTTTAAACCAGCGCAGGAAAACGAGACAATGGAGCTACTGCATGAGGTACAGTAGATAGCCAGACTAGCCTCTGGAGTGCGTCTACAGACTGCTTGAGTTTCCCGTGGCTGCCGCTAGGCATGCGTCAGTCTTATGGGCCCCCGGTGGCTGGCTCCAACTAGTTCTCACCAACACTAAAGTTCGACGCCACGTTCACATCAGTGTACAGCACGGTGATGCACGCTGAACGTCAGTAGCACAAGGAGGGGGGATAAGGGCGATCGCCTCCCCTAAAGTCTGTGTCAACACCCCTCCCCTCCCCTTCTCTGTGTGCTCGTAGTCTAGCTCCTATTACCAATTATTACAGATAAGTTAAGCCACTGTGAGCAGACATCAGCAGTATTTAGGCTAAGAAGGTGTTTTTCACCTAGTGAAAACAAGAAAGTCATGACTACGCCCCATTCTCAGGTGTTACTTTAGCCGTACCCCCCCCCCCCCTCAAAGGGGAGAGGTCTGTGAGGAAGTAGGCACCTCGAAAACAGGATCTCGCATCCTAGAGACGAATTAGCCGAATCACACAAGGCAGACTGAACTGAAAACTGGACTCTTTTTAAATCTGCTACTAATTTGAGCCATTTTGTTTCTTGTTGTGGCTATGCACACTGCATTTCAAGTGCTTATTCATCACAGGCTGAGAGGGTAATAGTCTGTGATCATAAATTGCAAATATTTTAACACTTTATTTCGATATTGCATCTCTTGGGTGAGCTTTCCAAGCACCTAAGGGAGGGGAGCAAGCAAGATTTTGGTGAAGGCTCCAGTTCTACAATGCCTTCCCTCTCGCCACCCCTGCATGACGCACACTGGCTATGTACATTCAAGTGCGCCGGGGCGGAGAAATCAGCCTGGAGTACCTCTGCTGCCATCTTGTAAAAAACAAATGGCAAGTTAGGCAACTATGACAAGCGCGTTCCTTTAGCAAAACAGATCACCGTGGCCACGCATATATGCATATCAAAGAAAATTGTGGAATTGTTTTTCCTTTGTTTTTCTTTATTTCGCTGCAGTGCATTATTTACGACCTCATGGTGGCAACGGCAGCAATAGCAGAAATCCAAAACTGCAACCGAAACAGCCATACGCAATCAGCTGGAATGCAACGTCGATCAGCTGACTGCCATGAGGGATTCGTTTCTTTCGACAAATTAACGGTTACTGCCGCCTTAATTGCTTCCGTCACTGTGCAAATCTCCGGTCGATGATTCAGTCAGTCCAACGGTCATCGATCACGACGAAGTGAAACTGACATCACGGTAGCAGCAGACAAACATACCAACTGGCTGCGCGTCGAGAGTTTCACGGTTACTTTTAATTGTGTGCCTGTGTTTCGTTCACAGTTTCGAGCTGGTACATCTGTGACTGTGCGTGCTGTCCCTGTTTTCAGCGTGAAACGTCAATCGCTTTGCTGCTCGTGCGCTTCAAGTGAAACATATATGACTCACATACTTCATTGATTGTGGCAATCCGAAACTGCAGCCGGAGCAGTAGTATGCGGTCAGCTGACTGTAATGAGTGATGCGCTTGCTCCAGCAAATCAGCTGTCACAGCCACCTCAGTTGTTTCCGTCCCTGCACCCATCTCCGGTCAACGATTGCGTTAGCTCGCTGGCGCGAATACTCTCGACGGTTGTCGATTGCGACGAAATAAAAGTCTATGCACGTCATCACGACAACAGCCAAAAAACATATCGACTTGCTGTACATCAAGAGCGAGTTCAATTTCCTTGTTAGTGTTGCGAGTTTCTGTGCGCCGTTAACAGATTCGTGCTGTTATTTTGGCTGGTTTGTGTGCCGTTCGCGTTATCAGCAGACGTGAACTGCTCTGCTACCTTAAGTGTACGTATATAGCGAGCTGTACCTGAAGAGCTGTATTGATGCTGAGTGCACTGTAACTATATGCAATTTGCAGCGTGATCCAAGTTGAGCAGGAAAAAGAAATGACATTGCCAGTCATGCCATGCCCAAGGTGCACATTTTGGGGAACTTCCGTCAAACGAGTCATTAACCATATGAGAGTCCACAGCATCGAGCAAGATTTTGGCGTGTTGTGTGGAATAGACGGCTGTGCGACATCATTTCCGCGTTACTTCGCCTACAAGAAGCACGTGTATCGAGTGCACAGAAATGGTGCTGGCATTATAGTCAACGAACACCTGACTGCGACTCAAGCTAACACGTGGCACCTGAGTTAGTTATGTTGGGTTTTGTGGCGCAACAGCAACTAAGGCTATGCTGCGCCAGACTCATGATGAGAATACTTAAAACGGACAGGGCTATGACAATGACTCCAAAATGTCTTAACGGCGATGACATATGGGATATGATGGATATGATGAGTTGTGAAGCATGGCTGTATAAAGGCCTAAAAGGATTGGCTCCGTAATTGCGTGAAGTTTATATCTCTTCTAAGATTATGTGTGTAATGCTCGGGGTGGTCAATGTGTATAATTGGTGCATGAGGTTATGTTAAACGGTAACGGCTTTTACATAGCACTAATGCCATACCCGTGTCCTTATACCTATGGGCCAGAAGGCAAGTGCCTCTTTGTAAATTCCAGCTGCAGCAGATGCCTCTCCAACGAGACTGTGCTACGAGTCACATTAGTCAAGTTTTGCTATGCCTAGCGGTAGCATGGTTTAGTGTAGTTAGACCTTGTTCAGAAGTTGGCGTCATTTAAAAAGCTGATCACATAAGCTATGGGTATTAGGGCGTCATCGCCCAAGAGTGGCATTGGATGAAAGGGAATACTTAACCTGTGAACATATGGAAATGTTTTCCTCCTAATGTTTCCATATGAGGGCAAGCTATTAAAATGTGCATTACAGTTAGTTGCTCCTGACACTTATCGCATGTTGGGGCTTCTTCGCCTGCCAATAGATAGTTATGTGTGATGTGCGTATGACCTATTCGTAGTCGACATATTACTTCGATAAAACGTGCTTGATGAAGACAGGTCTTCCATTCACCAAGAACAGGTTTAATTAGGTGATGTTTGTTGTTTTGTTGTGATTTCCATTCCTGCTGCCAGTAAAAGGTGGTGGCCCGGCGAACAGCTTGAATCCCATCTCTGGCAGGTATGTTGGTTTTTGAATCGCGCATCTCTTTTGCTGTTGCAGCTAGTTGGTCTGCCCTTTCATTGCCTGAGATCCCGACATGACTCGGAACCCAACAGAGGCGTATGGTGTGGTCATCAGGTGTGTGGGATAGCATGTTTAAAATATCGCCTATGAATGGCTCATACTGAGATTTATAATTGAGACTTTTCAGTGTGCTTAACGAGTCTGTAAATATTACAGCTTTTTTATGTTTTGAGCTTATAATGTATCGTACTGCCATCCATAATGCATAGCACTCAGCGGTTTAGATGGATACGAACTGCGGTAGTCTAGCTATTTGCTCGTGTGTTGCTCCTACCACGCTGCTTCCGACATAAGCAGAGGTCTTCGAACCATCAGTATAAAATTCTTCGTAAGTGTTGTACATTTGTTGTAATGTAAGGAATTCCTGTAGTATATGTTCACGTGGGGTGTTTTGTTTTTTATATGTGTGAGTGAAAAATCTAAGAATTTGGAGAAATCACTCCATGGGGCCAAACTGGGCGGCCTTCTGGCAATGGAAAGTGCTTCGTTAGGAACATTTAGGGCATGAAATTTTTCTTCAAATCTTAGTATTAGTGGCCCAATTACGTTTGGTTTGTTGGCGTAGTGTTGTCGTGGAATACTGTGGCATATATGATCTGGTGAAGAACGTACTCTAAGGACATACGTGAGCATTAGTTGCGTTCTCCTATATTCCAAGGATGGTTCGTTACTTTCAGCATATAAGTTCGAAATAGGTGAGGTTCGATAGGCACCTGTTGCGAAACGTAACCCTTTGTTATGGACATGGTCTAGGCGCTTAAGATACGAGTCTCTTGCTGAATCGTAGATTATACTACCGAAGTCTAATTTGCTGCGTACTAAAGAGCGGTAGATGAGCAGGAGGCACTTACGGTCGGAACCCCAGCGCTTTCGGGACAAAACTTTGAGGACATTGTGGGCGCTGTTGGATTTCACCTTGAGATTATTAATGTGTGGAAGAAAATTGAGCTTCTTATCAAATACGACCCCCAGAAACTTCTGTTCTTGTTTTATTGGCGATACTCTTTCCTTTATTTTGAGTACGGGGTGTGGTTGTAAGCCTCGTTTCCGGGAGAACGCTACAGCAACCGTCTTTTCCTCAGAAAACTGGAAGCCGTTTTTGTTAGCCCATTGTGTTAGCTTGTTTAGTGCTATTTGAATCTGTTGCTCGCACGTCCCCATGTTAGATGACCGGCAGACTATTTGGAGATCATCCACATATAGTGAGTGCATAAGAGTAGATGGTATGACCTGGTTCACAGAGTTCATTTTGACGACAAAGAGAGTTGTGCTTAAGACACAGCCCTGAGGCACACCGTTCTCATGAGTAAAAGTTTCTGAAAGTGTGGTACCCCAACGAACCTGAAAAGTTCGGTTCGATAGGAAGTCGGACAAGTAGTTGAGCATCCTTCCGCGAATTCCAACAACTGCCAGGTCTCGTAACATACCGTACTTCCACGTTGTGTCATATGGTTTTTAAGATCGAAAAATACTGCTAAGCAGTGCTGCTTGTACAGGAAAGCTTCTCGTACTATATCTGCAAGGCGAACGAGGTGATCGGTGGTGGAACATTCTTTCTTGTAACCACATTGATGGACATCTATCAAGTTATTGGTTTCTAGGATGTATGTTAGCCTATTAATAATAACGCTTTCAAAAGATTTCGCCATACAACTTGTAAGTGCTATGGGCCTCTAGCTCGTTGGTAATGTAGGGTTTTTTCCGGCTTTGAGAAATGGAAGTATATTGGCTTTTTTCCATTCTGTTGGCATTCTGCAAGTGATCCAATTAGCGTTAAAGAAGTGCAGCAATGCCTTCACCGCTTCCTGGGACAAATAGGCGACCATTTGGCGATGTATTTTGTCTGGGCCAGGTGCTGGTTTTTTACCTTGAGAAAGCAAGCACTCTGTTAATTTCCTTCAAGGTTAAGGGGGAGTTGTATGATCTGTCATGATTATCTGTAATAGGAAGCTTTTGTTTTTCTGTAGATTGTTCATGTTTTAGGAAAGCTGCCGAATAGTTTGCTGAGCTCGAAATAGCGCAAAAGTGCTGCGCTAGTAGGTCTGCCTGTTCGTCTAAAGTTGTCTGGATGCCAGGGGTTGAGAGAATGGGGATGGTATATGAACTGTAGTTGTCATTCAACTTGTGCACCTGATCCCACATTCTTTTAGATGTGATGGAAGTGTTAATGGATGAAATGTACTTTTTCCACGAGAGTTTGTCAGCCTCCCTGCGAATAAATCTTGCCTTTGCTCTCGCCTTTTTAAATGCTAGGCGGTTCTCTCCTGTAGGATATTTACTAAAAATGCCCCACTCCTTGTGTTGCATTTTTTTAGCTTGTGTGCACTCTTTTGTCCACCACGGTTTAAGTTTTTTCTTTATAATGCCGGAGGATTGTGGTATAGTTTGTTCGGCTGCCGCTAGTATGCAGGCGGTTACTGCCTCGTTCATTTCCTCTATGCTTAGGCCATCAAGCATCTCTTTTTCTAGGGCAGCTTTTTCAGTGAACAGTGGCCAGTCTGCCAGATGTAGTTTCCAACGCGGTGGTGGGGATTGAGTGGTGGGGAGGGTTTGTGTTAATTTTATGAGAGCAGGCATATGGTCACTGCCGTAGACATTATCTATCACGCTCCACTTTAGGTCGCAAAAGAGCGACGGTGAGCACAGCGCTAGATCTAAGCAGCTAGTGGCTCCTGTGCTTGGGGAGCAGTAGGTGACACTACCAGTATTTAAAAGACATACGTCATTGTTCAGAATAAAATCTTCGAGGGTTTGTCCTCCGATGTCAGTTGTACTGCTTCCCCAAAGCATTTCGTGCATGTTAAAATCCCCTGCAATAACAAACGGTTCAGGCAGTTGGTCCAAAATATGCTCTATATCTTTAGTTGAAAAATGCGTGTGTGGGGGAATATAAATGGAACATATGGTGATAGTTTCGTGAGCTAAAATGGTGACGGCCATGGCCTCGATGTGACTGTTGATGGTGATCTCTCTCACAGCAATTCCACTTTTGACGACAATAGCCACGCCGCTGGACAACCGGCTAGCGTGGACGCGATCGCGCCGCACTACGGTAAAATCTTTGAGGAAGTTGGTGTGTTTTTCTCCTAGATTGGTCTCCTGAAGCACATAGCCATTGGAGAGAGACTACTTAGCAAATCTTTTATGTCACCTATGTGGTGAATGAGTCCTCTACAATTCCGATGGAGAAGAAAAGCCATTTTCGGCAGTGAACTTGAGCGGAAAAGTGGAGTAAGAATTGATTTGTTGGCGATAAAACTTTAGTTACATGTTTGTGATACTAAAGTCAAAACAGAATGGTACCATCACCTTTCAGGTTATGGAAAAATAAACTTACTTTACAGGGCTTTTTGGAGGCCCTGCAATTTGTCTTTTGTCTTTTTTGGAGCGGTCGAGAGAAACTCGCAGCTCCTTCGGCACTGCAGGCACCACTTGACTGGCAGTTGTGTCCATAGCTTCATTAGAAGCGTTGGACCGTGGCTCTGCCGAGCGATCCCTGGGCGTTGTAGGCTTCGGCTCAAGATACGAAGCCTTCTTCAAACCCTTTACACCGTACGTCGACGGGGCTCCCGCAGTCTGCCCATTGCCCTGGCTCGTGCCAATGCATGTCGACGCCCGTGGCGGGGCCGGGTTGACTGAGGCCAGAGCAGCCTTGGCTGCTCCCGCAGTAGGGGCAAGCGGCGGTCACTCCAGCACGCTGTGCGTAGCTTGGGCGGCCACCTGAAGCTGTCGTGGTGCTGCCCTCTGTTGCACCACTTCAGCAAATGATTTTGTTGCATAGTAAGGGGAGACCAGATGCCGTGTTTCGCGGAAACTGAAGTTGTGGGTGACTTTGATGGTAATTTTTTTTTCTTTTTTCCATGCTGTGCAGGATCTAGAATACGGCGCGTGTTCTCCATCGCAGTTCGCACAGTAAGGTTCGGCCTTGCAGTCATCATCTGCAGAGTGGCCTGTGATACCACACCGTGCACAGGTAAGCTGCCCACGGCAACTCTGAGAGGCATGTCCGAATCTTTGGCACTTGAAGCAGCGTCGCGGATTCGGAATGTAGGGTCTCACAGACAGTTCTAGGTAGCCGGTAATTAATTCATGCGGTAGTGTGGAGCACCCGAAGGTCACAAGTATGTGCTTTGTTGGAGTTTCTTTGTTTTCTCTTCTCACTACGATACACTGTACGTGAATGACATTTTCGTCCTACCAGCCAGCCAGAAGCTCATCCTTTGTTAGGACTTTTAGGTCATCGTCTGACACAACGCCTTTGACAGTGTTCATCGTTCGGTGCGCAGAGATGGTTACGGGCTTGTCCCCAAATGCTACTAATTTTTCTAGTTTCTGAAACTGTGTAAAGTCTTTAACTTCTACCAGCAAGTCCCCGCTTGCCATCTTTGTAGCCTTATAGTCAGTTCCGATAGTCTCGGTTAGGCACCTGGACACGAGGAATGAGAGATGTTGCGAGCTTTTTTTGTCTGAGTTTTCGCAATGAATAACGTGGTACTTAGGGAAATGGTCTTGTTTTTTCGAAATCGGCATTACGTTTGCTTCGGTGCGCCACCTTTTGAAGGGGCGATCAATGGAGAAGGGGTTTCGTGATCCAATAGAAAAGTGCAGTTCGTTCAGTAATGGCGCCTACCACCCACTACGGAGCCCAACAAGGGGACGTGGCAGAACATGTAAACATGTCTGCACAACGCCAGTAGTACGCCACTGCCATTACCTAATATATCTACCCAAGTTTGGATATTTACACCAAGTTAACCCTTGCTGCCAGGAAAAATTGAAAGTAAAATGAAGTGAAAAGACAGGAAAGATGTAAAGTGAGAACAAAAGACGAAGATGTAGGGAGAGAGAGAGAGATAGGAAAAGGCGACTGCCGATTTCCCCTGGGTGGGTCAGCCCAGAGGTGCCGATCTACGTGAAGCCGGGGCCAAAGGGGTGTGTTGCCTCTGCCGGGGGGCCTTAAAGGTCCAATCACCCAGCGTCGGCTCAACCCCCAGGATCGCCTTTTCTCCGGACACGGCTCAGCCACGCACGGCTAGGCGTGGGAGGGAACCGAAACCCCCCCCCCCTCGTTAGCTCGGGTCCATGGTGTCGCTACACACCAAACGCCAACTTGCGCAGGCGCCCCTGCGGGGACCTGGCACCTGACTGTGACTCAAGCTAACAAACTGAAGATGTTTCTATTGCTGCTGTAACAAGCTTGTCAGAGGCACACAGTCATGATGCTGCCTCAAACAATTGTTTCATCACCGAAATCAAGAAACGGCTGGCAATGTTCTATGTCAGAATAACTGAAAAGCATCTCGGACCAACTGGCATCTCGGACCACTGATGTAATTTTTTGCATCGTGAAATCTCTCATACAAGATGTTATTGATGGTCTGATGCAAAGGACAGTGAAGCTCCTTATGAAAGGAAGTGTGGCACTGGGAACAGCAGAAAATGTGGTGCGTCAGCTGAATGTTACTGATATAGTGAGCAACATGTTATCTGTTTTGGAAAGCATCCACCTGAGAAAAAATATATATATCAGAACACCTTAACTACACCAACGTTAATAAAGTTCCACTGCGGACTGCCAATCACAGTGACACTGAATGCTACATTTCCATCTCGAAGCTGCTTGAGAATTTTCTCAAATCTGAAGACTTGTTGGAATGCATTTCGCAACCTACTGCGAAGCCTCAACAACTGTTGTGCGACTTCACCTATGATGATGCATTCAGCAGATACGACCACCTTACTCGCGACAGCAGTAACAACACGATATTTCTGCAGTTGTATACTGATGAACTGGAGCCTGTAAATCCACTTGGTGGTGCAGCTGGACGTCGCAAACATTTAGCAGTCTACTTCTCTGTTTTGAATCTGCATCCCCGACACCGCTCAAAATTCTGCTCGATTCACCTGCATCTGGTTGTGGAATACTGCGTCGTGTTACGACATGGCATAGAAAAGGCGCTGCAGCCACTCTTGCAAGACTTAAATTTAATACAACAAAATGGAGTGCATTCTGGGAATCTGCACTTTAGTGTTGCAATCATTGCTTTCATTGGAGACAACCTTTCGATGCACCGCCTAGGCCTTCAGTGCAGCTTTAGCAGAGGCAGAGTCTGCCGTTACTGCTAAGCATCGCACAAACAACTGCGAGTGCAGCGCAGATTAGATGACTGCATCTATAGAACGAGTGAAACATACAAGAGCTATCTAGAAGCGTTTGCACTTGACCCAACTGTGAATGGGCCCATGTACGGCATCGCAAGTGCTTCACCACTGCAAACTCTTGAGCACTTTGACATTACAGAAAACTTCGTCCCGATGCCATGCATGACATATTCGAAGGAGGTATCGAGTGTGTCGTTCACCGTGTTCTGGGTGGTTTAGTTGGTGACCGAGTGATCCGTAAACAGGACCTTGAAAGGACATTGTTATGTTGGTGTCCGGAGCGCCGGGGCACAGGAACCACACGAGACAGCGGCTGGCAGGAGGCTGTTTATTGATTTCCTTTAGAAGTGGACGAGAGGAAGTTATGGTGAGAGTAGTCACTCCAGCGAGTGTACACGTGTAACACGATATGCACGAGCTGGGTACGAGAGACCAAGGAAGGCGCCAGGCACGTCGGGCCACACCTGCAAGCCAGGCACAACACATGGAGTGGCCGTGTGTCGGTTAAGTGCGCGTACACAACAGATATTATCCTTCAAGTATGGCTTTCATGACAAAAAGGCCACAACTCTTGCCGTTATGATTGCATTTCTTTATGGCGAAGCCTGCATAAGGGGATCAGCTAGCCAGAAATGGTGCTTGTTTCGTCTGCTTCCCAAGATATATGCTCAAGTTGTTCCTGAAGGCAATTCTCACTGGGAGGTGTATTTGGCATGCAAACACATTGCCGACATTATTTTGGCAGAGCAAATCCCAAGGAGCTGTGTGCCATATCTACAGGTGAAGGTGGAGGAGTTTCTCGAGCTCTATACAGTGCAATACCCAAATGCAGCAGTGACACCAAAACTGATATTCTTGCTACACTATTCAAAGTATATTCTCAAGTATGGCCCACCGTGCCACTACTAGGACATGCAATTTGAAGCTAAACATTCTTACTTTAGGAGCATTGTATCCAAGACCAAGAACTTCAAGAACATCTGTCTTACACCCTCAACACGTCACCAGCTTCTTCAGGCATATGAGCTGTTAGGCAACATGTTGAACTCGGATCTTGAAACAACTGGAGCAAAGCAGCTTAATGCAGGAGATCTTCCAGAACAACAGCAGTTGACTCTTCGTAAAGTGTCTGAAGAGGAGTTCATCTACACAGCTACAACCGCTAGCGTCAGTGGTTACTGTTATCACACCGGTGACACGTTTGTCCACAGTATGCACGATGATGAGCCGTAGTTCATGCAAATTAGAAAAGCCCTTGTTGTTAGCGGTTCATTAGTGCTCCTATGCAAGCCCCTTAAAACTCTGCAATGCAGTGAACACAGATCCTCTTACATCGTCAAGGCATCTGCTGCCTTAGTTGCAATAATTCCTGATCAGAAACAGGGTTTCTAGACGCTTGACCTTTATTCCAGCCATGGATTTTGTGAGGTTGTGACACACAATGCTGTTCTCTAGACTAGCTTTGGCAAACTTGTTTTACAAGCTTCACGGAGAGCGGCCAAGGTTTACTGCATATGTTTGGCTTACGAGTTAACTCACTGAACAAAACCCTTGTATGCCTATTTTTTCTTCTTGCTCACTCACACGTCTTTGTTATGCTGTGACCAAGTGCAGACCTTCTGGCAGAGTAACAACTAAAAAGTGTCATGCGACAGAAGCTAAAATGCACAGTTAGGAGTACAGTACTTTAATGTCTTCATACCTTGCCTGCTCATAACTGCAGTGATGCAAACTTCAGTGAAGATTATCATTAGGTATGAGGCATTTTTTCGACAGGTTTGCTAAAGCTGTGTTTCTGCAATTCTAATATGAAGATTTTATATGCAGAAATTTGTCCTTATTGTACATGTGACACTATGCTTGGTTATCAGTCTCTGCTAACTGCTTTTAGGTTCCCTGTTTTCTTTCATGTTCTTTGATAAGCATGGGCACTGTCCGGGGGTAGCAAAAAGCACACTTGCCCCCTTCAAGCCACGTACTTACCACTCAACCAAAATACACTACCAATTTTCCCCTCCCCCTGCTGCAATGCAGCATAAGTTTGCACCCCCAAAAATGCTGCCGGCATCCATGATTTTAAGTGTGCTTTTGTGAGGTGATAACATATTTGCTATAGATTTTGTTTTTGTACAGTAATTCACCACTTTATTAGCCAGTACAAAATAACAAGCTTTTTTATGTGGTAACTTAAGCTTGTTCATAATCTAATAAAAGCACTACATGCATTGTACAGCCACATACAAATCATTGTGCACTGCTAAACCAATGTAGAGCTCTATGTTAAACTCAGATCTTACGACAACTGGAGTTCAGCAGCTCAGCATAGGAGATCTTACAGAAGAGCATCGATGAGCTCTTCAGAAAGTGACTGAAGGAATTACCCCAGAGTTGACACTTTTGTACACAGCGTGCTCAATCGCAAATAACAGCTAGTTCATGCAAATTGAAAGGGTCCTTGTCATTTATTTATTAGCATTCATATGAAGGCCCCTGAAAATCCTGGAATGCAGTGAACAAAGATCCTCTTAAAATGTCAAAGTACTTGCTAACTTTGGACTAATTATTCTGTGTGACATACAGGGTTTCTACCCACTTGATGTTCACTCGAGTTGTGAAGTTTGGGAGGTTGTGACACACTGCAGTATTTTATAATAGTTTTAGCAAAGCTGACTTCGCAAGTCCTGGTGACTATTCCCATATTCCTTGTAAAAGGTCCAGTCATGGACACACGAAAGATGTCTAGACACTGCACAAAAGTCTACACTTTCTTCTTGTGTCCATGTTTGCACTCTGTCTTTTAGACTAATTACTCACTAACTAGGTCAGCTTTCCTATTATGCACCATATTGCCTACATCTTTTTGCGAGTGAATATCATAAATAGAACCTTTGTATGCCTACTTTTTTTTCGCTTTGTCCTTTGGGGTATCTTTGTCGTACTCTCAACTGCTGCATAATATGTTTTTCACAAAGAATAAATGAAACATTTAAAACAAACAGTGGAAAAGTGTTTGTAATTCAAAGAAATATCCCACCTTAAAATTGCAGCGATCATTTAAAAACAAAATGGTAGATTGATCAAACACTTACATCCTTTCAATTTGAATGTTTTGTGTTCATTGGATCATGCCTTTTACCCTAAACAAAACAAAATTTACAGTTGAACCCCGTTATATGATGCATGCATGGGGTAGTAACTCCTGTCTTATATGAGGTGTCTCATATGAGCAGTGTACAAAGCATGCATTTTCCTATTGACACCTATATTGATTTGGGCACGCTGGTGTTCCTTATGGCAGTTAGTCTTACATCAGTTTCTCTAATGAATCGGTTCAGCGGTACAGTAAAATCTCAATATTTCAAACTATAACCTTGTTCAAATTAGACGGAGAGAGAGAGAGAAGAAACATTATTGAAGTGTCCCTGCTGGGGTCAAAGGTGGCGGGGGGCCGGGAGACGGGTCCCTCTGTAACCCCCTTCCTCAGGCGGCGACCAGGCCTTGGATCCTGGCAGCGTCTTCAGCCAGCCGGACCGCCCAGAGTGGTCAAACAGGAGTACTGCAACGTGGTGTACTTAGTTGCACTCTTTTTATTGTCAAAATGAATTCTTTGCGTCTTTCCATCCCACAGAATATGTTTTACTGTACATATGTCGATGATGTCCAGCTTGAATTTAAGTCATGTAACCTAGCAATTTGTAAGCGACAGGTGTATCTGGCAAGGCTACTGCATTACGACTGCGCATCGGACAAGCGCAGATACGGCGCGCTATCGTGCGCCTATATAATCAGTGACTGAATAAACTGATCGTTCTTCTTGTTCTGGCCATCATGCTGTATCGTCGTCCTTGCTAGTTACATGGCGTCAAAAGTGGCCACTGCGGACCGAAGCACGGCAGCAACGGCGCGGAATCGCCATGGACCTACTGAAGCCGCCGGAGCCATTGTGCCTATTGGGCAACTTGTCTGAAAATTGGAAGCGCTTCAAGCAAAGGTTCGAGCTTTTTCTGCAAGCAACAGCAGCTGAGAAGGCCCCGAGAAAGTGACTCCTCGAAAGTGGCACTCTTGCTGAGCTTTCGCGGGAGACGAAGTGCTCGACATATTCAACAACTTTCAGTACGGCCCCGAAGAAAGCAAGGAATGTTACGACACGGTCGTGCAGAAGTTCGACGCCTACTTCTCCGAGGTGAGCAATAAACTTCACGAAAGATATGTTTTTCGTACACGAAGCCAGGCGGAGAAAGAACCTTTTGAGAAGTTTGTGCGGTACTTAAAGAAGCAGGCGACACAGTGCAACTTTGGGGATCAGCACGATTCACTGATTAGAGACCAAATTGTGTTTGGTACGAACAACCCAAAGCTGCGTGAAAGAATGCTTGCCGAGAGACGCCTGACGCTACTAAAAGCCGAGGAAATGTGTAAAGCAGCAGAAGCAGCGGCACTAATGAGCCTAGTTTGGAATAGGACGGAAGACAGCATTGATGCAGTTTCAAGTAGCGGAACGGTGACGAAAAAACGGCAGCAGCGGGAAAAAAAGCAGAGTCGCCATAATCAAGATATTTGCTGCAGGAACTGCAACTGCAAACATAAACCTAAGCAATGCCCCGCGTATGATAAATTATGTCATTCTTGCCGCAAATACAACCACTTTGCAAGTTGTTGCCAGAAGTCTACCGCTGTTAGCGAATTAGCTAATCTCGGTGAGAATGACTTTAAGATTCTCGAAATCGGCTCCGAAAATTGTCGCAAGAAAGACTGGACAATCAAGGCTCGAGTAAATGGCAGAGAAGTGACGTTCAAAGTGGACACCGGTTCGCAGGCAAGCTTACTTCCATTTACAACCTAACGTAAGCTTGGATCCAAAGAAGCGTTGCAACCAACCGGGTCAGTGTTGCGCGCCTACAACGGGGGCGTTATTTCAAGTTATGGAACAACGTCACAGAAAGTGTCTGTCGGAACCACCGAGATAAACGTGAAATTCTTCATCGTAAAGAATGGGCGCCAAGCCATCCTTGGACTCGATGCCAGTGAAGCGCTTGGATTGGTTCGAGGTACGGTGGACGCTGTCAATGCCTCGTCTGAGTATGAACTTTTGAAAGATTTCAGGCACCTGTTCCAAGGGCTCGGCTGCTTGAAAATGCAGTACAGAATGGTCCTGGATCCAGACGCGGTTCCGGTCGTTCAGCCTGCTCGCCGGGTTCCACTTGCACTTCAGGAACCTCTGAAGAAGGAACTACAGCGAATGACCCAGAAGGGCATCATCGTCAAAGAAAATGAGCCAACCGACTGGGTAAGCCCTCTGGTACTGGTGAAAAAAAAAGACGGTGCTCTAAGGGTTTGCATGGACCCCAGAAGAGTGAACAAGTATATCAAGAGGCAGCATTTCCGTTTACTCAGACGCGTGGACTTGAAAGCACGGCTAACCGGTGCTACTTATTTTAGCTGTTTAAATGCAAACGCCGGCTTTCATCAGGTGCCCTTGGACAAGACATCAAAGATCTGTACGTTCTCGTCGCCTTTTGGCAGATACCGTTTTCTAAGGCTACCTTTTGGCATCTCATCTGCACCCGAGGTGTTTCAGCAGGCACTTTGTCAGATATTTGACGGTCTGCCAGGCGTGCTTATATGTATAGATGATATCCTGGTCTGGGGCTCAACGAAGGAAGAGCATGATGAGCGCCTGGTAGCAGTCCTCAAAACTGCTGAAACAGCTGGATTAACGTTTATTCCACACAAGTGCAAGTTTGGCGTAAAAGAGCTACAGTTTCTGGGTGATATCATAAGTGCGAAGGGCATATCCCCAAACCCAGGGCTCGTAAAAAGTTTGGTTCAAATGCCAGTGCCAACATGCAAGGCCGATGTTCAACGTATGCTTGGTGTGTTTAACTACTTTGGAAAGTTCGTGCCGCAGCTATCTGAAAGAACGGCCCTGTTAAGAACTCTTATCAAGGCCAGTTCTGAGTTTGAGTGGACAGAAAACCATGCCAAAGAGTGGAAAAGCGTCACGCAAATTTTGACCACCGCTCCCGTGCTCGCAATATTTGACCTACGACGGGAAACAAGGTTGGCTTGCGATGCATCGAAGAACGGCGTCGGTGCCGCTCTTCTGCAACGTCACAATAACGAGTGGCGGCCCGTAGCTTACGCATCTCGAGTACTGGCTAAGGCAGAAAAACTGTACGCACAGATAGAAAAAGAGGCCCTAGAAATTTGCTTTGGATGCGAAAAATTTCACCAGTTCGTCTACGGCCAGAAAGTCACAATTGAAACGGACCACAAGCCGCTCTTGTCAATTGCTCAAAAGGAAATTAGTAACATGCCACCTCGCCTTCAACGGTTCTTTTTGAGGTTGTTCAAGTATGATTTTGCTTTGCAGTATATTCCTGGGAAGCACTTTGTTCTTGCTGACATGTTGTCCCGGTCAACTGCTGAGAACCAAGACGAGGCTAGTGCTACTACCGACGTGGTAGTTCACGCAATCTAGCTTCTAGCTTACCGTGTCACAGAAGCAACGCAGAAAGAACTGCAAGCGGCAACGGCTCGTGACCGCTACCTACAGTCGGTGATCGCAAGTTTGTCGGTGGGGCTTCCAGTAAAGGTGAACTAAAGCCTTTTGAGCAAGAACTCTCATTTGTCAACGGAATACTTTTAAAGGTGTCGAAGGTTGTTATTCCGAATAGCATGCGACAAACTATGCTTGAAAAAATCCATGCAGGTCATCTCAGCATGCAAAAATGCAAAGAAAGGGCCAGACGCCTCGTGTTTTGGTCGGGGCTTAACGCTGAGATTGCTTCCATGGTGCAACTTTGTCCTACATGCCGCAAGTATGCTTACAAACAGCCCAAAGAACCGCTTCAAATGCGGCCCGTGCCAGGTTGTGCATGGCATAGAGTTGTAGCGGATATTTTTTCGTTTGCGGGGGACTCGTACATCGTTGTCTTTGACGCCTTATCAAACTTTCCGGAAGTTCAGAAACTACCTGACATGTCGGCGCAATCAACCATCGTAGCACTGAGAGCTATTTTTGCCAGATTTGGCGTGCCCATCGAGTATGCACTGATAACGGCCCACAATTTTCCAGCCGTGAATTTCTTTTGTTTTCAAAGAGGTACGACTTCACGCACGTCACTTCAAGCCCTCATTATCCGCAGTCAAACGGGCTTGCGGAAAAAGGTGTGCAGGTTGTGAAGGGCATCTTGAAAAAAACTGCAGATTCGGCGCGACGATTTCTGGCTGGGCCTGCTGGCCTACCGCTCTACTCCACTGGAGGACGGACAATCCCCTGGTGAACTACTGCAAGGAAGGCGCCTTCGCGCCAACCTCCCGGACGTCAGTACGGTGACCGCAACCGACGTCAAAAAGCACAGCCAGGCCCAAGGGGGAAGACCTTTGCCTCCTCTGCAGAAGGGTGTCGTCGTGCGGCTCAGAGACGCTGCATGGTCCCGAAAAGCTCAAGTGGTGCGTTCGCCATATCCAAGGTCCTACCTTGTCAAAACGGAGGACCAGAAGCTGTTAAGGCGCAACCGTCGTCACTTACTTCAAACTGGCGAACAGTTCATCGAGGAAAGCGACGACGACATTGATACCAGCCCAGCGGACAACAACGTTGGTGGCCATCCGACAGTGGCAACTTCAACCTCACCAGCCAATGGCGGACGTCGCGAAGTTCCGACGTCGGGCGACCCTTCGCCACCTGTGGTGCGTCAGTCAACTTCACAACCAACGCCAGCTTTGAGAAGGTCTACTCGAACCGTGAAGCCACCACAGCGTTTTCATTATGACAAGGACTTGAACCAAGTGTATGATATCATTTTTTGAAGTGCCATGTACTTACCACTGTTTCGGTGGGTATGTAATTTCGTTGTTAACGAAAGGATGTATTCGGCAAGGCTACTGCATTACAACTGCGCATCGGACATGCGCAGATACTCACGGCGCGTTATCGTGCGCCTATATCATCAGTGACTGAATAAACGAATCGTTCTTGTTCTGGCCATCATGCTGTATCGTCTTCCTTGCTAGTTACAACAGGTTCAGCTTAGCTTGAACAAGGTCTCCCAATGGGCTGAGAAAAACTGATTTCGATTAAACCCCCAAAAAAGCATGTGTGTGTTGTTCTCTAGAAAGAGAGGCACTCACCCCGACCCTCATAGACAATTGCATGGTCAACGCCTATCTGTTAATGCCAATACAAAATTTTAGGCCTAATTCTGGGAACCAAGCTAACCTTCATACCAAACATTACGTATCTAAAAAACAAGTGCATCAGAACCATGAATGTTCTAAAAGTGCTGTCACGCACTACGCCAGGGAGTAACTTGAAGTGTCTCATGAATTTGTACAGGAGCACCGTACGCACTCGCTTGGAATATGGAGCGATAACCTATCAGTCTGCGACACCTACCGCCCTAAAGATGCTTGACCCTATTCATCACCTAGACATTCACCTCTCCACGGGTGCCTTTCGCACCAGCCCCGTTAAAAGCCTGTACGTGGAATCAAACAAATGGTCAATCCACCTACAGAGATGTTACATGTCTTTTCTATAGTATCTCAAAGCGAAGGCAGACAAGGACCACCCTTCACACTTCACAATTGATGACATGTTTACTTCTGTTCAGTTTGAAAACCGGCCATCTTTGAGACAGCCCTATTCACTTCGTGTGAGGGGCCTTTCTGAGGAAACCGGTGTGTCACTCCAATATCGTTTGATGGCTCCCGCAGCCTGTATGCCACCATGGCGGTGGCAATTGATAGATTGTGATGTGTGCTTTTTAAAGATTACAAAGCACGCACCCATTTTACATATCCGTACATACTTCCTAGAACTACAACAAAAGTACACACGCCCTGAGTTCTTTACAGATGCCTCAAAGTCCAACAATTCTGTTTCATACGCAGCCATAGGCCCATCCTTCTCGGATACTGGCGTCCTGCATCCTGATGCTAGCATTTTAACAGGGGAAGCCTACGCAATACTTGCAGCTGTTAAACACATTGCACATATAAAACTACAAAAAGCGGTAATTTATACGGATTCTCTGAGTGTGGTGACAGCCTTGAAAACACTTAAAAACGCAAAAACCCAGTTCTTGAATTCCTTTATACGCACAGTCTACTCATTCAAACAGCATGTTGTAGTCTTCTAGGTGGCGGAGCACCGTGAGATACAGGGAAACGTTTTGGCAGACCAGCTGGCTGCATCCGCCAGTAACGATGCCGCTAATACATCAATACAAATCCCTGCACTTGACATAAAACCTTTCCTGAAACGAAAACTCAGACGTTATTGGCAAAGCATGTGGGACAGACACACAAGTAATAAACTACATGTTATTAAGCCACAACTTGGTCACTGGCCGCCACTATCGAAGCCGCGAAACATAGAAGTAACACAAGGCTAAGAACAGGACATACATACTCTACAGATTTATATATTCTTTGTGCCGGTTGTCCATCATTGTGTGCGAGATGTAAAGAACCACTTACGGTTCTCCACATTCTCATTCAGTGTAATGAGCTGGGTGCTCTACGAAAAAAGCACCTTTTACAGCCCCACCGACAGAAGCCCATTGATTGATTGATATGTGGGGTTTAACGTCCCAAAACCACTATATGATTATGAGAGACGCCGTAGTGGAGGGCTCCGGAAATTTAGACCACCTGGGGTTCTTTAACGTGCACCCAAATATGAGCACACGGGCCTACAACATTTCCGCCTCCATCGGAAATGCAGCCGCCGCAGCCGGGATTCGAACCCGCGCCCTGCGGGTCAGCAGCCGAGTACCTTAGCCACTAGACCACCGCGGCGGGGCCACCGACAGAAGCCCCCACTACACCCTGGGATGCTTATCGATAGGGATCTGATTGTTAAAATTCACTTATTGTTTACGTTCTTGAGAGATGTACATAGTTTTCACTGCATATTTGAAGGTGATCTGTAGCAGGACCTGTGGTGACTACATCTCCGCCATAGTCTTATTATCATGACCTTTCGACATTCACTGTCACTGCCCATATTTCACGCCACTGCCATGATTTTCATACTTATGTTTTTACACGTGTTAGCGCGAGGCATTTTAGGGCCCCTATACAGCCACGCACCATATCATTGTTCACATCTTTAGTCACTGAAATGGTGCTCTTTGGCCATCAATTGGCCCTTACGCCAAAGAGCACCACACATCGTCATCAAAGTGAGAATGTAATTTATGCACTTAACACAGCAATTATAAATAGCTACAATCACAGACCAAGTTTCGGCTATATGTATTACTTGGCGAAATTTTTCGTTATTTGGCAGCATACTGTCCCAGGCAATGGCCACAGCAATTCCAAAGAAGCTGATCAGGAAAGCTTCATTATTACAGCAAAGAAAGAATCTTAGCTAAAAAGACAATGTTTTTAAAAGTGTTGCAGCATCAAGCATTCATGAAATGGAGTGGAATGAAAAAACTTTATTGTTATAAAATGAAAAAAAAAGAACTTTATTTTCAAGCATTTATTCTTGTATTTTTTCGTACTGCCCACCATGAAGCTGCTTAAGAACGAATACAGTACAATATTGACTGTTAGGATACTTTCATAGAGTCCGAGAGAGCAAAATTTAGTTGTGGTCCTATAGCTGTGCATGAATCTGCAATTAACACAAAGCCATGAACACTTTTATTGATGTTGCCATGATAGTGGGGTTACACTCCTTCTTGACTTCACTCTTTTCTTGCTGACACTTCATTGATTGGCTTGTCTTCCCACCTGACTGAGTGCTCCTGCTCACTGTGAGTGGAAGGAAAGCAGCAAACGCATGTTCACTCCAAGTGATGCATGCATAAAATTGAGCTTTTATCACACGTGTTATTATTCACTTGCTAGTGGAGCCTGTGTGATTTCCTTGTGCGCCTTTAAGAAGCATGCCCTAAAATTTAATACGTTATAAGCCACTGTCCTATCATTGATGTAATTATCGAGACATGGTTGCATCAGTGGTAGTGATAAAGCATTGCTGCCAGCGGTCCAGAGATGTCTTTGACCTCAAGGCCAGAACCCAGAGACGCTGCAGGGGCGTAGCATTGTCTTGTAGTATAAATGTCATTTTAGTGCTTGAAGAAGAGGCCTTGCTTTCTAAATAATTTCTCTGTTATAGAAACTTGAGCAGATTAAAAGCAGCATTTTCTCAGGAGCACTCTGATTATCTGAACTAAATCACACTGCCATCCCAAGTGCATAGTTTGTGAATGCATCCCCATAAATACAAAGCTGGCAAATGTAGTTACGATAAATATAAAAGCAATATTTTAGTATTAATATCTAAAAATCTGTAAGGAAGAAACATGCAGACCATTTGCATGTGTAGAATCCTTCAAAATATAATAATGACCGTTGTATTGCCAGAAAAATAAGGCTTTTTCACCACCATTGCCTGTAGTATCACAAGATTTCTCACTTCCTAAAATCCTATATCATGATCTTTTTAGTTGTGATGACAACAGCAACAAGTTCACAATCCCAGACTTGAGTTTTTAAAATGATAGTTTAACATCAGCAGCAGCATTAGTCCCCCTGTGACGGCGAGGATTGTTGACTCCTTGTTTCAATAAATGATAAAACACACAATGTAGGACAACAATGGGACTGCTTATGAGCTTAAGCTAGTCATCCTCTACACCCGTTTTTTTTTTTTCAAACCTGAAAATTTTGCAGCTACCCATCGCGGCGCTTCTATCACGATGTTGGACTTAAACTAGTCGGACTGTACCCTCAACCAAAATTCGCATGCGGCAGTGGCCATGTAAGTATAGTTGCACCATTGTTTCTTTTATTTTGTTATGTTCTAGAGCACATATTTTACATAAAAACGTGCAATTACCTAATAATCACTAAAATCTCCTAAGATGCATGTGGTCTTAAAGCCTATAAGGCTGTAATATACCTCAGCAACTCTTGGCAACAGTCCACAAGGTACATATGTGACATTGACTTGTGTAAAGCATGCACATATAAAGGAGCAGTGACATCAAATCTACTCATTTCAAGTTTTTTGTGTCAACGAGTAGTTATTGATCCGCTACGTTCCTAAAGTGGATCTTTAAGGGACGTCAATATTAGTAGATGATTCCTTAGAATATACTGTTTGTTCGTTTTCGGGTAAAACCCGATTTTACCCGATTCTTGCACCCCGAACAAGTTTCAGGAGAATCGGGTTAAACCCGATTTCTCCCCGTATGAACCTCCCTGTAGCGATCTGCACAATCGTGAGTTGCTGCTAACTCGTGTTGATGCTCTTCCCCTTCTCTTCTCACCACTACCTGTCTCCTTTGTCACCCCTTTCTCCTCTCTAATCTTTACATCCCCTCTCTCCTCTGCACGCACATGCGTGAGAGCGTACATGCACCCCCCCCCCTAAAAAAATGCTTGCAGAAGAAAGTGAGAAACACGTTTGAGGCCGGCCACGCTTCGAGTACATTGTGAACAAATTTGGGGTGAAAGAAAAGCAAAGAAATCTGCCCCTTTGCCCACTGCAGATTAGTCTCGTGTATGTGCACCTGCTTCCAAGAATTTCACGCTGGAAGGGACGGGTGACCAGTCGGTGGGGGAGAGACTGAGCGATGAAAAAGCCAGCCATACCCTCTCTCAGCGTCCAACGCCGCGCGAACGCCCCTCACTCTCTCGCGCGACACAAGACGAGACGCATATCACCATCCTCACTTAGCATTACCAGGCGCGTCTTGTGAGCGCAAAGCCACCGTCGCGGACATAAGGCGGCACCGGAAACTTCAGCGTGGAGTTGGGAAGAAAACGAAAGACACTGGATGACTGGTGTACAAACATGAAGATCTCCAGATCGCAACGAAAGACAGTGAAGGCACCCGCACTTTAGTGTGCAAATATTGCAACACCGAGATGGTCACCGATCCAGCGAAGAAGCCCTACAACCGAATTCGTGAGCATCTAATGTCATCTCGTCATAAGAAGTTCAAGACGGCTTCCAAGGAAGCTGAGACTGCTGGAACGTCTCGGCAGGCGCTTTTTGATATGTCCTGTAGACAGCGTGCGAAAGAAACTGAAGCGGACGGCGTTATCCATGACTTTGTTCGTGCCCTAGCATACAGCGGAATAAGCATACACCAGGCGGACGGACTGCTGGGAGACTTCGCACGCAAATACTGCAAGGCCGCGAAGACCATGCCAACAGGACAAAGACTTCGGCTGAAATACCTGAAAGAAGATTTTGACAAGGACATGGAGAAAATCCACGATGATATGCGAGATGTGAAAGTGAGCGTCATCGTCGATGAATCCCCAGACATCACTGGTGTGCCTACCATCAACACTCTCCTGTGCTACTATAGCCAGGAAAACGTGAAGAAGCACGTTGTTCTGGTCGACATCGACAGGGTAAATGCATCGAACAGTTACACAATGGCCAGCGCACTTAGCAAGGCACTCCTGACGGTTGGCAAGACGTGGAAAGATGTTGTGGCAGTAGCCACAGACTCAGCGGAGTACATGCGAAAGATGGTTCGAGAAATCTGTCAGGCTGAAGGGATCCAAATCTTGCATGTGAAAGATATAGCACACCTTACTCATGTGAGTGTTGACCATGCCATTTCTTTACCATGCATGTCTGATGTTCGATCCGTAGTGATCAAGTTTGGAGCGTTATTTAAGCACGCTAACAAGCTTTACCAAAAGTACACTGAAGTTTGTTCTTCTAATGGCCTCTTTGGACCTGACATTAAGAAGCCACCTTCTGTTGTCCCGAATCGATGGCAAAGCTTCTACAAGGCACTTGTGGTAGTCGTAGAAATGTGGAGCTCGTTAACAGAACTTGCCGAAAGCTCGCATGATAGCAGCAAAGCGGAAGCTATTCGAGGGATACTTTCTGAAAAAGAAGTTGTTTATGCGAAGGCAATCTTGATGAGAGATGCACTCGGCCCACTTTGGAAGCCCAGAAAACGCTTGAAAGTGGGAAGCTTTTGATGCCCAGCTTTGATCACCTGGTAAACGTGAAGCTGCAGCAGGTTATCGGGGAGCTTTCGGCGATGATCGGTAAAAGCGATCAGGCCAAAGCTGTTTTGTCTATGTTACCCAAGCGCAGCGCTAATTTAGTAAAAACATGTTCTGAAGAGTTCTGCACGAAACTTGCCACAAAATGGCGCTGCACTCTTGGAGGGAACGTCTCAGAAAAAGAGGAAAACCAGCTAACTTTGTGGAAGTTGAGAGCCGTCCTTGATCCGTTTCAGAAGCGTCTGCTGGGGCAGTCATTTGAGCACTACCGACCTCTGTTCATGTCCGTAACCGACAATGTAGATTCCCTTAATGACGAGTTCAACCAGTATTTGCCGGAAGCGAGCCCCACAAACCCAGCTGTCGAACTAATCGAGTATTGGCATGACTCTACTTCTCGCTACCCAAGGCTTGCAAAAGCTGCACTGACATTGTTGTGCCTAGCTAATGGTAGCTCTGATGTGGAGAGAACTTTCTCCCAGCTGAGATATGTTCAACGACCGGACAGATCTCGAATGAAGACTGACATGTTGCGCATGCAGATGATAATGTATGTCAACAAGGACGTGTAAAAAATCGATGACCAGATTTTCGAGAATAATATGTATAATTTCTAAGAGTCAATGTTTACTGATTCATTCATTTTCAAACACCACTGATTCATTTTCAAACACAAAATTTCGGGTAGTATACTGTATTTGCAATAATACTCTGGTGTCTGTCCCAATTACCAGCTTGAAACACCAAATTTAACGTGTTATACTTAAAAAGCCCGTGATACGTTTTGATAAGCTCAGTGTAAGTTCTGATAAGTACAACCATATATTTAACCCAAAAAAACCTGAAGTAAGGAATGGTTTCGCAAAAAAATCGATTTTTCCCCGAATATCAGTTTGAAAAATACCGCCAGATTTTTACCCCACGAATTTGAAAAAATATAAAACCCAAAAACGAACAACCCTAAATATACATTATAAATGGACACAAGTTGAACGCGGTTATGCTAAAGCAGGACCACAAACACCGATTGCTTCAAGTTTATAAAGAGCATGATGCGATTCAAACTGTCAAATGCTTTTGTTAGATCAATGAACACTGATCCTGCAAATAAACCTTTGTCAATGAATTTTTTTAGTTAATCGGTTAGATGAATGAGTGCTAGATCAGTAGAGAAATGATTGGGAAAGCCGAACTGACAAGGGGACAGAATATTGAATTTATCAAGGTAATTGGTTAGGCATACTTTAATCAACTTCTCAAGAACTTTACTAAAAAAGGCAGAATGCAAATGGGTCGGTAATTATTAATGAATGTCCTATCACCTTTTTTATGAACTGGAATAATTTTACCGTGTTTAAGCTCTTTAGGAAATATGCCAGTCTTGAATATTAAATTCGCAATGAAACACAATATATTAGAAATTAGGGGTGAAACGAGTTTTATATGAGTAGGCAGGACTTCATCAATTCCTGCACCGGTAGATTTGAGGTGTTTTATGACATTATGTATTTCTTCAGGAGTAGTCGGAAAGAGAAAAAGCAAATGAGAGAGGCGTCTAAGTGGTGTGATTTGTGTGGGACAGGGTGCGTCAGTGCTAAAAAAGTTGGAACAAAAAGCGTCAGCTATGTCGATAGGCGAGTTAAATTCAATGTTGTCGATTACAATTCTGGATACTTGGTGGCGAAAATTCCTGTTTAGAAAGCAGTTTACAATGTCCCATTTTTGTTTAGCATCATTACCTGCTTTCGATATCTTCTAGAAAAGAACGTTTCGCAGCTTTTGAGAGCTTGTTTACAGCGTTACGTAAATTTTTGTAGCGGGCAATTAACTTAGTAATAAACGGCTGACTTTTAGTTTTTTTGTAGAGGTTGTCGCGTCTACGTAAAGCAGCTAATCGCTTTTGAGACATCCACGAATTATGAGAAAATGCTAACATTTTTCTACATTTCTTTTTGGAGTGAATTTTTGGATATGCGATATAATTAAGGAAAAAAGTAGAAAACGCTTTTTGGGGATCATTACAAGATTTCACCTCGGTCCAATCTAAGTCCTCTATGGCAGTTATGAAACTCTCTTTATCCAGAACATATTTGGAATGAGCAAGAGTGCAAGGACGTAGTTGTCGATTGAAGCGTTAGCAAAGGATAATGATCAGTAATGTCACTGTCGAGAACTTTCAGCTGCGGAGATATTAGCGAGTTAGAGAAAGCATGATCTATCAGGGTCTCAGCACTGCTGCGAACTTGCCGTGTAGGAACATCATTTAAAGACTCAAATCCATAGCTTTGCAGTAGACTAGTGTAACTAATAACAGGTGAAGTATAATCGAGTGAGCTAATGTTGATGTCACCCATTAAAATAACAGTTTTATTCTCAAGAGAAATGATATGTAGGACATTTTGGAGATTAGAAAAAAAATCTTCGACTGAGGATCAGGGGGATCGGTAAATGCAGCCAAATATGAAATCTTTCTGATCGCAAGATGGAGAGCAATTAGTGACTTCAATCCAAACTGATTCGCAATTAGTTACAGGCAAGCACAAATCATGTCTTCTCCTATAAGAAAGATCAGGAGATATAAAAATAGCCGCACCACCATGACTGCTAGTTATTCTAATACAGTATTCTGATTTATAATTTGGGAAGCAATAGAGATTTCTGTCAGCAACTGATAACCATGTTTCTGTTATGGAAATGAGTGAAAAAGAGTTGTTATATAAAGAAAATAGATCATTGATTTCATCGAAGTGTTTACGAAGGCCCCTAGCATTGAAATGAATGATATAATTATATCCACTTATGAATGAGTTAACATGATCTGGTTCTATAGGAGTATCCATGTTGATGCGAGGCAAAAATGATGCAGTGATCACATTGTACAAAGCTTAGTCTATTTTTGTCAAATCGAAGTCATCGCGAATGTGCAGGACTCTGCTATTACTAGTCTTTCTAGCTTTAATTTGACAGTTGTCTGTCCAGAGAAACATCCAGTTCCTTTCCTTTTTTAGTCTTAAGGCTTTGGAAAAGAGGACCTTGTTGCTTGGAGTCAAATGATCATTGATAAAGACAAAGGCGTTAGTACCACCAGTGATACCAAGATCACTAGCACAGAGCTTCGCCTTACGTGCTTTACTGATCTAGTCAGATTTCTTAGTCCTGGAGCAGAAGCACGCAATAATGTTTATTTTATCTTTAGACCGTGTTGGCACGCGATGCACAATGTCGAGATCAGCAGGCAATATGGGACAGCCAGCCTTCTTCCCTATCATTTTCACGATTGCACTGCAGTCTTCCCCCTGAGTGCAGGAAACGCCCTTGATCTCCACATTGCTCATGCGCGAGTATTGCTCCAGTTCCTCACCCTTGCGGCTGAGGGAGCCATTCTGAGTTTTTAGCTGTTTATTCTCATTTACCAATGTGACATTTTGGTTACGTAGGTCCTCGACAAATTTGTTCAAGTGCTCTGCACTCAGTTGTAGGGATACAACTTCTTTTTTTAGTTCAGCAACATCAATGCCCGATTCCTGCAGCTTGAGTAGGAACCTGCCAAAGACCTTTTCAGATGTGTTCCTAGCCAAGCTGTCAATTCTTTTTGATAGTTCAGGATTAGTTGGCATGATAAACACTCTTGATAAAAAAACAATGGCAGACACAGAAAAATTCAAATCAGAACGCAACTTTTTGCAGCAGCGGCAGTTGAAAAAAAAATAGAAACTATACAGAAAAGAGCTTGAAAGAGTACCTGCAAGAACAGGAAACTCTGCTTAACTTGTAGCTCGTGCAATGCCACTGCTGCCAGTGAAGAGCCGGTGCTGGTGCTGGCAAATATATAGAACTTGCTCTTAGAGCAGCGGCCTCCAGCGGCGAAATCGTCGAAAGCTAGCAGCAGGCCACAAAGTGACCGCGCAGTCGCAGCTTCACCACGTGTGGATGATCCAGCACCTTCCAAGGGCAATGCGACTATGAAGCACCACAAAGATAACCGCCGATGAAGCAGCCGGGACGGGCAAAGAAATGGGTGGTCAGGATAACTGCAAGAATAGGAAACTCTGCTTAATTTGTAGCTTGTGCAATTCCACTGCTGCCAGTGAAGAGCCGGTGCTGGTGCTGGCAAATATATAGGGCTTGCTCTCAGGGCAGCGACCTCCAGCGGCGAAATCGTCGAAAGCTAGCAGCAGACCACAAAGTGACCGCCGCAGTCGCAGCTTCACCATGTGTGGATGATCCAGCACCTTCCAAGGGCAATGCGACGATGAAGCACCACGAAGATAACCGCCGATGAAGCAGCCGGGACGGGCAAAGAAACGGGTGGTCAGGATAACTGCAAGAACACGGAACTCTGCTTAATTTGTAGCTCGTGCAATGTCACTGCTGCTGTATGCGATGTCAATAATTCTGTATGTTTCCATAATAATACATGTTTCCAGTATATTTTCCATATATTCCCGTAAGATTCCTACGGAAACATACGGAATTTTTTACATCGCATACAGATCGTTTCAATAGGGTAGTAGCAGCTTGCGACCTGAAGCGTAACTGAAGAACAAATAACTATCTCTTTATTGATTTATATCACTGGTATATTATGGGATTTAAAATTAAAACAGTTTGAAACCCCGTCAATTTCAGCGTTGGCACCAGTGGCACTACGTGCGGTCCCCTTCAGATTGCTTTACAGCTCACCACTTTCTCACAGCAAAGAGTGATGTCAGGCTCAGCTACTGCCCCACGAACATTTCGTCTGCTAGGCACACGCATTGTCATATTTTGTCACCTGCTTTGCAGTCGTTGCCCTACAAAGTGGCGACGTGGGCTAAATACTAAAGCTGGAGCTTGGAATCGCTGCGACAATAATGTAGTTATTATATATGGCAGCCTGCCGAGCTTGCAACTGCATGGTCCTCGTTGATTCTACGTCCCAATATCAAGCATTTGATGTGCTTTTTGGGAGCAAGAATTTATTCTAAACTTAAACATTTACTAAGTAAATAAGCCTATCACAATAAACTAGACTAATAACTATGTAGTAAACTAAACACAGATGTAACAAGCCCCCTTGAACTAAAGTTGTGATAAACATTCATGAATATGCCAATTTATTGCTGCTAGTTCACTCACAAATGTTCAACATTCAATAACTTTAGTTTAGACATGTTTAGACAGTTTAGACATCCATTCTTATTTTAGCACAGTCAATCCCAATTACATAGTGAGATTTGCCTGAGTTACACTGAAAGTCTCATACACTTAGAAAAATTCAGGACCAGCTACAAGCGATCAGACACGCTGAAGATGCCACTAGCGCCGCAGGACTCATAGTCACTGTTCAAGAGCTTCATTTACTCTGCAGTAGGGATTGAAGTTGTGTTGCTTCCTCTCTTCGCAGAAGGGAAGCATGAGATTCTGTGTAATTTAAAAACCATATTTTACTATAAAAATATTTGCGCACTTAAAAGCAGCCCCTGAAAATACATAGAATAAACAAGGTTCACTAAATTCACTAAAATCAATCCAGAGTTGAAAAAAGTGAAAAGCAGGAGCTAGAACAAAACAAATGGCTGAATTTCTTATTGTGAAATTTTTATGCACTGGATTCCTGGGTCTTCCAACTCAGAAATACTCTCAAAAAATGAGAAGCCCAAGCTTGCAAGTGGATCAAGTGATGGATGCCAGGGAAAAGTATGGAGCAGGGTCAACAAGAAGAGCTGTGAAAGGCATCGTGCTGGCAGAATACAGAGTGAATGATATTTTGGTCAGTGCTTCTAAACTTCTAGTTGGCCTATTTAGAATAGTCACCATTTTATTTGAAAATGCACATTCAAAGGTGAGAACCACGAGTGAAGATGAAACAAGCCTTGCACAGCATGAAGGATGGCTTATATCAGAATGGACAAAGACAGAAAATGCAGAGCAAGTACGCTGCGGTCTGGGTCTTACACACTTACAAAGAACGAAAAGCTAGTGCCAAATGAAGGCAGTTGATGCACTTGAGAGATACCCGTACTTGCTTCAGAGCGAATGGTTAAGTCACTTACAGTATCACTGACAACACCAAGAGAAGGAGGGGGACAAACCGCAGCTCTGCAGTTTGTCACCCCTCCTTTTCTAGTGTTCATGTAGTCATGCGCTGTGTCAAAATATGTTCATGTACTGTCACCTACTGGCCCGACTTTCAATCTGTCTCAAGTCTTGCCTATGTTCTCAGTCACATTCTCTCTTACTCATTTGGCTTCTGATGTCAGCCTAGAGTGCACACCTGTTGGTGCAGGTTTTTGCACACTAGCCTTATGTTGGCTGATGTTACCTGACTTCTTAAATGGCACATGACTGGTGAAGGGCTGGTGAGTGGTACTTGGAGCCTTCAAGTACTGCAGTGCGCCATTGTTGATTGCACACTGCATGACTGCGTTCTACATTTCATTCTTGAATTTTACAAAATAGAGATTTATGAACTTCCAATAAACATGGCAAATACTGTTATTCACTTTAATGGCTCACATGAATTCAGGTTCTGCAGGTCACTACCATGGGTGAATGCGAATCAGAATGATCACAAAGTGTGCTAACTGCCGATGAAGCATTTGGTAGCAATAATAAAATGGCATTTATTACTTAACTGTTCAAATACAACATCACTTCTAGTGATATCATCACACTGTTTTGAGCACTAGATAATATTGTCATGTCCCTTGATGGGTCTGGACCTTATTGCAACGATCTGTTATTTATTTCCAGTTTTCTTTGTTTGGGCATATTTTAATGTACACAGCAAATATGGAAAAAGCAAGGGTAGGCTCACAGTAGTCAAAAAATCATTTTGGAAAGAAATGTCTGGTCGTTTTTTTTTTTTCAAGAAACGGTAGAAGTGTTCAGAGAACTGTAAACGCTTAGCTTGATTTCCTTATGATGAATTTAGCTTTGAAACTTAGTAAAGTTCACTCTTTAGGTCATACATTTGTTTGCCTTATAATATTTCTGATAAGTTTTCTATTCCAGTGGGATTCATAGTTGACATCTGCCGCTTTCTCTATTGATTAAATTATCTTTGTATTTATATGGTTCTTAAAAGTAAGTTCCTCTGTTCTTTGTGCTTATGAATTTGTTCGACTACTTTTTTAGTTTTTTTTCATGAAATCAGCCTCCTTGGTCAAGAAAGACTGGCTAAAAGCCATCGAAGAAGCTTTCGAGAAAATGCTCTGCCTCAATGTAAATGGTACAATGGTGGCCATGAGGAAAGATTTGAAGTAAGTCCTGCAAGTGGAATCTTCAGATATAAGTCCCATGTGTTGAAAGTGTAAGTTTTATTTTTGAAACGTTACTTATTTAGTTTTATCAGCAGACTGACACATGAAAAACATTGACTAGTATTGTCTTGGCACACAGTCACAGAAGCACTAGTGACAGGTGAGGTTGTGATAATTCATTATGAATAAACAAAAGAAGGAGATTTCTTAAAGGCACATTTTTTTTCTTTCTTAGGATGCGAATGAGAACTAGCAAACTAGCCAATAAAAGTATAGGGGAGGTTTTTAGTGGTCAATATAAGAGAAAGAGAAAAATAAAGTGGATGACGAGACAACTTTTCACTGGAATGGACCGAATTTGACCTTCCAATAACGTGTGCGAAGCTCTACCGAGGTGGTCATTCTGAAATTCACTTTATGGTGTCCATGTGAGCAGTTTAAATGTATGAGTGTCAGTCAGTGCCTGCAAGTACCCTATGACAGCAATTGCCTATACTCAATACAGCACCTATACTTTCCTTAGCTATCTTGTGCGTGAGTTCTAATCAACCACAAATACGGTAGCACATGGCAGCTAAGGCAAGCAGTTAAACAGAATAGTTCTTGCGTTATTTAGCTTCCGTCTTTACACAAATTCACACATGACATGTACAAAAGTCACATTTGCGTAAAGTCAACAAATGCATGATTCAAAATAGTATCCTGTTAATTTACAAGCATCCAAAATAAATTTATATCTTCTTGGTTGTAATTGATGACTGTGATAAGTATGACTGTGACTCTTTTGTTCTGTTCTGCTTTGTCATTTTAACTCTTTGCAGTACAAAACCTTTTCCCGCCATACATTAGTTTTGATCCGAAACTAAAAGACTTATACCTGAAGTAAAAAGTTTACCTAGTTCTTTACAGGTGGTTCAATGGAGACCAAAATATTCCAAAAATAAGGCCTCATGTGGCAGCTGACTATGGTGTTTCTGTTTCTCAGCTTGTTTTACATGTGCTGACAAAGACATTGCGAAAAAAATTTAATACATGCACGTATTTATTATTATCTATTCTTTGATAATTTTTCTTTGCTATTGTGTCTCTTCAGGACAATCTCAAGGTCTAAAGAATGATCAGCTTATCAAGTTGGCATTTTGATCACTTATACTGCTGCTGTTTTAGAAGTTCTATGCATTGGTAACTTTAATATCCTATGTGTATTCTGTGATATTTATTAAGCTGGAGTTTATGTTTATATTCATTTGTGCTTTTTGTTTTTGCAGGTCGTGCTCGTCAGCGGACAGTTGGGAAAAATATTACTTTTAGTTTTTACGAACAGTATTTCGCTCTAGAGGGTGTAATGAAAAATGTTTTATTACTGAAAGGAAATCTATTCACAAAAAGCTATCCAGATAAAAAAAAACTGAATGGTGAGAACTACTGTGCAGTAAAGTACATGTTAGGACAATGAAGTGCAAATACTGGGGAACGCAACAAATAGGGCTTCTCTCCAACAAGAGTGCCTTTCGAGTAAAGCGGGAAAAACACCGCTGCTTGAGGACAGCCTGGAGCCAGCAGAGCTTCAAGTGAGCCATGACGTCATATATGAACAAATGAGGCACAGCCATCCCTCTACAAGTTTCCTGTTGCCTCGAAGTTCCTCTAACAATATTGCTGAAGAGTTCATTAGTGCTACTCAAGCTAAAAGTCACAGCCAACTTCATCAGAAGAGTGCAGATTCGGCCGAAATACAGTCGTACACGAATACTTCGTGACAGTTGACCGTTGGAGCAAAAGATTAGAAAGTCCTTAGCGAACAGAGCGCCTTTAAAACTGAAGAAAGAATGAAGAACTGCTCTTGAAGAACGGGAAAAGTTGCAACACGAAACAGCACAGCAGAGACCTGAGGAAAGAAAAGGCTGCACTGTATGAAAAAGAACAGAGATCGATGGAACTGCTCGAACATGTGCTATTGTTACATAAAGTCGATGAGTCGCACTGAAGCAATGGAAAGGCGGGCAGTGCATTGAATGCGAATGAACAAAAGAAATTTCTTGGTCAAAAGTACAGCTGTACGTGTTGCATGGTTTACTGTTCTTCTCATTCATTTGTATTCATTAGTATATTAAAGGTGAAATTGCAGCGCATAAATGCTTGTTGCTTGCAGCCTGTTGTATGCACTACGTATATTTGACCTGCTGTATTATAATAGATGCGTTTTATATACATGTATTAGAGTATACAAGTCGTATGAGAGTGTGGTCTACTGGGGAAGTTTCTGAAGCAGCCTTATGCAGTGACACAGCTTTTTGTGCCCTTGGTAATTGCTATTTTTAGATTTTCTTCAGGACTACTGATGGGTCACGTATTTTAAACATGTTCCAGTAGTTTCGTTATAGCTGTTGCATAACAAGCAGTAAATAACAAGTGCTGAATATTAAAAACACTAGAACATATAGAGAAAACATAAAAGAGGAGTGTTCCGCACATATTAAATATCTTTGTAGCAGCCATCTAATTCCTTGATTTTGCCTTCTTTGACAGCCATGTACACAACACTTCTCTGCCAGTCCATGTGATAGTTAGGTATTTACATACACTTGAGAACATTATTCTTATTATCATTCAGTTTCTTGTGTTTCACTTTATCTTATTTTTTTCTACAGAAAGGAAACCTCCAAGCTTTTATAAAATCTGCTGTTAGCCAGCATAAGTCAAACCTAACATAAACAAAGGAAAGCCACGGTAGTGTGGTTCTGCAATTTCAGTGATTGGGAACTTTCTGTGTAACTTTATTGACACTTTCTATCTTTCATTTTGAAATTTTGCTGGTGCATGAACTTTGACCATGCAGATGTGAAATACTGCCAAAGCTATAACTAATACTTTCATTGCAATTGATGCGTGGACTTTATTGTTGCGCAAAAACACTTAAAAGAGCATTTCACTATATAATTTAAGAGTGCCTTGTGATATCCTTTGCTCATGACAGCTTTCTGCCTTTGCCCCTATTTTCATCAACAGGAGGTCTCTTTTTTCAACATGCTCCAAGTGTTAGTAGTATTTTTCATGCAGTGATCATTGCTGCTGGTAAGTATGATACGGTGTGTTCGTTTGACATGTTCCCTATACTCACTATATAGTGGGGGGCCACATCCCGCAAGACAATAGCTGATAAATTATAGTAGTTTATTTTGTAAAGCTTCCTTTGACTATTTGCTTACATGTAGAAAGCTGTTCAGCATTAATTTAGGCTGCTGGTTTGTTTGAATAGGTGACCACCATGGCTTAGCACCCATGGTGGCCACATTCTGGGGAAGGTAACGATCGAGCCTATGCCCAAATATCAACAGATTCTTACAGTAGCTTGCTTAGTGATATGATATTCATTTTGTTGGTCAGAACCTCATAATTTCGACAAATTATAATGATGGCTTTTGTCTTGTACACAGGCATGCTGAAGGGCCGCTGACCCCATGAATTGTGCTTGATGAGGTTAACAACGAGAAGGAGGATCACTTGTTCCTTCATGCGGAGGAAGACACAGCTTTTTAGAGTGCTGTATGCCAAAGAAGGAATGTCTGCTATTATGTCTTCATTTTTTTATTTTTTCACAACTAAGGCAAAAGGTGCAGCACACCTACTGTGTGTTTTGAACACACCTTTTTTTTCAAAGTGGAGGTTACCAGACCTAGCTGTTCACAGGGCAGCATTTTCTCTTAGCAATCTGCATAGAGTGTAATTTTGTCCTTTATTGACATGTTTTTTTTTCTTTTCTTTTATCAAACACATCAAATGGTTTATGATTCCTAGTCATTTTTTGTTTGTTTTCAAAGTAGTCTTTTCATTATCTTTTCCGCACTTGGAAAAGGCTCATTGTACAATTTGTTTTTATTGGCGTCTTTTTTGTTACCATATTTGGTTATTTAGCCATTATATCCCAAAAAGTGTCTTACTGAGCTGGCTGAGAAAACAAATGAGTACTCAGTTTTTATGAGTACTCCAACAATGAGTAATGAGTACTCACACAACAGCGACAAACAATCATCTCCGCCACGCACAACCGGTGCTTAGATCTGTCATATGGGGCCACGGCCAATCTCAGGAAAACCTGGTGAGAACGGGGAGGGGTGGCTCGTCCATTACAAGCGCGTCAGCAAGTCCAACGGATGGAACGCCGTGGCTCAGCTAGAGCATGTCGCTCTCTTTCTCGTTGACACTGCGCTGGTATGATTCAAGAACCACGAAACAGCATTAACAACCCGAGACCGCTTTGCTAAGGAAATCACGCAGAGCAGAATTTGCTTCAGCATGCTCAAGTGCCTGGTGAGACCTGTACAACGATCCTCAGGTTATGTAGGACTGTGAATCTCCAAAAGACTGAAGATAACAAAGTTGGGCACTTACTGAAAGGTACTGCTGAGGATCTATATAACTGCCTAATTGGCAAACAGAGTCTTTCATCAATCTTTGACATCATAAAGCACTGCCGCACATTTGAGACTTAGAACGTATGCCTGCATCACGCCGAAGTTTGTCAGGTTAGCGAATTTCGCAACCATGGCAAGCGTTGATGAAAGCTACAGTTTTCAATTTGACCTTGCAGCTACTGAAAGGCAAATTGTCCATGAGGAGCTCGACTGACACATCACAACGATAGGTGTCGAGCGGCATGATTGTGATTTTAACAAACCTCATGAGCCTGCATCGACTGTGTCACCATTGTCGACAGTGCTGGGTGGTGCGGACTCATGAGGCAATCAGCTGCAGCAGTAACGATGTTCCTTTCCATCGAAACAACACGGCATATAATCAAAGCACTCATGGGGCTACCACTGATTGACATCCGGAAGATCGCGTTTACTACCAGCAGCACTCTAGGGTTTACCCTGATGCCTAAAACTAACGGTTGAGTACTGTGTGCAGTTGTTCTTGTGAAGTGTATCCTTGTAGTGTGAAATAAAGAACTTGTGCACATGTGAACAGTCAAGTTTAGTGATTGACGCGTATTGGTGAAAGCGTGTGATAGTAAGGTGTTGTGCCAAGTGAAGATCAGTGAAAACGTGCAGTGAGGGAATGTGATGAGCCAGACCATGTACGATTAGTCACGAAGGATGACATCGAAAGAAGAGAAGGCGGAAATTACAGAAAGGGAAAATGAAAATGAGAAAAATCTTTTTAAAAGGAGGCCCATTGTTATGAGTAAAAGAGAGGCAAGAGGCGCGTGCTAAACGCGGAAGATCGGCGACAGTGCACCGAGTATCTGCGCACCAGACTTATACAAGAGATTGGTCAGAAAAAGGCCCGTGGCACGCGACCCACGCTGAGATGAAAAATTCCAGAGGATGAGCTGGCATTGGTTGTTGGGACGACGAGCTGCGAAGACGTGGGAAACGAGGGTCGCTACCGCGACGTAAGCACTAGAACCACCTGGTTTTCAGGCTGTCAGTCAAGAGGCTCAGGGAGTTTCCGTCAATATCGGAAGAATCGAGTGAGGCTGCCCAGACTTGCCCCAACCTTTCACAGCAGTTCCTGGGTGTACTACAGCTCCTCCGCTTCGATACAGAACTTATGCGGCTTGCTGAGCCCGAAAATATGACGAGAACCGGGACACCGGTGAAAAACAGCCGCTTCGTGCGTGTATCTGCCCGCCATAGACATCTGCCACACCTCAGCATACTGGCACTCGCTGGTGAGACTTTCGGTTACGGTTGGACAAGACTAGTTTTTGCGACTTATACCCCTGTTACAGGGGCACGCCAACCTCAGTTATGACCAACCTCAGTTACAAGGGCACGCTAACCACAGTTATGACCAACCTCAGTTAACTCGTTCCAACTGTGGTTTGCGCAAACCGAAGTCTGCCATAGTGACAAAGGTCATCCTGATCACGGTTCTCGGCTACTTAGCATGTCACGTGATTGATTGCGTACAGGCAATTAATTTATTTGTTTCAGTTTAAACTATCAGTACAACTGTGTATAAATGTTATTTTGATCAGAATATTTGTCATTTGCAACCGCATGAATGTGTTTCAGGAAGTTTTACACAGGTTGGTTTTGTATTTAGCTTTTTATGTGAACAATCTGGAAACAATGGGCGCAGTCATTTGTACAGTCGCATTCGGGGCTGACAAAATCCGTAGCTTGCATGCCGTTATTGCTCGCTTGCTGTAGACGTGGCAATTGCGTGTGATTGCTTCGGTCCTTGTTTAACGTGCGGTGCGATCCCGCGTCTGGTTATCTAGTTTTCCTTCTTTTTATTTCCAGCGTCGTTATTTCGTTCTGTGTCGTGCAAGAGTGCTGGTAAACCATCTTCGGTTTCCCACAATGGCTCTTCGCCCGCCGGAGCAGCGTCTCAGCGACAATCGACTTTTCTGGACGACGTTCACTGCATTGCAAAGCAGGCTGCACGACCAACGGACAAAGCAAGCATGCATTGTACAAGCCATCGGAAACATTGAAGGAGAAAGGGAGTGTGCTGCCCAGCGACGCCGTCGACTGATGCTCAGGGCTGTGCTGCTTGTCGCGCGCGAAAGGCAAATATGGATGCATCCCTGTGAAAGCATGTGGTACGAAAGAACATTGTCTAAGCTGCCAGACAGCAAGTTCCGCGAGAACTTTCGCATCAATCGATCTGTTTAAGTACCTTGTGAGCGTGTGCGAGGGCAGGAAGAGAGACTTGGTAATGTGCAAAGCGATTCCTTTAGACAAGCGCGTTGCCATTTCATTGTACCGTCTCGTCACCTCAGCGGAAGGTAGAACCGTGGTCAACCTTTTTGGCTAAGCATCTCTTCTGTCAACAACATCATTTGCGAATTCTGTGGTGTGGTTGTGCAGTGCCTAGAAGCACGCCTAGTCAGGTTCCCATACACGTGAGAATTGAAGGAACACTTTCTAATTTTTCCAACTTCTGCCGCACCTGCTTGGCGGTAAACAACACTTCACCTGCAGGCAAGCGCGCAAGGTCGCGGGTCATCCACTTTATACGCGCATTACGCGAGTTCGATCGCAGGCCGCGAAGATTATCTTCCCAAAGACGAATCAATGTCTCTGTATTCGACAAGGACCAGCTGACGCGCTTTTGAGAAGATGGTTCAGCCTGTGTCGCAGCCACGCCACTGTCGACCACTGTGGTGGGAGCCGCCATTTGGGAGTTCACCTTCCTTAACTGAGGTTGCCAACCTCAGTTTGGAGCGACCATGGATAGTGGGAGAACTGCAGTTAGGCTCTTCGTCTAACTCGATGCAACCACGGTTTGTGGGAACTTAGGTTGGTCATAACTGAGGTTAGCGTGCCCGTGTAACAGGGGTATTAGAGCTCTGTAAATAGGCGTTAAGATGTTTTATTTTTATTGGTGCGTGCTGTGTGTTTCATCTTCGTGGATTGTTATCATAAAGTGGGGAAAACAGAATACAGCCTCGCCTTTTTTTATTGACAGCGTTGCTGTCCCAGACGCAACGTCTACTTATTACAAAGAAACCCATCACAATGACACCCAACGAGCGTCGAGGCTGATTTCTATTCTTTCAAGAAAAACATAACGACCGCAGCATGGATTCATGTGAACTGAGTAGCATCGCTGACATGCTAGGTCTAACCGTAGACTGACTGACGGAGTAAATGAGAGAAGAGGAAGCTTGTGACAGAAAGGAGCAGGCCACCGAACACGAGGCCAGATGCGAGCAGGGAGAGCGCGAGGCATGTGCATGTCATGAGCAAGCAGAGCGCGATGCGTGTGCACAAAAAGGTGAAGCGAAGATGACTCACGAGAAGGCGGCGTTAGACAAGAAAATTTTGCCGCTTTGCTTTCATCTTGCGGAGGCTGAGGCACGTTGCGGTAAGCGTGAAAACATGAAAATCGCATCTGATCGTCCCGAGCTCTCACAAACATGCCCTGTGCATGCGGCGCCTGCGTTTGAAGAAAAACGGAGTGATTTTCATCATTCGTAAGGACTATCTGAATTGGTGCGAACAGGAACGCTATCGCCTGTAGATAAGTTGTCTACACGGAGCATCCTTCCAGCTGGCGGCCAAGTGACTAAGAAAGGTCCGGATGAGCCCTTGTAAAAAAAAGGTAGAACCTGCAGTAAGAAACCAATTATTTTCTCAACTAAATCCTGTGCTCTGGAACCCCTGAAAGGCTGAGTACAATAAAGGAAGAGGCAGGTCTACCTCTCGACAGCTCCATCAAGGATCGATAGAATGTTACTGGCACGATGAGGGTGAGTGTCGAGGAGACAGTTCTGAGGTTATACGGCCACCGTTAATCGTATACCATTGGGTACTGTAACAGGGGCCACAAGCATAGTCAGAAATGATACACATATCTCGCTCCCAAATCAAGAGAGTCCAATTCCTCTGGTTAATCTTGAAAACACCTCTCCGAGTGAACAGGGAGAGAGTACAGAATCAGTCGTTCAGGCAGACAATGTAATGTCGAATGGGGTTTCACCAGCAAGTATGCGTGTAGCTGGACATCATGTGCAATCCCAGTAGCTGAACAGTTTTGATTCCAGGGTTATGCCCATTGAGGGTGAATTAGGAAACGACAACCAAGTGCCAGGCTATGCTTGTTTGAGCAGCAAGAAAAGATATGCGTTTTCCTTGCTGTATTTGGGTGCAGAGAATCGTTCCTCCGATGCTTTAAGTTCGTTAAAAGATAGCGAGCAGAAACAAAGCGTTAGCATGCAGACAAAAAATTTTGCAATGCTCCTTCCCTATCGGTGTGCCTGGGGGCAAAACTTTGTGGTTCCTTTGCATCATAGCAGCCTTGTGGCTACGAACATCGCTGAGCGTCTATGTAGGCTTGTGCGGGGATGGAGAAACACGCTTTAGCAAATGCGCATGAAACCATATTTGCCACAGCTTACTTTATATGCGAAAAAGGTAATCCGTCTGGTTTGGGACCCAATAACGTGATCGTTGAGTTCCAAACTGGTAGCTCTTCCTGGATTTTGACTACTGTATACAGACACATGTAGCTCTGTACATAGTTCAGTTTTAAGTCAACGTTCATGGCATGTAGTCCTGTAATGTCCTTGTTAGCTCCAGTGATTCTGTGATGTCATGTAATGACATGTGTGCTGTTTAGAGCTTATGAATGGCATTTGCACACCATACTGCGGTTTTTCATAGAAAAGCTTTTTGAAAAGGGGGCCTGTGTGATGAGTGCAGTGCCCGCGTTATGTGATGTGCACACAAAAGATTGGCAGTCTGGCGTCAGGTGTAATAGAAGATGACGATGTTGGTTGTTCTGGTGCAAAACAGCATGAATACGGCGAGTGGCCAAAAGTAAGGAAAAAGACAAGGAGTACACGTGCAAAGAGAAAAGCCCAGCGAAGACGACGACGCTGAAGAGAGGCACGCGGGCGCTACATCGACAATAGAAGAGCAAAGTGGCCCAATCAAAAGTCAACACGAAAGTTTCAGGGGCCAATCACTTGCTGCCACGGCAACCCAGCAAGCCCCAATGAGAAGTCGACGATTCTACCGGAGGAGTGCCACGGCAGTCAGCAAGGGGCTCTTGGTTCAGGCGGAAGCAGGGTGGAGGCAGCTCGCCAACGCCACTGTCGTGGTTTGCCCCGCCCCGAGTGCCTGGCAGAGGTCAAAAGTTGTAGCGGGCCGCTTTCCTTGACCTCGTGCTGCGACGGTTCAGGAAGCCAGCAGAAGCTACCGCAGTCACTTGGCCCACTGTCGGGCGTTAGCCAGAGTGCTTGGTTGTGGCCTCTTGTCTGCGCGTGCCAGAAGACTGCCTGCCTTCGTCGGTACCGTCTTCGGCACCTACCTGCTCCATCGTGCTCTCATTTGTGCGTCGTTCTGCTCTTCGCCAGATCCTTCCTACGATGGCCGTCCATGTATGTATCTGCTCGCCATAAACGTCTGCCACACCTTAGCATACTAGCATTCACTGGTGAGACTTTGGGTTCGGCTGAACTAGACTGATTTTTGCGACTTAGAGCTCTGTACATAGGTGTTAAGATGTTTTATTTCCATTAGTGTGTGTTGTGTGTTTCATGTTCGTGGGTTCTTATCATAAAGTGGGAAAAACAGAATAAAGCTTTGCCTTTCTTATTGAGAGCGTTGCTGTCCCAGATGCAACATGTACTTATTACAAAGAACCCTATCACAATATTGCACGGCATGGCAAAAGGGCAGTGAAGCACTTCTTAGGTCTCTGCGCATATCATGGACGATTCACTGACAACTTTTTGACTTTTGTGGCACCTTTCCCATAGCTCACTCAAGACCATGTTCCATTCCATTGAAGCTAAAGGGAACAAATGGCATTCAGCGAGTTACACCAATGCTGCCACACCAAGTTCTTGCACACTTTGACCAGGAAGCACCAACAGCCCTTCACGCCGTCGCCAGCAATTCAGGCCTGGGCGCAGTACTTATACAGTGACAAGATGGCTCCGAAAAAATGATAGCCTATGCCAATAGAACTCTCTCACGCGCGGAGAACTACTCAACTACCGAGAGGGAGTGCCTCGCCGTGGTTTGGGCGGTTCTGATATTTCGACCATATATGTACGGCAGCTCTATCAAGGTGGTCAGCGATCACAACTCACTTTGCTGGCTCACTTTGCTGGAGCCTGAGGTTTCAAGCAATTGACACGACTATGATTTACAAGTCAGGGAAGAGGCATACTGACGCAGACTGTCTATCGCAGTCCCCCTTAGAGCTTGCCATCATTATTGACGAGTTTACAGACGCCGCATTCTTTAGGAGTCGTGGACACGGAAACTATTTCACAAGAGATGCGCAGTGACCCCGAGCTGCTTCCGCTTATCAACTTTTTAGAAGGACAACGTGAAGACATGTTGCGAGTGTTCACCAGAGAACTGCAGCCTTTTCGTTTAGAGAACGACGCTCTATACACGAACTTTTCTCTAACCAGCAGCTAGTGCTTGCTCGTCATCCCTGCATCACTTCGAAAAGAAATTCTGGAAGCCTGCCATGAAGTGACCTCCGGTCATCTCGATACACCCGGACACTATCTCATCTGCAGAGCGATTACTACTGGCCGAGGCTACCTGCTGCTGTAAAGCATCATATGCAAACTTGTGGACTGCCACGGATGCAAATTGCCCCTCCGGCAAGCCGGTGGGTCTGTTACATTTCGTCGCCGGCTGGTCTATTACATTTCGTCAAAGTACCAGCAATGCCATTCGTTGAAATTGGTATGAATTTTCTGGGCCCATTCTAGACTTCTGCTGCAGGTAACCGATGGATCGTTGTCGCCACCAATTACTTTTCTTGCTACACTGAGACTAAAGCCATGCTGAGGGTGCTGATCTAAAAGAGTCATTTGTAGCATAGAATGAGCGGCTTTGCTCTTTTTCCGTAATAAAGCATGCCGACATTACAGTATGTCACAAATGAAGCCCCTGACCAAGTGACTATGCTAAAGAAAGCAGTCTTCAATTGACCATGCTGAGACACTTGGCAGTGAGCTTCTCAAACCAATCGGTCTGCTGGCAGGTTTAGCGAATGAATACTATACTTAGCGTGAGCAGGAAGCACTACGAGAAACGTTTGTAGCAGCCACGATTTCACATAAGCTGAGCGGTGCGAGTCTTACATTCCTTTGCGAGTCAACATTATTACCTTAAGTGAATATCTTTTGTTCTACAAATATGCACATGCATGGTAGGATTCCATACACATCCCATTATTTCAACTGGGTGTGCATCGACTTCACAAAATATTTGCTTGCGCTGCAGCATGAGGACATAAGAGAGTTTTACAATTTACCAGCAAACACTAACTTTCGAAAGAAAACTTTCCCATATGGGAAGCAATTAACTTGTGAAGGAGATTTGTGAAGGGTGGCGATCAAGACTGGCTGTGATTAATATTTTTTGAAGGCGCGATCACGAGCTGTTGCTACAACAGGAAGATCGAAGCTTTCAGGGTCCCAGATCGAGAAAAACTATGATGAACAATGTCTGCATGACGGCTCGCAATCTGCATGTTCCATACAGAATCGAAGTGGGCATTGTAGAAGCAAGATAGCTTAGTGACCTGAACACGGCTACAACAAGCACGTGATGACGAACCAACAATGCACAGATATAGTGTATAAGTAGTCTTACAGCTTTGCCTCAGTTTTTCTTTTCGCGAAGGCAAGTCATGATGGCAGCAAGGGCTTTCTGAGGTGCAGAAACACATAAGAAATCCCGTCACTGTTCAGTCGCAAACACGAGCACTTGATCGTCTCTACCAGTGTCTGCATGAGAGCCAGGCATTGTACTTAGTTGTCGTCACAGAACTCACTTTATGTCATAGGTTTGAAGTCTTTTCTTTGAACAGCAGAGACCCATTTTGCAGCTGTCTCCTCATCCCAAGAAAACCTGTGAAAAGTGACCTAATCGCGACCGTAACTGCTGCGGCAGCCATATGCCACGCAGTAATTCAGCATCGCGAGTCCATCTTATCAACACCATACAAACACGACTAGCAAATGTCAGGTGGCAAAAATTTTTAATCAGAAGAAAACAATGATGCAATGGCAATAAATCCCTACAAACTGGCAGAACTGCTGCTTCATTAGGTAGCAGATCGCAGCAGAAACAAGCCACGATCCCGAAGCTACCAGGCTGAGCAGCACCAGCGGCCTGGCTTGATCCCATCTCTGATGTCACCACCTCACTTGTATCTCTTTCCCAAGCTTTTCTTCTGTGTTCCTCGTGCGCTGAGAGTAGGGGGCGGGTTCAGTGAAAGTTTCCTAACTTATAGTGCCATTGTTTAATCGAACATCACAAAAAAGACCTTCGTAGGAATGTTGTAAAAGGTCGCAGCTATCGAATTCGCAATGAATTCACGAATACAAAACTGCTTCAGTGTACGTCTGAAGGAGTACTTACACAATTTTGGGACATCGCAAAATGGACGTTTCTTGTTTCGATGCTGAGCACTGCTAACACTGTCCCCACAGCAGTGTTGGACAGCTTGTGTCAAATATTTTCCTTTGATTTTTAAGCTTTTGCTGTTAAGCATTAACAAACCGGCCCTAACACAATGGCCATTATTCCAATGAATCGACACAATAGGTGTCTGATAAAAGAGCGAAGAATTATTGAATGCGCTGTCAGCTGCCAGTTTACGGTTCAAGGCAACTACAGTGGAATCTAGTTAAACCGCACCTGCATAAACCGTAGTTTCTTTTTAAATGTAGTGTACCGGTGCACATCGGCGCTAGCTCTGTGCCATGGAGAGAAAAGATGACGAAGTTCGTGGGTCGCGCTCTCGGCCTCCTGTTTTCTGTGCTGCAGCTGTCTTGCCTGCCCTGGCGAGTTTCTAGCTGAAACTGTTCTGAAGAACACACTTGCTACAGTAGTTATTATGAATCACAACCTTATGTTCCTTTCATGGTAACGCATTTGTTACCCGCTTCATCCATAGCTGTTCATCATGTACACGTCAGTTAATACGTACTATTGACTTGCAGAAACGCCGGTCACAGATTTCAGTTGCAGTCTTGCATTCTCATGACCAACCAAAAATGCATGGAATTCACGAAATTCGAGCTGTTCCTAGCTATGCATTGCAGGTGTACCTGCAAATTTCCAGGGCCATTGCGCCAGCCCAACCTCCGAACTATGCCGCACGCCATCTCAGAGCCCATAATGAAGCAACCTAGCTACACCTCGTTGCTCGCGAGCCCGCAAGAACAGTGTGGAAGTGTACGTGACAGTGACCACGAAGAGATGAGTTTTCTAGTTGTTGCCTTAGTTGCCTGCACGGGTTGTGTGTTCTCTGACGTCGCTTTGACAAATTTGGATGTGTGTGGAACTGATTGAACTTCATGTGTGGAATCGTTCAACGTGCATCTGTGGTCGCGTATTGTCAAAGGACTGCACAATGCCTATTAGGCAAGTAAACCATTGCCTGCTGACTGTTGAGAAAAAACTTGACATCGTGAATGGCATTCGATGCGGAGCGAAAAAGTCTACATTGGCACGGATCTGCGTGTTACCCTTCTTTTCTCATGAACATAAAGTTTATGTTGTTTATATCATTGAAAGTGTATTTTATTATGTTTTGCAGCAGCAACTGAATTGGGGGAGACTAGTGTCACTCCTTATAGCATCATATTAACTGCATGGGTCATGCCCGGTTGCCTTTTCCGATATATATATGGCAAATTTAGGAGCGGGGGATGTGAGGATTAAAGCCAGCCACCTGCCGTTGCAAGAGCGTTTTCACTTGTTATGCAGTCTCACTCGCACGATCATGTCTTTCCTCTCTTTCGTGATCCTACAGTGATGGGCAAGTGGCGGGCGCGACAGCTGCTGCGACACTTGTCGCTGCTGCTGCCATGCTCGCCAACACCGGAACGGCCGGCAGCTTAGGGTTTAACGACCCGGCTGCTGCAATTATGTTGTATTCCCTTACCCAATGCCAAATTTTGGCGACGCCGCGTGCCGATGTCGTGAGACTCACTTGTTCTGCAGTCTCACGCGTACGATCATGTCTTCCCTCTCTTTCGCAATCCTACAGTGATGAGCAAGTGGCCGTTATGTTGTATTCCCTTACCTAATGCTAGGTCTTGACGCCGACGTGTACCAATGTGATGAGACCTTTTGCATGCAAGGTGCAAGAAGACTTTCTCTCGACAGCGTCGGCTCCTCTGCGTGGGCTCACCCAGACGAAGTTTGCAAACGGTGCCTTGTGCAAACGACAAGCACTTACCTACATTGCCCTTCCGAACCCTTCACAGAAGAGCAGTGGGGTGAGTTCGCACAAGGTCATACTATCAATGATGCTACTGCCTTAAGGTGCTTTAGAGCAGCTTCTGAAGCACACAAAAATGGGTTTTGGAGCAGCGAAACTGGCTTTCAGAACAGGCATATACATGCTACAGTGGCAGTTACTGCCGGACGGTGCATGTACATAACGTATGCTTGCATGCCGCTAAAATGTGCCGAGTGGCAATATTGGGTGTTTCAGTGCACATTGTAGGTGTTGCAGTTGTGTTTCCACTTACAATCAAACCATGGCGATGTTGAGAAGAATGGCAGTGTTCAGAACCCCGCACCTTCACCAAATATGCTACGAGAGGAGACCAACTCCTAAGAGACAACACCTATATATTTACAGCCGGTTAAGCGAGCAGCGCCGGCCATACAAAGAAGCTCACAAAAGTCCAACTTCTTTGTCGTCTTGATCTCTATTCCACTGGTATATAGCAGTATGCTACTCGGAAGACTATCAAAGCGATCAAGATGGCTCAACTGGGGTAGCACGTATCACCATGCTTCTTATCGATTTGCACAAAGGGGAATCACTTTACCTTTTATATGTGAATACACTCATCGGATAATGCATCAACTTTTACATCAATTGGACTTTAAGGAGAGACACGGGTATGGGAGGCCGAAAATTTTCCAAAAAAAACGATTTTTTGAAGTATTTTTTTTCCTAATCAATAAGGTCTAAGGAAGCTGTTTCTAAAATATTATAGCACTGTAATGCGTATTTGTCGAGTTATTTGGTCGCAAAGTCAGTTTGATGACCATTTTCGCTTCCGAAAATGGTCATCAAAAACGATCGTATTCAACGCCGCAGCGCGCGAGAACCGCACCAAGTAGCGCGGCCATTTTGGTCTCATTTTAAAGACGCATTTTTCTATTATCTGTTCCTAGCAGAAGAACGTTTTTCGTCTAGCAAAAGAAAAACTGAATACGCATAAAGATTGATGTGTTTTTGTCACGTGGGGCAGTTCCCGGTTTCTTATGGATGCGAAGTGATTCGTCTGCTAGACAGCGGCGTGCAAGCCGCCATTTTGCATAGAGGCCTCACATCGGCTGTGCATTCGGTGCAATGGCAGGCCGTTATCGGAAGTTCCGGAGTGCTCATGGGTTCGAAAAAAGGCGAAAACGGCGTCTGAGAGCCCGCACCTTATCACCAGCGAGACCTTCTGCCGCCGAGAACTCGGAAGAAGCAGGCTGTGCCAGCGCTATCACCGCCGCGGCACCCGCGATCGTGGACGCGATAGCCACGTCCAAGATCACACGAGAGCTGTGCGCATCGACACTCCCCTGGTTTCCGACTTTGAAAAAGTGGCCATCAAGTGTCGTGCGAGCGATGTTCTGCAAGATCTTTCATCGAAGTCTGCCACAAAACGCAAGTGGTCTTTTTTTCTAGACTCAGATGGAGCCGCAACGCCTGGTACGCCGTTCACCGTCGTCAGCTTAGAGTTGGTAAACGAACTTCTTCAGTGTATGAAGTGCGGTGTGAGTGGCGGGCCTGGCAGAATCTCCAAGGAAGACCGCGAATATGGCATAGCCGCGAAACTTCTTCTCACATGTGACGAGTGCGGTAAACTGAGGACCGTATGGAGCTCGCCGAGAGCAGGGGGAAACGCAGCGCACGGCCCCTTCGAATTTAACGTGCTCGCGGTTCGCGAAGCAATGAGCACAGGAATCGGGCAAACTGCGCTCAACGATATTTTTTCCGCCCTAAATATTTCACGGAGAGGCCTGCACACCAAGACATACCAGGATTACGTGAAATTGAAAATGAACCCTGCCGCGCAGAAGGCTGCCGCGCGCGTTTTTGACGACTGCGCGAGCACCGTGAAAACGGTGTATTCTGAACTCCACTACGGAAATCCTGAAAATATCGCCGTTTCCTTTGATGGGACTTGCCTAACCAGGGGCCCCTCATCCCATATTTGTGTAGGGACCGTGAGTGAACAATTCCTGGGTTATGTGCTTGACTTCGTCGGCCTATCGAACTTTTGTTTGGGCTGCCAGCTAGGGCCAAAGCAGGACAACCCAAGGTATGCCGAGTGGCTAGCTGGTCACACTTGCCAAAAGAATACCTCCAGTAAACCAGGACAAATGAAGGTGGAAGCAGCACAAATTTTATTTGGCCGCTCATTGGAGAGACATGGGCTCCGCTACACAACCATGTTGTGTGATGGAGACAGCCAGGCCTTCAACAGTCAGCAGGAGGCACAGGTATATGGCTTCATGCCAATAGAAAAAGCGGACTGTGTCAACCATGTGCATAAGTGCATGGGCACAGCACTTCGAAATCTCCTGCAAAAACAAAGAACCGAAAGCAAGCCAAGCCTTGGCGGCAAGGGCAAACTGACAGGGGAGCTGGTCACAAAGCTCAGGTCATATTATAGATGGGCTTTACAAAGCAACCAAAGAAGCATTGAGGCCATGAATAATGCTGTCTGGGCAACCTTTTATCATGTAGCATCTACTGATGCAAGCCCTCAGCACTCTCACTGCCCAACTGGTGAAGAGTCATGGTACAAGTACAACAAAGCTGTTGCCAAGCAGGAGACTCCTCCGAATCATCGCTACAACCTGCCGGAGTATGTGGTTGATGCCTTGCGGCCTATTTACCCGTGCCTCTCTGACAAGAAATTGCTGGAGCGTTGTCACCGAGGCAAAACACAGAACCCAAACGAGAGCCTGCACTCCGTCATCTGGTCGCTCGTGTTCAAAAACAAGCATGCGTCGCTTTTCTTTGTTGAAGCTGCTGTGGCCGAAGCTGTCGCAAAGTTCAACGCTGGCAAAGGGAGAGCAGATGCCGCCATATTGAAGGAGCTGCACCTGCAGGAGAGTGTTGTGGCCGCTGAAAGATGCTCAGAAAAGGACAGTCGTCGACTAGTGGCATCGGAGAAGCATGAGCATGCTGAAAACTTCAAGCATGCCATGAAAAGAAAGCGCACCAAGGAGAATGATGACTACATTCCTGGTGGCTTCTAACATGGTTACTACACCGATTCACACCTTTTCTTGTTAAATATGAGTGCTCAGCATGTTCCTAAACTTCTTTTCTTGTTTTCTCAAAACAACATTTTTCATCACACCCTAAGCCATAGCCCACAGTATCTTTTGATGTACCAGTCGGATTTTGATAATTCTTTCAGCATTTGAAAGCTTATACATTGACTAGTGCAAAAAAACCAAAAAATGTAATATCTTATTCACAATAGTAATTTAATTAGCAACAAACTTAAGCAACAGTTTGAGATTTCTAATGAGTATACTTGTTAAGGCGATAACTCTGGTACCAATGAAGCTAAAAATAAAATTATAGTTTTGTTGCACTCCCTGGCCTTCATGGAATGCTGTCATATCAAATTTGTAGCAATATTTTATGAGGAAGATGTCAAAAGGCTGGGCAGAATGCAAGTTTATGTAATAGTCAACATTTAAAAATCTGAAAGTGATAGTAAAAAACTAATTGCATATTTGTTTTCAGCTGTGAAAAATACATAATGTATTAAAATTTCAGCTGGAAATACTGAAAATTAAAAAAAAAATTTTCAGACCAGTGTCTCCCCTTAAGAGCAGTGCTTGTCTCTTGCTTACTTTTTAATGCTTGCTTGTAAAAGAGAGACTTAGAGGTTATCAGTTGATTTTGCTGTAAACATGGCTGGGAGTGAAAGCTGCACGCCTTGTTATTGGCAAGGCTGAGATGCTTCAAGAGTGGACGACTTCCATCAGGTGTGTTGTATCCCTTCAACACCAAGGCCTGGATGACCCAAAAAAGCTATTTTAGGAATACGTGCTGCTGCTGAACCGTCACTTTGCTGCAAGCAGAAGAAAAGGTGTCATTGTTGACGACAATGCACCAATACAGGTGCAACTTCACAACCTTTTCGACATAATGCTGGAATTTCTTGCAGCAAACACAACTGCACTGCCTTAGTCCTTGGACCACGCTATCATTTGGTCGGTGAAGCACCTCTACTGAATAATTTTGCTACAAAGAATACTTCTTGCCATGAAAAATGACAAAACATACAACATAAATAGGCTAAGTGGCATCCACTTCTTGGCCTATTCTTCGCAGCAGGCAGAACACACTACTGTCCACAACTGCTTTGCAAGTACACAATTCATTGCACCCACCCAACGAAGGAGCCCAAGCTAAGCGGATGCAACAGAAGAAGGCATCGACTACAGTGAACGTGAAATGCTGATCACCAAAGTCTTGGAGCGAAAGGGGGCAGCGAGTAAGTGCCGTTTGCTATGTTTTGCGACAATAAACGTGTACATTTATCCCACAGTGACATCGTCAATTCTGTCTGTGGCAAATTACCGTGGGCAAGAAACACTGAGGAACAGGATGATGACAACGCCAAGCTGCAGGATGTGCCAAGTCCTTGAGTGACTGAAGCAATACGAGCACTGGGTGTGATGCGAATGTTCACGAAAAAAAACAGGTCTGAAGAACCAGTTGGCCTTTTATCGGAATAGCTTTGAAGCTGCAGTTGTCACAGCGAGGCTGCTGAAGCAGGAAATGCGAGAGATGGGCTTCTGGCGTTTAATTTCCGCTGAATAAATGTGTTTCTCGGTTTTCTTATGCAACATGTTTCGTTTTACCCGCCAGTAGGTGAAAATTTGTTGCTTACGTGAAGGCTGTGGGACTGTTCAGCATCTAGTTCCTTCGCATCCTTGTCAGGTACAGTGTAATGAGGTTCCAGTGTACTTTTATCTTTGTGAAAGGAAACCTCAGAAAGCAACACTTATCTGCATCGCCTGCCTTTCCCCGTTCAATTTCTTTCTGCACAGTAAAACTTTATTTCACGATAAACAATATTTCGAAAAGTGTTAAAACAGATACAGATGCAAACAACCCATTCCACTTTCAAGAAACATTTCTTTATTATTTTTTTCTCTTTCTTAGACGGGGGCGGGGGGAGGGGGGACACAGGGCAGCCACCTTAAATTTCAAGCAGGATGGTCAGGTTTTTTGTGCTCCAGTGTTTACTTTTCTCCTCTTTGTTGGGAGATCTGTGCCTCCACATCGCAGCCCTTTTAAGGGCTACTAAGTGGTCCTTTACCAGCAAAACCCTCAACGCTGGAATTCAGCGACATTCACGTCGCCAAAAGAAAGGAAGTTGCTGTGTCAGCGCCTGCTTTAGAGGCGTCACCAATGTCCAGTCAGAAGTAACAGGAGCCACCAGGCCCTGCTCCACAGTAAACCAACTGGCCTGCACAGGAGAGGGGGACAGGACACCAGGCAACCCCTCCCAGGCAGCAAGCGAGGATTCACACTCATCTAGCGTGCCCTCCTCCTCCTCAGAGCATACAACTTTTCTTTATTTATAGCCGCGCGTGTGGCATTCTGCGAGAAAGAAACGCCTCACATGAACACCTGGCCCATTCCTCTGCACCTCCCGACTACCGAGCTAAAAGCAGCACCCCCTTGTACTACCACTGACGCAACCACATCAGTTTCATATGTGGCAACCGGTGTTTGTGAGCGTACCAACACTCCAGGCGACACTCAAGAGGCGATTTTACGCTACAGAGCCGAGCAAGCTATCAAGAATTCTCAAGTAAGCTCAAAGGGTGTGTTTCAGTTCCACATGAAATGTAAACAGTTTTTGAACAGTGCTACAAAGAAAGTCTTAGAGCCAAGCCCCTTGAAGTTCACAGTCGTTAAGGGCCTTTCTTCACTAGACCCGACACAGGTGTGTTCAAAGCCCAACAAATGCCTTACAGCTTTTACAAAAGTGTTCGATGCCCTCATAGCTACGAGTGAAAAAACTAACACTTTCGCGACACTGCATTAATTTGAGTACACAGAGCTTCTGCAGCAGCAGAAACATACGCTTAGACAACAATATAAAAATATAAGACAAGTGTTGGAGCATCGTAAAGTTTCTGCTCATCCTCAGTCATGGCCGAGCAACATATGAATGAGGATTCAGTGTGAATTGATAGGTACGCATTGAGAATCTCAAGGACCTTTCCTATGCGTCACAGCGGGCTGTGTGTTATGCAGCTAAGACAGCAAATGGTGTTCTGCAGCTTCCAATCATCAGGGGACTGAGGATGGCAGTGCCACATGCTAGACACAAGTATGGAGCCAACTTGGAAGCCCAGAAAAAGTAGTACCTTGAAGCTTCAAAGAAGAGAAAAAAGCACTGTATAGAAGAAGAGATTGACCCAATGAAATAAAAAAAGGGCTAGAATCGATAATTTATGATTTCATGGCTTCTGCAGCTGCCTATGCTCAAAAAGCAGAGGCAGAAATTGATGAGACACACTGTCAAGTCCAAGAGCTTGAGGAAGACAGCAGAGGGCAAGACTCAATCTCCAAATTCAGCAAAAGCTACTGGAGCTCACATGATGTGGGCAGCCACCACTATTTTTGCACTTTGTGCTTTTTGCATTCACATATTCAGTAAACCTCACTTTACTTTTTTTTATGGCATGCAATACAAGCAAAATTTCACCGTGATGTGTACAAATAAGTAGCTGTCAGCTGCTTCCCGAAAATTTATGCGCATTTGAAGCAATTTACGTTGAGAAATTCGGCAAACCTTAATTTATTTCTTAGTGCATGTAACACAAACAATTTTCACTGTGATATGTATTTTTATTTGTGGAATATTTGTGAGATATTTTGAGAGCACTGTTTGAAAATTTCTGAAATGAAAAAAACCTATCAAGGACGGCATTGAACATTATAGAGCCTTGAAAGTCCTTGAATATCTTCGTAGTTCTTGAATTTGTTTCCCCTTAAATTGTTACAAACCCTGCATATGCATTTGACATCATCCACGAGGAATGCTAGTGGCAGTCGCCAATTTGAAGTAACCTCCACACACTCGTCACAATGCATTTACCAAGATTTATATGGCAGCATAGATAAAGACCTCCAGAACACCTCCTACACACCGACCCTTGGAACGCATAAACGGTGCACACAAACAAACCTACAAAATAAAATGAATATAGTGTTGCAACCTTGCAGATCAAGGCTGAACACATACCATAAAAGCCCGTGTATAGGTCGGACCCGCATATAGTTCAAGATGCATTTCAGGCATAGCAAATGCCAGAAACAATGCTTTCACACAAATATAGACCAAAAAAAACAGAAAAATACTTTAATTTACACTCAATCACTCACCCACATGTGACAAGCTCCCATCCGAAGCTCCCTTATCGGACATGTCCAGCCACAGCTCCTCGTCTTCAGTGCCAAGGAGAGCATTTTCAGATACAGCACTGTTTGAAGGAACGAGCTCCTCGGGAATCCAGGCCCAAGCCTCTGCGATTCACTATCACACCATTGCTGGCAAGGCCCGCTTCAGTCGTCCGGCAGGGGTCACTTCCGGCTCTGCAGACCTAGTGTGTTCAGCCTTGATCTGCAAGGTGGCAACACCATCTTCATACCATTTTGTAGGTCCGTTTGTGTGCACCGTTTATGCTGTCCAAGGTACGGTGTGTAGGAGGTGTTCTGGAGGTCTTTTTTATCCATGCTGCCATATAAATCTTGGTAAATGCATGCCAGATTGCTTGTGCGTGTGGCGAGTGTGTGGAGCTTACTTCAAATTACTCTGCAGACCTCATGCACTCCATTTACAGGTCATTGATGTGGTCCTTAAATGGCTTATTGAGGCACACATCAAGCGGCTGCAGCTGGTATGTCATCCCTCCCGGGATAGCGACGAGCTCGGTGCGAGTCAGACAGCAAGATCTTCACGGAGTCTGCCAGATGACACCCAATTGCGTCGAGCACAGGCACAGATGGGAGTCCTAGCAGTGCTCCAAGCAGTCACTCCACACAGACTTGATTCAGTCAATTACAAACGATTCATCCATCTACCCCTTGTGATGGCAGCGGACGACATTTCTAGAGAACTTCTCTCCCTTCGGCAGCGTCTTTATTCGAACACGACCTAATACCGTACATATTTAAATCTAAGCTGTTGCTTTTTTTTTCTGAAAAAATGATGTGGGAAACTCCGGGGGTCGGCTTAAATTCGAGTACTACGATTTGGCCACCGCTGCCACCTGCCTAAAGGCGCGGCCGCGCTAGCGACATTACGACTCTCGATGCGCCGATCTCAAGGTACCAGTTTTGCATGTCGGAGGCTCATTTTCGCGACATTCTACGGTTGTTGCACAATGACAAGGCTGCTCAGGCCTGTTGAGCGTGAGAATAGCGATCCCCATCACTCTTGCACAATTCATTGTCCTGAAATCACGCAGTCCCATGTTCACGCAGCGAGAGAGCGAGGGTCGTCAAGCCGGCGAGATTTCGTGGTCGAGTCGTCGAGCCGACGAGTCGAGCCGGCAACATGATACTGTCTGGGACAAACTTAGCAAGAAAAAAGACAGCGATGTTGACGACAGCGACGATGAGTAAACTTATGTACTACATGCCTACGAAGTAAGAAAAAGGGCATGCCTACAGAGTGCCCGTTTGAACAAAATTAAGGGCTGTGTTTTCTACCAATAAAATGGTGTTCGCTTTTCTTTTTCCATTCAGCCAACATTCGAAGAAAGTTTTTTTTTTTTTTCTGGCCTTGCCAATCTGGGGTCGGCCTAGATTCGAGTAAGTAAGGTAATATGTAGGAATTACCGTCCCAAAACCACCCTATAATAATGAGAGGCGCCATAGAGGAGGGCTCTAAAAATTTCAACCACCTGGAGTACTTTAACATGCACCCAAATCTGAGAACACAGGCCTACAGCAATTTTGCCTTCATTGAACATGCAGCCGCCACAGTCAAGACTCGACCCTGCAACCAGCGGGTCAGTAGCTGAGTCTTAGCCACTAGACTAATGCGGCGGGGCGAACATGACGTAGGGTGGCAGCTTGTGCCCATCTACTAAACAGGCCAGCATTACAATCACTCGTGTTTTCTCATTTCCAGTTGATCGCACGGTAACTTGCCTTGAGCCTTTTTTGTAAAACTGTCAGAGCTGAGGGCATATCGAGGTATACAGGCATCATATCAGCGTTTCTAACCTGGCCCATCTGAAAGGAGGCTGCCTTTTGCAAAGAAATCACAAGCAACTCTTCGCAGCTTTCTGGCAGCTTCTGTGATATCAATGTACGCCGATGTAAGAAGAATCTAGCGCAGCACATGCAGCTGGACATCAATGCTTGCTCGCCTTAAAGACTGCCTGCTCAATGCCTCTATCTCGCGCAATCTTTTTTACCATTGCTTGCAGCAGCTCGATGTTGACAGCAAGCTGTGCGGCCCATTGCTTTCGAACAAAGTTCGCCAATTCGAGTTCAACGTCGGAAAACGCTCCGTTTTTCGGCCCCCATAAACTTTTTTGCTGAACGCTGCATACAAAGAAGACTTCTTTCTGCTTTCTCCAGCCACGAATGCACCGCTTGTCCACGCCGAAATGTCGCCCGACAGCACAGTTACCGATGGCTTCAGCAGCTAAGATAGCCTTTCTATTAAGGCAGGCAAATACTGCCTTCGCAGAGCTGGCATGGCAGGAAGTCACAGAGCTAGAAACGTGGTCGTTGTTATGTGCACTGAGTGGCTTTAATGCCCATTGTTGCACGCCACTAGCATATGCAGATCTAACATAACTAGAGCTACCTACCGAAGAAGCGTGCAGACACCATATGATGATGGCGATGATAGCACCGTGTATTGCCGAAACCAAAACCAAGAATTCGGGCCAGAAATTATTAGGATTCGCATGCAGTTCGAGGCAGAAATTTGGCATAGTAAAAATGTAAGAAAAGAAAAACAGGCTATATGCGAGTTTTCATGGTACCTCCTATAACATGGCAGAATATAGTACTAGTGGATGAAAAAAGAAACATACCTCTTGGATGAAACCAGAAGAGCTGCCTGAAAGTGGGCAAACTCACCTTCCAGCTGAAACATGGCTTCACAAGCCCAAGTGTAATCGGTTCAATAGACGCCCCTCCTAACCTGTGGCAATGTTTTCCTCTGTATTGGAGAGTCAAACTCCTCCACATCAAGGAACGAAGTGTTTCTACAGTCACCTGCAGGCAGCAAACTAAATTTATAATTTTGTCAAGGACTTCACTGAAATACTTCAAAAAAGATGCATAAGCATCTTGCTGAGAGATTTAATGGAACACAATACACACAAACAAGAAGTGGAATCAATTCAGAGGACTTGGTTTTTTTTTTAACACAGCCTCATGAGGCCAACTACACACTCTCGTTCATAGTCACATTACGCTCACTGAATTGACAAATATTTGTGGGTACTCCCTACAGTCCATCCTTGAGTCTTATCACACTTGTTGGTACCCAGTAATGTTCACACAACATCCACTCAAATATATGCATACTCACACTCTTCAGGAGCATAGCCATATTTTTATTAGATGTGGGGATGGGTGTTCAACCACATTTTATGTTTGTGTTTGTATGAGTGCACACACATATGCACATTAAAATCGAAAATTTTCAAGGAGTTGAAGGTGCGGTCTGAACCATCGCTAGAATAGTGTACTACGGCATGTGTTAGTGCATGCGGTTTATATTACAGAGAGCTGAACAGGTCGGTAAAAATTTATTCTAAAAGGCCTAACACCACAAAGCAACTCAGGCTACGAAAAATACTCTTGACGAGGTCTGTAGATAATCTTTACCACCTGGTATTCGTTAATGATAACTGATGTAAAGTGCTGAAAAAATGTAAAGTAGGGCCAATTATATCCATCCAACTGCATCTCCTCTACTAGTAGCTGTTGCAGTACCTCTGCAGTATTCACAAGGAAACTAAGACCTTTTTCCACAGTGGCGAATTCAGCTTATATGTGCCATTATGAAATTGAAAGGGTGCAAGGCCTCGCTCATGTAAGCAACTTGTGCCCCCCAACGTCCTTCAATTTTTTTCTTCCTGCACGCACTACACTTGCTGTTATTAACACTCTTGGACCATTACTTGTTCTGGGTGAATTTACAGAAAAAACAAATGCTGTTTAGGCCATGTGAAAACTGTGCTGCTGCTCTCTAGCTCTGCACAACATATACCATTTTTCATGTGTAAAGACACAATTCATTTTTAATACTTTTGCTGGTGAATCTTGTGTACACAAAAAGTCACGCCATTCTGCGACAGCCTCATTTCGATATTTTATTGTCAAGATAAACTAGGCATGACAGGATTCATCAAAAGATATCTTTGTTATAAGAAAGAAGAAAGTGTAGTCACCTATATACTTGATGTTCAAGCACTGCAGTGATAACGGTGATTTTGGCCGTAATAAAAGCCACCATCTCCGCGCAAACTATCGTAATGTTTTAATGCTTTCTTGTAAAGTGAATGATTAAATCCACGAAACTGAGGATCTAAATATAGAAGGGCATCACAAGATTTTATTGTAATATTATAATATGTGCAATACCAGTTACAGAAACATAGCACTTTGCTATCATCAGTTTTCACTTGAAGCATCACCCTGGCATCACTCCAATCCTGCAGTAGCCGTAGCTATCAGTCGCCTTTTACATTTTGTATGCACGAGTGTAGATGTCAAGCATGTGGCGCAATCATTGTTTGTGTGTTCCTGCCAAGCCTCACAATGCCGTAGAGACAACACCGACATGCTCAGAAGAGCTTTCAACATCACGCAAAAGGATTGCTCAGAGGCTTACAGGGGCTGCCCCACGATGCTCCCTACCAAGGCAGAACTTTTGAAAGTGCACCTGAGAATCCTGTCGAATAAATATTAGTCTCCTGCACCTCAGGACCGCTTTAATAGTTTTGTACGACTACTTCGGAGATATTCAATGCTGTGCGTGACTACAGATTTCCCAATCAACGTACTCAGCATGAAACATATAATGTTCACAGCGTAGAAAATAGTAACGTCTTATAGGGAGCTTGCATGAACGGTGGCGACGCTATGCACTCTAGGCAGGCAGCCATATTTTTGTCAGAGGCAGTCGGAAAGTGCCGCAGTGCAGTCGCGTTAGCGAGCGTTGGCGTAGCTTGCAGGCGTGATCGAGTGCGATCGCGACGCAAATTCAACTCCAAGAAGTTTCGTGCACGATATCAGCCTCACCGCAAGACCACGCCGCAACACTGTGCCTGAAAGACCTCTAGCGGCACGAAGAAGAGGGGAGACTTTGCTCCGAGTAATCCATTCAATCACACTTCGTGCGGGCGACTGTGTAATCGACGTACGTGCACTTGTGGCCGCACGTCAACAGCTCCGATACGCATGAATTTCTCGTTCAGAGGACGAGTTTGATTATTCAAGAGTTGTTGAATTCGATAAAGGCAATCAATGGCCCCAACATTGTGACGAGTGGCTGTAGTGGGAGTCGTGAATGAAGAATTTTGCCGCCGATACCGTGATCATCGTCACTCAAGTAAGAGGTGTTAAATTACTTGACTTCGCCGTGGATGCTAATGTCTGTTCAGGTTAAACTCCCAGTGTGTTAACAAGTCCCGGTCGACGTCTTGTTCATGGGCAAGAGTGATGATGAGGTCCTTGCCGTGCACTGCACATGCATGGCCGGGAACAGCGAAGCTTGCTCGCATCCCACTACGCTATTATTCTACGAGTATGATGCTTGTGCACGAGAAGAGCGCTCCTCAATTCAACACGTCTTACTTGAGTGACGACGACCATGGTGTCGGCGGCGACTTTCTTCACCCACGGCTCCCGTACCCGGCCACTCTACACAAACTTGTGATCCTTGAGGGCCTTTCTGAGCTTCATCTGCTCCCGGGTTTTCAAACTCGGCCACAGAACCAAAAATTCATGAATGTTGGAGCTGTCGATGCGCTGCCACCAGTACACGTACCTTACACAGTTGCCCGCACGAAGCGTGATTGAACGAATCACTCGGAGCAAATTCTCGTCTCTTCTTTGTGCCGCTCAAGGTCTTTCTGGCACAGCGTTGCGGCATGGTCTTGCGGTGAGGCTAATATCGTGCACGAAACTTGTTGGAGGTGAATTTGCGTCGCGATCGCACTCGATCACGCCTGCAAGCTGCGCCGACGCTCGCAAACACGTCGCCGCTACTACACTCCCCGGCTGCCTCTGACAAAAAAACGGCTGCCTAGTCAGAGTCCATAGCGTCGCCAACGTTCATGCAAGCTCCCTATATGGGTCATTCCGCGCCAACTATCCCAACCAGGGCACTCACCAAAAAATCCTTTCAAATTGATTCCAAAAATGGCACACATATAGGCATTAGCTCTAAAGTATTTCCCCAAGATATTTTGATTGACGAAAAATTGTTTGCACCCGTGGCCACCATTTGATTCACGAAATGGTTGAAAACCAGGCAAGAAAAAAAAAATCACGATGATTTGACCATTTCACAAATTCTTTCAATACTTGCTTTTTTAGCAATGCGCTTTCATTATAACACAGTTGCTCTTGACAGCTTGAAAATATTCACATTAGAGCATAGAAAAACTGAGTAAATTATAGTGTTTTCGACAATTTTCTACAAAACAGAATCATTGATTGAATCCATAATGTACTTTTATCAAACTTTACAGAAAACGTACCATTAACAAATATATTTGTTTTGCCAGTGTGTCGCGCATGGGCTCTAAAAAATAAAAACCTGCACTTGGCAAAAACGCCACTTTCGTCAAAGTTGAGGTTTGTAGCACACTAAGGTAGTCTAATGCCCCTGACACACGGACACCCTGAAGTCCTTTAGACAAGGGGACATCTTTCGGAAAGGCGTTCGGGCGCAGTGACACACGACAAAGGAGTAACTCCTTTCCGGCAAAGATCCTTTTCGGAAAAGCAGATCCCGCATCTACTTTTCTGGCAGGAAGGGAGTACTCTTGCATACAGTGTGCATAAGTTATCAATAGAAGAAAACGTGTCGCAACACTGCGGTACCCTGTCAGTATTTTTTTGCGCTGAGAAAAGGTTTTCATTTTCAGCAGCAGTGCGATTTGTTGAAAAGTGAAGGCCTATAGTCTGTCCATACTCTCAAACGCCTGCATTACATCACTAGCGCGATCATGTTAGAGTTGGCAGTGGCAGTTGCTGTGTCGGCGACGTAGTATCTTGTAACAATGGAGTCGGCTCAGTCGGTGAAGAAAAAACCGCGTGTCCAGTGGACTGAATGTGTCTTCGAACCAGCGTTCGTTGCGCACATAGGCCCATCTTTCGCGGTTGATGGCTCGGGGGGACAGTGCGGAAGCAGTCAAAATGAAGCTGTTCATGACGAGTTTTTGTTTGAGGCTCATCACTCTTGCCTTCGTAGCGTTTAGCTCATCTTCGATGGAGCCGAGGGCGACAAGAGTCAGGCCCACCTTTACTGTTGCTTTATGTCTGTCTCTGCGCTGAGACATCGCAGGACCACGATGAAACGCGGCACGCTGTCACTGACCCAGCTGGACGCAGCCATGTAAAAAGCACGACAAAAAACAAAAACAGCAAAACACCGACTGTTTATAGTTGCCAGACGAACTTAAGTTGCTGCTAAAAACGCAAAAAAGCGAAAGAAAATTACAGGTATGCGCATTATAAGCCACCAGACAATAAAAAAAACGGTTTTATGCTCCGGCGTCGCTGAATGTGATGTACATGCGCATATTCTTTTTAATAATTCCAATCTTGCTGCTTCCACAAACAGCGCCATTTTTTCTGCAGCGTTCTTCTGAGGCACCACCTAAAGCAGTAGTCCAGTGCCGTGTGTCATCAGCGCCACTCCTTTCTGCATATGGTCCCCTTAGGCGACAAAAGGGGTTTACCTCAAAGTACTTTACTTTTGCCTATGTGTCACGGGTATAAGAAGGTAGTCTAAGGTTAGTAGCACACTAAGCTAGTCTAAGTCAAGAAAAGACAGCTTTTAAGTTAAGTCCCACCATTGACATCATTTTGCTATGGGGTCAATACAAGCCAACTGAATTTGTTGCATAAAAACGAGTGGCAGTGCACTTACAACACATAGTTGAAGTACTCCTTGTTCGTACTGTCTTTTGTATGCTACATATACAGGTGATCAGCATTGCTAAATATATAACAATGCCAATGAAATATATGCCACAATGCTTCCTAAAATGAATTGCGTTACATTTATTGCATGTGGCGATGAGAAACCATTGATGTCAAAAAACATATCAGAATGTTACTGTAGGTTGGAGGCGTGAGCGTGGTCATTTGAAGCTGATTCACGCAAAGCTAATCTATGTATTCCGCATGCCGAATACATACATGGAATACATAAATCTTTTATCACTCAAGGTTCAGCACACGTGTGCATATTAGCACCCACTCACATGTACTAACTTTTACACGTTTATAGTCATGCTTACAATAAGCGATACTCAATCGCGTTCATACTCACGCGTGATCACGCTTCCCTGAGCTCCCTCACGTCTACTCACGTTCACATATGAAGTCGCACATATAAACGCACGCACAACGTATCGTTGAATCCTATCACCCTTCCCCCTCGAAAAGAATTGCGGCTGCGCCACCGCGGCCAAACTTTAACTGCGGTGTGATACTGCGCCACGGATAAGGCACACAACTCAGAACGGCTCCGCAGAACGGGGAGGTACAGAACGACGCTGACAATCACACGAAAGAAGTGTCCAGATTCCGTGCCGTACGACGACACTGCAGAAAGGCGCAATCAGACTCCAATGGGAACAAAGAGCATATACCACTCCCCGCAACGCAGCCGAATACGATTCCGCGAAAAAATATTTCTCTTTCCATATTTACTGACACTAAACGGCCAAACATTTAGGATTATCGTCACCGCAGCTTTGTTCCCGAGTGCAATATCGAATAGCCAAGGCGTTCCTCTGTTCGCACGGAGGGTCCACGAAGTTTGTACTTACTGCAATCACCAACATCACTGCAGATCACCGCAGCGTGGGCACGCGGATGATGCCGACGGATGTATCCACGGTTCCTTTCTCCCACGTCGTCGTCATTGTCGAATTTCACCAAGAAAAGATTGTGTTCTGGTGCCGAGCTAATGACGACGTTTGCTCTTGAGCATCACAGGAGATCGCCGCCGAAGAGTACAAACTCGTTACTTCCCATACCTGGTGCCACTGGCAGAAGGAAAAGAAAAGACGCTATCAAACGTGCTCGCTACGCACAGCAACCACCTGACTCCAGTCAATTTAAGCATAAATGCGCACATGGCGAACCCGCGAGCCCACCATTCCGCTCGGCGGATTGAAATGCACCGGCAGTTAGCCAACTTTCCCCACAGAAGTCCGTTTAGCGGAGCTCTCCAGAATTGAGAAAAGCCCAACCAACGCCTCGTCTAGAAAGATGCCTGAAAAATGGCTTGCGCTCCCAGCGGAGTTGGCCTGCCTCCAGTTCTAAACAAGCTCCGCGCAGTGGCGCTCGCGACCGACACTATTATAGGTACTAGAAGGGGGCAGTGAGGTGAGTTCGGGCTATCACGGTACTAGAAGGTGAGTTCGGGCTGTCACGGTGGATGGACGTGTTTTTTGAGCGCTCCGGATCGACTGCGCAGATAAGTGTTTTTGCATGTTTTGAGCTTGACTTTATAATTATAAGGCAGCGGTTGAAATCTTCGTAGCACTTATTTTATGGTACGGCTTTTTCGGGGGCCAGTCACCAGGTATTTATTAGTTAGTGCGGGTGTGTGCGTTTGAATTGTTTTTTTTTCTTTTGCCACCCCGTGGGGGAGGTGCGCGTACATGGAACACGCAAATTTTTGTAGTAGAGCTTAGACTTTTTTTTTTCGTAGTGCAGGGCTCGAGTTTAGTAATTATCGAGTATAGGGACAATTGGTGTCAGAAAGACGCTTAAAAAGCCTGTAAGTGTTCAGGACGTGGAGTGGGTTTGAAAGTGGCCCCAAGCGTAGAAGCGGATGGAGAAGAGGCTGACGCGAAGTGTAGGCAATGTGAGGTCGAGGAAAAAATGAAGAAAATGATGGTTGCCCAGAGTGAACTGCTGATGAGAATCGCCGAGCTCGAGACTGAGCTGGCGACAGAGCAAGAGAAAACGAGGGCGATGGGAGAAAGACTGAAGTCCGCCGAGGAAGCACTAGCGAAGCTGAACAAAGAAGCGGCCTACAGAGAGAACAGTAGGGAACCGGCAACCAGAACGGTGGAGAAGGAAGAGCAACCAAGTTTGGAAAAAACAGGTTTAGCCGGTTCAACTTTCGCAAGGCCCAGCTTCAGCGAGGTAGTGGTGGGGCTGGTAGGGGACAAAGCAGCCGGCGTCACAGATACAGGTAGCCCCCAGGTGCAGGACGCTCCAACTGAAAAGTCCACAGCATGTGATAATCGCCGGGGACTCGAATTTAAATCGATGCACAGAAGCCATCTAAGAGAGGGTAAGAGGTGACAAGAGGGTTGCAGTAGGGGCGTTCCCAGGACGCAAGCTTGAAGCAGTCATGAGGCAAGCGAGCGCAAAACTCAAAACTACAGCTGATAGATGAAACCTCGTGATAATTTCAGGCGGTTTAAACAATGTCTTAAATGAAGATACAGCAGGACTAGCAGCCACACTGGCGAAAGGCGTCGATGACATGCGCGCCACTTCTAAGGTACAGGTAGTGATATGCACGATACTGGAGGTACCGGTGCGTGATAGCAACCTGCAAAGAGCGGTTATCAATGCAAACCAAGAGATATGGCGGATGAGTCGAGAGAAAGGCTTTGAGGTGGTGGAAATAAACAGAGAGGTGCATAGGTGGGGTGGTTTTCAACGAGACAGAATTTACTTCGATGGGCGGCTAGGTCATGAGGTGAGTTGGCGACTTGCAGGACGCGCAGTAGCTTTTTGGGGGGGCAAGCGAGCCCTTCGGGGTGCAGGATAGCTAGTGACGAGGAAAACAACCAGAGAGACTCTTCGACAGGTGGTATGGACAGATACGATTCCAAAGTGGCACCAATATCCAAGATAGGTAGAGTCCGGGGTAAATAGACGTAGCCACGAGCACCGAGCCAATTCAGACATGGGGTATATCAACATGCAGGGTGGTAGGAACAGGCTGAAGTGGGAAGAGATAGAAGAACAGCTAAGGGAAGAGAGGCCGATGGTATACAGTTTTGTAGAAACACATCTCAGGGACATGCAACAACCTCCGAACAATCCCGACTGCGCGTGGGAATATTGTATTAGAACAGAAGGCAGCAGAAAGGGGGGTGGTATTGAGGCAATCATTCATAAAATTAAAGACTGGCAAAGGGTCAAGGAGGAGTGCGAGGAACATTTATGGCTAAAAGGGAAAGTGGCAGGTCAAGTGACACTCCTTGGTTTCGTGTACTTGTGGACGGGAGCAAAGGCCAGAGAGGAAAACCAGGCAATAGTAGAGTGTATATCAAAGGACATTCAGTAGTTATGAAGAGGGTGCGAGATAATTATACTAGGAGACATGAATGTGCACATAGAAGATATTGATGGGTATACCGACCCGGCAGGCAAAATGATCATGGATATGTGTGAAAGGCTTGATTTGATCATTTGCAACAGTACCGAGAAGTGTAAAGGGCAAATAACATGGGAGGTAGGAAGGCTGCAGTCGACGATAGATTATGGACTGATGTCACATAAGATGTATGATAAGCTCAGGGGAATGCACATAGATGAAGGTGGCTCCAGAAGTCTGGGTAGTGATCGCAATTGTATCAAGCTAAGTTTTGGAAGAGCAGTGAAAGTGGGAAGGAGACAAGATGAGCAACTACAGGAAAATTTTTATCCAGAAAGGCAACTTGAAATAGCCACTAAACAAATTGAGAAAGTAATCACGGAGGATAATAAGACAGTGTGGACATACACGAATCTAATTAGACTCTTTGAGTTGGACTTTGCTAAGACGCGTGACAAGTCACCCCGGAAAAGAAGACACAAACCCAGAAGTTGGTGGGGTGAGGAAGTTAAGAGAGCCATAGCAAAACGTCAGGAAGCCTCTAGGGAACACAGACATGCTAAGCAGCGGGGTGAACCGACAGATGATGTTCAAAGAAAATGGAAAACCTTCTAAGCTGTAGAAGGGATGCATCCCTTGTGAGCAATGAAAAAAATTAGAAGAAAGGGAGCTCAGTGGCTGGTAGAAGTACATAAAAAAGATAGAAAGGCGGCTGCGAAATTTTGGAACCGTCTAAACTCCCTAAGAAATGAGACGAGCCTAGAGCAGAGTTTTATAACTACCGCCCAAGGTGCTAGGCTTGAAGGGGACGAAGCTATTGAATATATAAGAACAAGGGTGACAGAAAAATTTCAACAAAGAAGTACTTAATGCACCACAACGAATCAAGTGGTGCAATGGCTCCATTTTCACAACGAGAGAGGGAAAGGGCTCAGAAAAGGGTTCCTAGTAGTACATCAACAGGCCCAGATGGCATTTCAATTAGGCTGATAAAGACATTATGTCCGAAGTCGAAGCAGGCTTTGAGAGAGGCAGTGAGCAAAATAATAATCGATGGTGAAGTTCCCGATGGATGGAAACTTAGCTGGATGAGCATGATCTATAAAGGAAAGGGGGACAAAGCTGACATAAACAACTACCGTGCTATAACAGTGACATCAGTGGTCTACAGGCTGGCGATGCAGATCATAAAGGAAAGACTGCAGGCATGGATAGAGGATGAGGGGATGCTGGGAGAACTGCAGGATGGGTTTCGGAAACACAGGAGGTTGGAAGACAATCTGTTCTCACTGACGCAGTGCGTCGAAATAGCAGAAAAGGAACACAGACCCCTGTGGCTAGCATTTTTGGATATCAAGGGAGCGTACAATAGCGTGGTTCAAGAGGAATTGTGGAGAATACTGGACACACTAGACGTGGAACATGTAGTCACTAATCTTTTAAAGGGTATCTTTAAAGGTAACAAGGTAGTTATAAAGTGGGAAAAACAGGTATCCAAGCCTGCAGAGGTAAAACGGGGGCTTAGGCAGGGGTGTCCCCTGTCACCCTTATTATTCATGAATTACCTACAAGAACTAGAGGCCAAATTAGAGGGAAGTGGACTGGGCTTCAACCTCTCTTTAGTCAAACAAGGAAAACTCATTGATCAGCACTACCAGCATTAATGTACGCAGATGATATAGTGCTAATGGCCAACAACAAGGAAGATTTGCAGAGATTAATGGACATCTGTGGTAATAAGGGATATAGGTTAGATTTTAGATTCAGTAAGGAAAAATCAGAAGTCATGATTTTCAATGACAACGAAGGTATTGAGCTTAGAATACAGGAGTTCACGCTAGAGATAACAGATAAATACAAATATCTGGGCGTATGGATAAGCAATGGGACCGAGTACCTGGGGGAACACGAAATATACGTGACTACTAAAGGTAACAAGAATGCAGCAGTGATGAAAAATGGGGCACTGTGGAATTACAATAGGTATGGTGTTGTGAGAGGAATATGGAAAGGGGTCATGGTTCCTGGGCTGACGTTCGGCAATGCGGTCTTGTGCATGAGATCAGAAGTTCAAGCAAGATTAGAAATTAAGCAACGTGGAATAGGTAGGCTTGCTTTAGGAGCTCACGGGAATACACCAATTCAGGGAGTACAAGGTGATATGGGATGGACATCATTCAGGGCAGGGAAGCTAGCAGCAAGACAAAATTTGAGAAGCGATTGAGAGAAATGGGGAGGAGCGTTGGGCTAGGAAGGTTTTCAGCTACTTGTACATGAAGAATGTCGATACAAAATGGAGGAAGCGAACCAGGAAGTTGACTGGTAAATACTTAGAAAACAGCAGGTGGCCAAACCAAAAAGAACTATCCGTTAAGAAGAATGTGAAGGAAACGGAGACTGACATGTGGAGAATGGGCATGATTAAGAAGTCCGCACTAGAGATCTATCGAACTTTTAAGCAGGAAATTACCATGGAAAGGATCTATGATAATACTCGGGGTAGTTCTCTACTGTTTGAGGCCAGGACGGGAGTACTGAGAACCAAGACATATCGGGCCAAATACGAAGGGGTAGGCACAGTATGCAGTGCTTGTGGAGAAAAAGAAGAAACTGCCGAACACTTGATAATGTTCTGTAAAGGGCTTCACCCTATAGTTCAGGATGATGGCGCAGAGTTTTTCAAAGCACTGGGATTTAGGGACAGCGAGGGCAAAATCAAATTTAAGCGGGTAGACTTAACTAGAAGGAGGTTATGTGATTGGTGGCTAAAGTCAAGGCACGAGTGAAAATTCAACTCTTCACTGCAAAGTACGAATCCTCAAACTCACTTTTTAAGGAAAAAAATATAGTTTTTGATTCATTAAGTATTACGGCTTGTTGGCGCTAGCCACCACCCGATCTAAATGGTACAGCCATATCCGGTCATCCATCCATCCATTATCACGGCGAAGACCAGCTACCACGGCAGCTAAGCGTTTTTCATCTGCGGCCCATAGGGGCGCGTCAGTCGAGAGTTGTTCGAGACCTGCAATTGTGCACTACTGTTTTGGAGGCTATGCAAAGTGTTCCATTGTTGCACCGCCCGCCGCAAGTGACGCTAGCGACCGACAACATTTTCAAAATGAAGGAGAGAAAGAATGGGGCAGCAGTTTTTTTTTTCTCATGCGGCAGGCATCTTTCTAGAGGAGGCGTTGGCCCAACACACCACCGTGAAAACCTGTGAGCTTTGGCAGCGTCTTGTGCGCCGCGCGGTGCAGCAGCCATCCCCACACCAAAATGGCTCCTTCTCCGCATGAAAGTGACGTCACTTAAAAAAAATATTACCTAGAGCTAGTTAAACGTGTAAATTATTCGTGCGTAATGCGTTGAACCTACAAAATTTTTACTAAACTTGTGTTTAGCGAATTAATTAGCTTAGATTTGTTATTTAAATACATATTACAAGTATTTTGAATACAGGGGGCGCCATGGGCACTGCGGCTGCGAAAGGTAAACACAGCGAGATGGTAGCCGCCTGCGATGTGTTGGTGGTGAAAACTCCGATGAAATCGTGACCATGGCCTAGGCTACTCCCAAGGAGGACTGGAGTGTCGTCGCTGCTTCATGTGATTGCTGGATGCTTAGTTGAACCTGGTGGTTGGAGCTAGCGGGGCCGTCCACCGCGCCGCAGCTTCATCTGAGTGTGTGCGCCATAAAGTTTCTCAGTATGATGTGCGGATTACAGTCGTTGGACGTACTGCATTTTCTAGATTGCAATGCCAAGCGTGGTGTTGCCAAAAGAGAAAGTGTTCTTGCTGCCGAGTTTTGCTTGTCGCGAAGGACAAGGTCAACGATGAAATAAATGCTTTCGCAGGGTTCACGTGTGACTGACCGGACGCACATGCATGAAACCCCAGTGCGTCGGCGAAGTGTTCATACGATGAATGGAAACAACTTTATTGTAATGTTCTTACGAAGCCTGTGATCTCCGAAGGCCAGAGCTACTGCATTGCTGTCTGTTTTGTCAAGTGCGAACACGTACGGCCGTTCTCCTCCGTTGCTACGTGAATGCTCCCGTGCTGTCACAGGCCGCGCGCGTGTTATTGAGCAAGGCAGACAAGCTGTTTTGTAGTTAGATGGGCTAACGCCGTCGGCACTTGCCCTTGGACATTGTTTATAAAGTGCTGATCGCCTAGAACATTGCGGTGACACGTCAGTATTTTTAAAGAAAGCGGCCTGCCGGTTACCTCGTTAGGTGATGGTACACTGAGCGACATAAAAAAAGTTGCCCGAGACTACGTTGCAGTGCACCTTTATGTCATCAAAACTTTGATAAACCGCGGAAATCCACATTTTTGTGCCCAGGAAACCAATGCAGCCAGCTGCATTTGATTTTTTTGTGTTTTTTGCATCTCGCCGATTAAGAGCACTAATTCGCAAAACACTTTATCATAATAAATATAGTCAATCCTGCAAAAGTCACCGAAGATCCACTATTAAAGGGCTTGTGGACGGGACCACCACCACCAGCAGCAAGTCGGGCTAATGAGGAGGCGCAAGTGTTAAAACAATACATGCGTGAACAAAAAAAAAAGAAAAAGTATCAATAACTGCAATGGGACTTGAACCACCGACCTCACCAGTTGATGTGTTGCTTTAACCAACTACGCCCAGCTGCCCATCGGCTTCAGATGACAAACAAGCCGGTTTTGTATTGTTGTCACGCTAAACCTAAATAACATTTTTGTACACTTTTTGTATGAACGTAATTTTAACGGCTTTTATCGTTATGTCTAGACGTACCGCTAGACACTCCCGACTATTCAAACAAAGCGCCTAACCAAAAAATGCACACGTCACTTCCGTGCGGCGCAGTAGCCGTTTCTGTGTGGGAATGGCTCGTGCAACGCGCGGTGCAGCAGTCTTTGCTGTGAGCTTTTACCGATTGTGCCGTCGTCTGCTGGCGTACACAATAACTAAAAAAAAATTGATGCAACGTAAAAATTCAAGAATATCAAAAAAGGCAGTTTCTTGTTTTTTCTTATTGATTCAAGACGGCGCAACAACTTGCAAGTTTCTACAATTGCTTCAGCAGTATTGGTTAGAATTTGTTACTTCTCTATTTTTTCTCTGCCTGCCACCATTTTCCGGGGGTGACGCTGCCGGTGACGCACTGCCACGGGAGCCATGGCGGAAGCGTGGCGGAAGTGCTGCCGCTGCCTCCGTCGCCCGCGCGCCGGTCTGTCGCGCTTGCTCTGTCGTTTGCTAAAAAGAATCACGAACGTTGTTCGGAGCTGTTTCGATCGCATTAAAAAGGTAGTATTATTGTAGAAATAGCAACAAAGCGAAATAAAGTAATAAACTCTTACCGGATATTTCATTCCCGCCCCAGTTAACTTGCCGGCCATTATTTTAAACCATCCTTTGGTCACAGTGGCAGATCTATGTTTTTTCTGTTTGCTTGAAGGGTGCTGCTCTTCTGCGTTTTCATCGGTCACTGTTCACTGCTGTTGCGTTCCATTCTGTACCTCTGGCAAGCAAAATAAAGCAGCAGGGGTGTCATTTCACGAGATACCAGCGAACATGGCGCTTCGTGGACGATGGCTACGATTGATCACGCGGAAGAACTGCATGGTGCCGAATTCCACGTCACAAACTACTCGCCGAGTGTAGCCGACATTTCGCGGAAGCTGAATTCCCGGCTAATGCCAGTTGAAACCATTTGGATTCCTAGTAGCACATTTTCACCTTGGGTGTTTCCACACACACACACACACACACACACACACACACACACACACACACACACACACACACACACACACACACACACACACCACACACAATATATATATATATATATATATATATATATATATATATATATATATATATATATATATATATATATATATATATATCTATATATATATATATATATATATATATATATATTGACGAGTGTGGTGGTAGCTTAGCTCCCCCACTCGCCAAAGAGTTGGTACGCCTCTGAGAGTCTCGAGGTGTTCGACAGCGGCGCCACGGAGCTCCACAACAATCGCCAGAGCTTTATTTTCAACTGTACAGCCATTTAGGGCAGCAAAGGACTCAACCTGCACTGAAAATACTGCCCACGACGTGGTGCTATCGCAGGTAGGCAGTGGAAGGGTTGCTCCGAAAAACCGAGGCTGAGCTGACAGAGGAACATTTCGTTCGACCGCGCTAGAGACACGTTGCTGAAGGCCAGACTGCTCCTCAATGACAGAGAGCCGCGCAGCTAGGTCAGCTATGACATCCGCCGTCGGGGCACGTTGGGCGAGGGTGGCCTCAAGAGGTAGCAAGCGGGTAGCGAAGCGATTTTTGAAATTTAGCATAAGGGCTCGTCTGTCGGCCTCACATTGTGAAACAAGGGCTTGCAGGCAGTCAGGTATAGCTAGACAGGCCCCAGCACTTGACTGTTGAGGGTGATTTGGAGTATCCTGGACATCATTCCCTTCTTCTTGCCTTGCGTAAAAAAGGTAATCTATACAAAAAGATGAAGCGCAAACCTTTAAATTCTAATCTCCGAGCACGTTATAAACGCTACTCTCAAGTTCTGTGCTCGCTCCTTAAAGCCGCCAAGCGCCGCTACTACGACAATGAATTCAATAGGTGCGGTAACAACATAAAGAAAAAATGAAAGTTAGTTAAGGAATTCCTGAATAACGCTACTCAGCACAAGCCCATCAAATCCATTGTTCAGGGCGACTCATCATTTACTGAACCTGCAGATATTGCTAATGCATTTAGCAATCATTTTTCGGGTGTATGCTCACAACTTCCCTCGTGCCCTTATTCTTCTGACCTTTTGCGTTGCCCCCAATCGTTTTTTCTATTTCCTACTTGTTCCGACGAAATCGAAGCTACCATTGCAGGATTAAAGACTACCGGGCCTGGCTTAGATGGTATTCATGGGTTCCATTTGAAACTTGTACGTCGACTTGTTGCACCACTACTTTGCTATATATTCAACTTAATTTTTAAAACAGGATTATTTCCACAGTCCTTGAAAATAGCAAAAATTGTTCCTGTACTCAAAAAAGGTGACGCGCGCTTTATGGATAATTATCGACCCATTTCTATTCTTTCCTTTTTAGATAAGGTTCTCGAAAAACTTATTGAGACCCGTCTTTCCCGCTACCTTAAAAAAATTCAACTTACTCACCTCCTCTCAGTTTGGTTTTCGTGCTGCCCTATCAACTAATATTGCGACTGCATGTCTAACAGATAAAATTAAGTCTTTCATTGATCACGGCGACGTTGCTGCTGCTGTTTTCATAGATTTTTCAAAAGCATTTGACACCATTGACCGTGACATTCTTTTCACTAAACTGGAACGTTATGGCATTACGGGTCCTGCTCTAACTTTGTTACGCAGCTTTCTTTTAAACAGGCAACAAATAGTTTCTGTTTCCACAGCAACATCACCCCCGGTCACAGTTAACAGAAGCGTTCCACAAGGCTCAATCTTGGGCCCACTCCTTTTTTTAATTTACATTAATGACCTTCCTCGCTGTTTAACCTCTTCACAATGCGTACTATATGCTGACGACACTACCATCTTTAACTCCCACCGAAACATGTGTACCTTAACGCAAATGCTCCAAGCTGACCTATTTTCCCTCGAGCGATGGTGTCTCCTCAACAAGTTATCTATTAACGTTCTTAAAACTTGCTTTCTGCTTTTTAGTTCCCCGCAAAAAAAATTTCCGAGTTCCCTTCCCTGTATATTTCCGGTATTAAAATTGAACTTCGTCGTAGCACTAATTTTCTTGGCGTAATAGTCGATTCTCACCTTAAATTTCATGAGCACGTAATCTTCATTTCAAAGAAAGTTATGTTCGTCATAAGAGTTTTGATTAGAGCTAGACCATACTTCAACTTGCAAACTCTCCTAACTTTGTATGACGCTTTTGTCCACAGTCACCATAAAAAACTGCATTTCTTCCTGGGGTGGTACGTATCATACCCACATCGCCCCATTAATAACACTGCAGAAACAAGCGTTACGCATCATTACATTTTCCCATCGACAAGCAGAATCTTCCCCGCTGTTCTATCAGCTCCGTGTTTTGCCCCTTCATCATCTGTTTAGGTACAGCATTGGTACTTTATTTTTTAACGTCTTGCACGATCACCTTGTCTTAGATATTCTCCCTCATTGCATCACTAATAATCTCAATTCAACGCGCTTTGCCTCACGCCAGAATCTCTTACTTCCGTGTATACACACTAACTACGGCAAACAAATGATTCTATTCTCGGCCATTTCGCTCTGGAATTCACTTACCTCTGATATTAAATCTTCTAAATCACTTTGCGTTTTTAAATCCAAACTAAAGACTTTCTTGTTAGGCTCTTCTGTTTGATTGAATTGTAACTGTATTATCATGTATTTTTTTGTTGTGGTATTCATATCACAACAAAAAAATTTTAGATTGACGATGTATTCCTTGTTTTTTTGTGTTCCTGCTTATTATTCTAATGTTTTTTTGTTTTCTTTGGTTTTTTCATCTTTCTCTTTTTTATGCTGTGTTTATGCTGTGTTTATTTGCTGACAATGTATTTCAGTGTTGCTTGATGATTACCTTTTTTTTTCGTGGGAGGTCCCGCCTGCGGTTCTTACCTTGGGACCTCCCAGTGAATCTGTACCCTTGCACTTTTCTATGTTCACACTTGATGAATAAAGTAATAAGTATTATTATTATTATTATCAAACTCCGACAGAAGAGGCTGATGGGGCACTGGTGGCGGGATGTGTGATGAAACTGGGGCTCCCGCTGCCTATGCCAAGCTCCCCTGTCCTTAAAAGTTAACCTTTAGGACACACGTGTGCTCAACACTGTAGATGCAATTAGGATTGAATTTGACGATATATATCCCAAGAATTAATAAAATTTAGCATATCAGTATATAAATGGCGTTTTGGAAGATCGTTTGGCCAATCAAGAAACATCCATTGTGATAGCGACTGACGCTTCTGTTTATGAAGAGAAGGCTGGCGTAGGAATCGTATTATCCTCTCTAGATTGGGCTTTCTTAATTCGATTACCTGACTTTACACTTATTTACCCAGCTGAACTACTGGCAATAGCCCTAGCATTGCGTAAAGTGCCGCAAGATCTATCAGCGGTGATCGTTCTAACAGACTGTCTCTCGGTCTGTACTGCCTTAAGCTCGCCAACTTTTTCGCGTACCTTAGAGACTTTCTGCTCGCTCATTCCTACACATGTGTGACTCGTCCGACTAGTTTGGATACCAGGCCATAGAGGTTTAGCTCTGAATGAGCGTGCAGATGCACTACTTGTATCTTCCCTTGATTGTCCTGTTTTACCTATTTTGCCTACTTAGGAATATATCACAGCAGCTCGCTTTGAAAAACGCACAACGGCCAATAACATTGAAAAATCTCCTTTGTTTGTATGAGACTACCCACAGCTGAAGTTCCCTTGAAAGTACAAGTGGTGTTCACCAAGAAAGAAAGAAAGTGATTACCAGACAGCGTTGTCGAGTCCCCTCATTGAACTTTTACCTTCACAGGTCGGGTCTGGCACATTGGCTTTTATGTCTTTATTGTAATGAGAAAGAATCTTTGGAGCACTTCTTTTTGTCATGTCAAAAATTCAAAACTCAAAGGAAAAATCTACTAGAAGAACCCCTACGAAAGTTGGGCTTAAACTTGACACATCCGGTGATTCTTTCATTTGGCGCAGTCGCATTTGGATTCAGCCACAGGAGCGTTTTTACCGCTGTTACAAATTTCTTACGAGAATCTAAAAGAATGGAATGCTAAAAATAAGTAACTCAGTTGTTTTATCTATAACTTTCTTTCTTTTTTGTGTGTTTATTATGTTTTCTTTTCAAGGTTCTTTTGTTTAGAAATTTAATACGTTTATATTATTACTTATATTACCTAATAATCCAACCCTGTCTTTCAACAAGTGAATTCATTTAAAAAGCAAGGCACCATCCCATTCATGGCCTATCCCCCTAGGTGGGTCGCGCCAAGGTGTTGAGGAACCATCCAACCAACTTCCTGCTTAGTCGGGAAAGGAGGTTCCAGGGCCGTCGACGACGTGTCGTCTTCTGTAGGGTGCATCTGTGAAGCACCGACTGTTGCTGTCATGACGGCAGCCCTACACCTTGTAAACATGGGTTAACCGCTACCACCACATGTAACGTACAAGAGCCACTTGCTCGAAGAAAATCCAACACAACACTGTCTTCGTCGTTCTCTTTTCCTGGTCTAAGCTCTACACCTCACGCGCCGATCACCCCCGTTGCTATGATCCACTACAATATATATATATATATATATATATATATATATATATATATATATATATATATATATATATATATATATATATATATATATATATATAACACAGAGACGGCCACATCAACGGCTGAGGGAAGAAAACCATCTCAACAGCCCCGAGACGGAGAACCAAGACATAGGCCGGCCACCGATCACGAAGGGCTGCGAGCCATCAGACTCTGCTCCAGCACCCAGGAAACCAACATCTGCTCCCTCCTCAAAAAGGTACGATCTCCGGAAATACTTTGGCTCAAATAGGTTATGACAATCTGATCGCTCTAACCCATTGAATATCTACCCCACAGACGACGCACACCCTACACCCCAGACACCCCGTTTTCTTAAACTAAGAAAAATTGTTGATAAAAACGTCTCCGCCATGAACTTCATGTGCGAACCCTCAAAATTTATTTACATTATGGTATCACCCCTCGGGGCATTCAGCTATCATTTAGGTCGTCGATGCATGAATTTAACAAAGAGGAAACTCAAGAATGTAATCTTATTCTAGAATCCGCTTCACTTAAATTAACTGAACTCGTTGTGGGGCGCTGTTGAAGGGTGCTTACGTCTCTGAGGGCGGCGGAATGTCAAGCGAGATCTAAAGCTACCCTATCCTCTAGCGAAGTTACGGAACTAGAACGTTTTGAGAAAAAGCGGACAGCGGAAATTCTAAACATAAGGAGAAAAATATAGCAAGGGATAAACTTCCGAACTTTTACGAGCCATACACAGACAATTCAGAGGGCCCACAACCAGTGGTTGTGCCACAATTTGGTAGCACACATAAAGCCGTAAACGACCGGCCGGGAGGCCCTATTAACTCACAACACAACATAGAAGAAAACATAATTAACCTCTTCAACGTTCAACTCAGCAGTCACGAACGGACAGTAATCTCGTGGGACTCACTTTTTGCCCATCTACAAGCCGATACAATCAGTTCTTCTTATTACAAGATCTCGATAACTTTGCACGGAATCTTCGCTTAGAGGAATGCTTGTTCGACAAACCCCAGAAAGAAATCACTACCAAAGTACCTTTTAGTTCAGGGCAACAGCAGACACCAAGCTCTCAGCGGGAAAGGCATGTAGATACCTACATTGAAGCCATCCAAAAAGACATACATCGGGATTATAACACACACAGACCAGCAGCAGCCCAAAACCTTTCAAGAAAGAAGTGACGGAACAGACATCAATAAAAAATCAGTTGATAAAGGAGGAGAAATTTTAATATTAAATAAATCCGACCATATCCAAGAGAGCACCCGCCAATTGACCAACACATCTTTCTACAAACCACTGGATAAAGATCCAACCCCAGAACATCAAGCAATAATAACCACCGCACTCCATGATCTGGTAGAGCTTAGAGTGTTAGATCCTAAACTCTCTAGGGCACTTATTGTAGCAAGTGCGAAACCATAACAGTTCTATATGCTTACGCAAATACAGAAAAAAGGAAACACCGGCCGACCAATAATTTCAGGAAGAGGTACCCTCACCGAACCGATATCAAGTTACTTAGACTCCCTAATTAAGAACATACCTCTTACACACCCCTCCTACCTACGTGATACCAACCATTTCATCAGGACGATCGAAGATCTAATAATCCCTGAGGGTGCCTTTCTTGTAACTCTTGATGTTACTTCCCTTTACATCAATATTCCACACAGTGATGGCATCAAAGCACTAGTAGAAGCATATAGTTCACATAAATATGATGACTCACCAAACGCTATAGTCATTAAAAACCTCGCTAAGTTGGTTCTCCATCTCAACAGCTTCGAGTTTTCTAACCAATACTACTTACAAATTAATGGGACGGCACATTATGGGGACTCGCATGGCATCTAACTACGCAAACATCTTTATGAATGACCTTGAAACTAAGTTTCTAGCAACCCAGAAAATTCAGTTTCTTCTCTACAGACGCTTTCTCGATGATATTTTTATTATTTGGACAGACACACAGGACAGCCTAATTATTTTATATAACCATTCAACGAAGTTCATCCAGACATAACGTTCACTTATTCATACTCAACAGCTGAAATAAATTTTCTAGACGTCCACGTAACAGTGAAAGACGGCTCATTAGCTATTAACGTTTACAACAAACCTACAGACAGGCAGCAATACCTTCATTTCGATAGCTGTCACCCTCGTCACTGCAAGACATCCATCCCGTAGTCCCAGGCTGACCGATTCAAAAGAATTTTCTCCCGTTCCGAAGACTTTGAGGCCAACGCAGAGAACTTGCGCAAGGTACTTTCAAAACAACTTTATCCTCCTTCCATAGTCAACGACGCCATACACAAAGCGGCAAACCTGATCGCCGGCAGCTACTTGACCAGCAGAAAGAATTGAAACAAGAGGGACGGAGAAACTTGGTTGTAACATTTGGTAGCAACCCCTCTAACGTAAACAAAATTCTAAAGAAACACTTTAACATCTTATAACAGAGTGAACTGCTATCAAAAGTTTTCCCTTCCCCTCCACGAGTGGTATATAGAGACCCCAAAAAACATTAAAGATTATCTTGCGCGGTCAAAAACTGATAAGACGTCTATAACTGGATGTCAGCCATGTGGCAAAGCCTGCTGCAAGGTGTGCAAAAACATACAGGTAACCAACGTTGCTGAAAGCACACAATCCGATTTCAAGTACTTCATTAATTCAAACCTTAACTGTGACAGCTCCAATCTAATATACCTTCACGAGTGCGGAAGATGCGGTATTCAATACTTAGGACAGGCTGACACAGCCTTTCGTATCCGCTTCAATAACCACCGTTCACATGTTCATTCACTTCTGGATCTGCTTCTGTCTCGGCATATTAACGGCGGCAACCACCCATTTGATTCCATAAAGGTCACACTCTTACAAAGCGGTTTCAATAGCACAAGGGAACGTGAACAACGGGAATCATACACGATTTATAAATTTATTACATTGAAAGCTGGTCTAAATAACACTCCAGGCATACTTTCTTCAATTCGCGCTCTGGAAGATTCCGGATAATATTTATCCTAACCAAACGTTTTAGTTTTCTTTTTTCTACTTCTTTTTCTTTTTTTCATCTTCTACTCTATTTTTTTCTTTTCTTTATTTATCATTTTCGCCCAGAGCACGTGTTCGGGCGTGCGGCATGGGCACGCGCATTCCTAGAAAGGTGGACCACTGTCGAAGAATCTTAAACCCTCCCACCCCCTCAAAGAAATCACTCACCAGACAACCAAGTAAAATGACACATTCAACCACCGAGGAAAAATTTGAAAAACAACCTCCAGTATATATTTAATATTCTTGAACCACAGACCGGAGATCGTAGCTGGCTGGCATGTACGTGCGGAGCTTTGACACGCGTAGCCCTTGTTTGTTGTTCTCTCTTTTTTTTCTTTTTTTTTCAAATTTATCACATCGTTCTGAGATAGCCCTCCTCACCAGGCTTCAAGAGCAACTCTGGAGGGGGAGAACAGGTGGAACGTGACAGCGACAATGATCGCAAGGAATGTACTTTGGTATTCATTACAAGCTATAACGGGGAAAGCTGATGAGAGGTGAATCTGAGGAGTCAAACTTTTTATCACTGGAATTTGCTTAATTTAGCCAACTGAACCAAAAAACTTGCCGTGATTGTATGTTGTTTGACCACTCGTTTTTAATTTTTTTTTACAAAATACACCGGCCATTGATAGTACGCACACGTGGTCGTCTGACTACTTATCAGTGTATAATGGGTGGTATTGCCACTGGCCCAGGTGCGTTGTTTTAAATGCACGGGCTATGCGTAGGACTCGCACGTGGCTGTTTGGCTGCTTATCAGAGCATGATGGGTAGTTGGGCCACTGGTATCTGTATATTTTTTTTCTCTGTCTCTTTTTTCTCTCTCTCCCTCTCGGCTGGACGATGGCGTAAAAGCACGTCGGAGCCTACTAAATTTTGTCTGATGAAGATCGGTCTCCGATCGAAACGTCACCAATAAACAGTTTTTTAGAGGCGTACACTTATTTTACCTATATACATATCATAATCATCGTCATAATCATCAGCCTGACTACGTTCACTGCAGGACAAAGGCCTCTCTGATGTTCCGCCAATTAACCCAGTCCTGTGCTTGCGGTTGCCAATTTATACCCGCAAATTTCTCAATCTCGACTGCCCACCTAACCTGCTGTCTCCACCTAACTCGCTTGCCTTCTCTGGGAATCCAGTTAGTTACCCTTAATGACCAGCGGTTATCCTGTCTACGCGCTACATGCTTGGCCCATGTCCATTTTATCTTCTTGATTTCAGCTATGATATCCTTAACCCCTGTTTGTTCCCTAGTCCACTCTGCTCTCTTCTTGTCTCTTAAGGTTACACCTACCATTTTTCTTTCCATTGCTCGCTGCGTCGTCCTCAATTCAAGCTGAACCCTCTTTGTAAGTCTCCAGGTTTCTGCTCCGTAGCTAAGTACCGGCAAGATACAGCTGTTGTATACCTTACTCTTGAAGGATAGTGGCAATCTACCTGTCATAATGTGAGAGTGCTTGCCAAATGTACTCCACCCCATTCGTATTCTTCTAGTTACTTCAATCTCGTGGTTCGGCTCCGCAGTTATTACCTGCCCTATAAGTAGACATCGTCTTTTACAACTTCAAGTGCGCTATTACCTATCTCGAAGCGCTGCTCTTTTCCGAGGGTGTTATACATTACTTTCGTTTTCTGCAGATTCATTTTAAGGCCCACCCTTCTGCTCTCCTTGTCTAACTCCGTAATATTGAGTTGCAATTCGTCCCCTGAGTTACTCAGCAATGCAATGTCATCGGCGAAGTGCAGGTTACTAAGGTACTCTCCATTATTTCTTATCCCTAATTGTTCCCATTCTAGGCTTCTGAAAACCTCCTGTAAGCACGCGGTAAATAGCATTGAGGAGATTGTGTCCCCCTGCCTTACACTCTTCTTGATTGGTATTCTGTTGCTTTCTTATGCACTATGGTAGCAGTTGTTCCCTGTAGATTTTTTCGAGGATGTTTATATATACTTTATCAACGCCCTGATTCCGCAGTGTCTGCATGACTGCTGATATTTGTACGGAATCAAAGGGCTTCTCGTAATCTATGAAGGCTATGTATAGTGGTTGGTTATATTTTGAGCATTTCTCTATTACCTGATTGATAGTATGAATGCGGTCGATTGTTGAGTAGCCTGTTCGAAATCCTGGTTGTTCCTTTGGTTGATAGAATTCTAATGTTTTCTTTACTCTGTTAGTAATTACCTTTGCAAATAGCTTGTATACTACAGAGAGCAAGCTGATCGGCCTGTAATTCTTCAAGTCCTTGTCATCTTCTTTCTCATGTATTAAGATGATGTTAGCATTCTTCCAAGACTCTGGTGCTCTTCCCGTCAGGAGACACCTCGTAAACAGGGTGGCTAGTTTTTCTAACACAATCTGTCCTCCATCTTTCAGCAGATCTGATGTTGGACACACACACACACACACACATATATATATATATATATATATATATATATATATATATATATATATATATATATATATATATATATATATATATATATATATATATATATATATATATATATATATATATATATATATATATATATATATATGGGTCTCGTACTGGCAGACTTGGTGTGTTTAGGTTGTATAAGAGGGACAATTAATCAGCTGCCCACTCATAATAAGTTCACGTGCAACGTGACGCCAAACATGCGCATAAGAGTGTTTTCACACTCGTCGTTTGGCTTATAGATGGCGCTGACTGTCACGCCTACTTCTAAATTCACAGATTCACCCAAAAAAATGGATGGAGGGAGGGCCGCTGTGATAGCTCAGTGGTTAGAGCATCGAACGCGTAATTCGAAGGTCGTAGGTTCGATTCCTGCTCACAGTTGGTAATTTTTTCATCCACTTTTCTTTCTTCTTATTTACATTCCATTGGTTTTAATAACTTCCCCTGAACATTCCTTGGCATTACTGTCTGTTATATCTCATATATATATATATATATATATATATATATATATATATATATATATATATATATATATAAGAAAGCATGGTGGTTGAGTGGCTGCAGCAATTAAAACATTACAAAACAATAACGGCAATATTGAAAAAAATTACTGAGTGCACGGCACTGCAGCTGCGAAGGGCAGTGGCACTGGACAACTCAAAATAATTCCAAGTGTAACTACTCTTCCGAAGTACAGCTGCCATCTGTTTCTGTTTTTACCTCACTATCCAATCAATTGTGCCAAATATGACATGCCCAACACAAACTCGGTGCACAGTTAGGAGGCCCCTACTGCACGCGTAATCCAGAAGCGGGCAAGAATTGCCATTGCACCCGCTTGCCAGCCTCCACGGCAATACGTGGCACCCCTCTTTCTGCGACGATATGTCGACGTGGTGCTGAGTAGTTAGAGGCTTAAACTTCCTCAAAAACCTCTTTTTCCCCCACACCGAACCGCCAGAGCCAGGAGGCGCTGTCTCGTCGGGAACAATGCGTTAGTAAAAGGAAGGATACACAGACCTCAGACATCCTAAAGGTGAGAAGGAGAAAAGGCAGAGAGATGGAGGGGGATGGGGAATGAAGAGTGAAAATGGCGCCCGGGGGAGTCCTCTTTATTTCTTCCTTTTTTTCTTCTTTTTTCTTTTTATTCTTTCGTTTTTTTCTTTTTCTCTCTCTCCCCCACTAATTCAAGATTGTATAAAGCTGAGCACCAACAACCTGTACCCTCAAACCTGATTAAGGCCAGACTCTAGGCCGAAACGTCAGTATAAACCACGTTGTGACCGCTCACGGAGGATCTACTTAACACACACACACACACACACACACACACACACACACACACACACACACACACACACACACACACACACACACACACATATAATATATATATATATATATATTGTGAAGAAGAAGACGTCCCTGCAGCAAGTAGCATCGGCAATGCCCGGCTCTCTAGGCTCGCGCGCTTCGGTTCACGGCTGTGCCGGTCTCTAGACGGTTCTTCACGCTGCCTCTCCCCTGTCCTTAACTACTAATTAACCTATGCACATGTGGTGGAGGGTGCGGTTTATCTTCGTCGCTACACCTCAGCGCGGCGAAGCTTCACGCTACCGCCAATCATGACTGACCACGTCAACACGTCGTCGCCTTCGCACGAGTTCGTCAACTGCCCTGGACAACCTAGGCTACGGGACCCGAAGGTCTTCAGCATTGCGGATGGGACCGACGTGGAAGACTGGCTCGAGACTGGCTCGGCGGTCGCCCTCCCCCACACGCCGCCGGCCCCGACCATCCAACCAGGAAAAATAAGCACCGCAGTTCCAGAGGCAGACCCGCCATGGTGGTCTAGTGGCTAAGGTACTCGGCTACTGGCTAAGGTACTGGCTGCGGTGGTAATCGTGACTGCGGTGGCTGCATTTTGACGGAAACGAAATCCTGTAGGCTCCTGTACTCAGACTTGGGCGCACGTTAAAGAACCCCAGGTGGTCGAAATTTTCGGAGCTTTTCACTACAGTGTCTCTCATATACATATGGTAGTTTTGGGACATTAAGCCCCACATCAATCAATCAAATCAGTTCAACAGGCAAGAACTGCGCCATTTTCGAACTCTCTAAGCCCTCGCTCCTCCCCTGCTAACGTGGTCACAGTAACTGTTGAAGGTTATCGTACTTTCGCCCTTGTGGACACCGGCGCCGCTGTTTCTGTTATTGCCCCAAATCTCTGCCGTTGATTACGCAAAGTCACGACGCCCCTTTTGGGACTGTCGGCCAACACCGCAAGCGCACAGCAAGTGACGCCTCTCACAGCCTGCACTGCAAGAGTGTCCATCGAAGACATTCTTTACATCGTGGAGTTTATTGTCCTCGCTGTCTGTTCGCATGACATCATTTTCAGGCTGGACTTCCTGTCTCACCATATTGCCGTCATCAACTGCGCAAGCGCTGAAGTTGAGTTTTCACCCTCGTGTGACGTCCCATACTTGACGCTCTTCATCAGCCACCGAAGTTGTTCGTTCATGAAGGTACTGATATTTCACCTGGAAATGTCGCACTTGTTCCCGTTTCATGCAACGCTTACACTGACGCTACAGTCTTTTTTATGCATTCCGATATCTTCACGAGTCGTCGAGCCCTGCCGCTGCCTTTCGCATTGATTGACCTTGCCGCCAAAAGAAGCAATATGTTCGTACTCTATTCGCTTTCCGCACCAGTCAGTATGCTTGCGGGGGAATGTCTCGGCCGCGTGCAGAATCTCGACCCTTCGTCTTTGGTTGATGTCTCGGATGAATACTGCGACCACCAAAAAGCACTGTCGGCACTAGGGGAGTCGTCTAAGAATGGATTTACCAGCGTCGTGGCCGATACCCTCACTCCCACCAAACATGCCGACCTACTTGATCTTCCACATGTTCCGGAATTCTTTCGATGTGTTGCAACCTCAACGGGGCCACACGTCGCAAGTAAAACATAACGTTGACACCGGCCTGTGGATGTAGACACCACAATGGTAACGACGGTCTTGCTGCGTGCGTGAAGTTCGTGGGAATAACCGTGCGATGTAGGGCAATAATAGAGCAGAACGCAGAGCATGGCCTGGAAGTTGGAAGGGAGGCGAGGTGATGCGATTGAATCCGGGTGGCATGCATGTCTTATGTGCGATCTTAAAGCATCGACACGAATGTAGGTTGTGATAGGGTGTTCATGAGTGATTGCGACAGTCGCTGCTGAGGATGCGCATCTCGGCAGCCCGAGGCATATTCTCAGTGCTTGAGCTTGTAATGACTGGAGGACGTGTACGTTTGTTATGCGGGCCTTGTCAAGCACAGGTACATCCACTGAAAGCCCTGATAACCATCCCCGGATTGCAAAAGAAGAAAAATTTGTCAAAGTTGGCCCTAAAACAAACAACATTACTGTTTCTGCATGAGAAACACAGTGGACGCATTCACATTTACACGGATGGGTCGGTTACTTCAACAAGTTCGACAGGCGCAGTGGTGATTCCGGAGAAATCCATCACGATAAAGTTCGGGACCTCGCATCTGACATCATCCACGGCGGCAGAACTCGCAGCCATTCGTGCCGCTCTGGAGGTTCTAGTTGAAGAACCGCAACAGACATGGTCCATATTCTCTGACTCCAAAGCAGCCCTCCAGGGAATTGCCTCGCCATATCGTGATGGACCAAACGAACAGCTAATTGCTGAAATACGACTGCTTCATCACCGGGCTATAGAGAAACAACATGACATAGCGTATCAATGGATACCAGGCCACTGCAGCACTAATGGAAACGACCGTGCAGATGAAGCAGAACTGCTCATGATGATGCCCCTTGTGTAGCTATACCATAATCAAGAACGGACGCCGCTGCAAGGCTTCGATCACTTGCACGAGAACTGACACTCGCTCAGTGGAATTCACCGGCATTCACCAACGTCCGCCTTCATAATTTGGACCCACACCTACAGCTCCGTCTTCCATCAGAAATAACCAGAGCAGAGGAGACACTTTTGTGCCGTCTGTGGATTGGGGTGGCCTTTACGAATGCTTATTCGTTTCGAATCGGAATGGCCAGAAGCCCGACATGAGACAACTGTGGCTGCGCAGAGACTTTCTCCCATCTTCTCTGCGAGTGTCCCCGCTTCAGCGTGCCAAGAAAAGAACTGTCAAAAGCTTTAGATAGAATAGACAATCGCCAATTGTCGGAAGAAAGGGTATTAGGACACTGGCCGAGACCGTCCTCTGCACGCAAGGCATTGAGAGCGTTGTTGCGCTTTCTGCGGACAAGTGGTCTTAGAGACAGGCTGTAAACAGCGTCGTGGATCGTCTGATGACCTTCTCTCTTTTTTTTACAACGTCTCTTTTCTCTCATCCTTTATCCCCCTTACCCCCTTCCCCAGTAAAGGGTAGCCAGCCGGTCTGAGAACTGGCTAACCTCCCTGTCCTTCCTCATTTATTCCTCCTTGACACCGGCCTACACAAGGCACTGCGTCAAAGATCATACCGTGCCTCATCTAAAGAGCGCCGGGTCATCAACGATCAAGTCGAAGATATACATCTCGTACTGCAAAGAAGCACATACGTGCAGCGCTGCTCATTTCTCTCTATTCCTCTTCCTCTCTCACAAGAATCAGCTCAGAGAGACGTATACGTGAACCAACTACTAAACACCGCTATGCTGCCAGTGGAAATATTTTATTAAACTTCTAACCTATCTTGCCAGCGGCTGTATGTAGCCGCTACTTATGAGATTGGCAGCTAGCCTACTTGAATTACGTATAAAAGAAGATGTTTTCAAGATTATTGGCGTTATATAAAATGCAGGCAATTTTGTGGCCACAGAAAATTTTAAATGCTGGAGAACCAATGGCAAACAATGCGCCGTATTGAAAGCAGTTTATTTTCTTATTTTTACGTGGTCGTGCATAAGTGATCATTACGCGATATGTCATTTTCACGTCATTTGTTTTCTCGCATAAAAAGCTGGAGCTGTGTGCCCGACAAAGACTGATTACACCAATATTCTCTCAAGGTTCCCCTCTAGCTGCTCAGTGGAGCTTTTTTGCCTGGTCTCCTCGCAATGTTGTTGTGCAATAAACTCAAATAAATCCAATATACAGCTATCGAACACTTAGAAAGGAAGCGTTGACGGATATTTCAACGTTATAATTACCCACAATTAGTTCTTTCAAAGGGAAATTTTGTTTAGATCGTTTGTGTTCGTGTATTTATGCAGGCGCTTGGAGGCACGTTCAGAAACTTTCGCGTTCACGTTCAGGCTCCATTGTGCTGAGATGGCCCACAAGCAAAAAGTACTTATTGCAGTTAACTACGTCTTGCATCGATCTATTGACCTGTTCGCCACGAATGATGATGATTTAAGGCTCTGCATAGGGGCTGAGAATTCCGCCAACCTTTTGCCAGGTGCATAGTCATATAAACGTCAATCATGTAGACGTGGCAAAAAGGATCGCGATTTCATGGAGCGCCAATGTCAAGTTTTCCATGCTCGAGACTCAGCCACCAAGACTGTACAGCTAAAACAAGGACTGTACCAGACAGCCAGCCAGTACTTGAAAAAAAACAACGGGATGCAAAGGCAAGTATCCACTCAAAGGCGTAGGAACTTGTCATTTCTCTGGGCGAGCTTCGACAGCATCTCAGTCATAAGGTTGAGGCTTCACAAGGTAAAATACATGCAGAAAGTAAGCGAGAAAAGAACAAACAAGCCACCAAGCCAGCTGCTAAGCCATACCAGAATAAGTGACACAAGCTGAGTCAAGAAACTCTAGCCACTGCGAGCAACACGAAAGGAGGAAGGGCATGACAGAGTGCAGTTGCCTTCTACCGGGACCACTAAGTCGCCTATAGTAAGCTTGAATTGACTGACCATTCAACTAGTACAGATGCGCGGCCTAAGGTTCAGAAGGAGAAGGAGGTTGTTCGTAAACCGGAGATGAAGGCGGAAAAGGTGAAGCACCTTAACGAATGTGATATGCGCCGTGCTTTTCAAACGGGCTCAGGAGAAGCGAAAATGTCACTAGGCTCTCAACAAGGAAGAACAGATCACGGTCAGTGGTGACTATAAATTGAGAAAGGCACCACAGTTGTGCGAGAAGCGGCAGCAAAAGAGGTGCACAAAGTGGTATTCAAGCACCGAGAACGTCAAGCAACGTCAGATAGAGTGCCGCCAGAAACGTGCACTGAGAACGTCAAGCAATGTCAGATAGAGTGCCACCAGAAACGTCGGAACAACATCAAGGCACGCGAAACAGGCCAAGCTTTAGACCAAGATGAAGAGCCTCAAAAAGAAAAACGCCATTGTTCCACAATTCCTTGACCATGTAGATGTTTTGATGACTTTGAGACTATGAGACTAAAACAAAAAAAACGGGGTGGGATGTGATGTAAGTATCAATTGAACATTTACAAAAAAAATTGGCCCCGTATCTGCATATTAATCTGCAAATGTCGTGGAAAGATGATAGTCTTGCGTGTGGAGAGAGCGAACAAAACACTTATTTGATGTTTATGCTCAAGAAAATTGGTGAATTGTATTCTGGAGGCGCTGCGTTAGAGTGCCTCGAGCGTGCACCGGAGGCGAACGAACACATCAAGTCACGTCATGCGTGAGGCATGAGTGTCATCTGGCATTTTTCTTGGAAAACGAAGCGCGTGGCAATGAGACGGGTGTGCGCGCCCATCTCAGAGGTGATAGCTTGTAGAACGCAAGGCGACGAGTAGGTGCCACCACCGTCTCGTCTTAGCAAAGCGTTTAAAACACTCGCCTTTTCGTGCAAGCATTGCATGGTCAGCGCAGCATGATAAGTGCTGTGGTCCATAAAATTACTTATGTGTGCCTTTTCTAGTAAAAGATTCACATGCAGAATATATACGTGTTGTTATGGTGCCTTAGACATGCGCAATATTTGCTTTTTATTTGACAAATGCACAAGTATGAATGCTCAATCTTGAACAACGTTGGTGGGCGCTGCGGATAGGGTTCTTCCTATTGAGACAATAAAGGGGACAGAGATCAATGTATTTAGCTGATGGAATTTGATAGTGAATTCTCTGTGCCTGCCTACTCTTGTCAATAGTGCAAGAAGAAACTACGATTGTCAAAACAAAGTTTGAAAACAAACAGCTGCTAATTCGCAATAGCCCCAACACTGGAGTTTTAGTGATGAATTTGCTAATTATCCAAGTATACTTCAATACAAATGGCAAGTATTGCATCAGATACTTGAATTTTGCTAGTACTTTGTGTCTGACTTGAGTGTTTACTGTCTCAGTATCTCGTGATAGTACCAAGATTTGGTACCAAGTATCTTTGCCCCGGCCTAATTGGTACCTTGTTTCAGTTCCTGGCTTAAAAAAATAATGATTCGAACAATTGGGACTGGCGAAGAGCTATGAAGTTCATATTCCTCTTGGCTTGTCACGAAACAATTCTTGGAACAGATACGCACTGCGGTATTGAGCAGGTGCGGACAGACTGCATTCACGTTAAAAAAAAGGATGGCTGGAGGCCACACTTAGAATAATACAACTTTTCGTATTTTTTACCTCTGCTGTGTAAGTGCTATGAGCTTGACGTGATTTCACCAGCCTGATTATATAAAACAGAGCAAGTTATTTGGACTGCTTCATCTTTTGAACTCCTTACAAAGGTGGGTCGTGATAAATTGAAACTCCACTAACAAACCCGAAGAGGTACAATCTAGCAAGACTCATGATAGAGTGACACTTGAATGCACCCAGAGAATTTGCTTTTTCGACTGGTTTAGTATGGCATGCTAGGCGAACTTACCGTAAACTCTCGAGCAAGCACCCTCTTGCGGTGAAGGATCATTTGAAAAGATTTGGAGCGGGGCTCTTGCTCAGTTATGGTACGATATTCAAGATTTTGATGATAGAGCTGCTAAGAATAAGGAATGCTCACCCGTGCTTCTAAATAAATGCTTTATTAAATTTGCATGCATTCACTGTTTTCATACGCCCTCATTGTGCAAACAAAAACTGTGAATGAAACAGTGAAGATGATTGGACGGTAAAAAAGACCACATATTTGACATCTCTCCTAGAAGGGAGGGTGGCACTTGCTCAGGATTTTACGACAATCTAAAGCTACACCATCAAGTATGAAGGATAGTTTCAAAACCGCGATGTTTCTGTCATGGTCCTCTCATCAATGTTGTTATTAAATAGGCTTCTTCACTTCACCAGCTTCTGTGTGGAGCATACTGACTCGTGAGTCGACTCACTCGTACCGAGAACGAGCTGTTTGAGTCTTACCAAGTAGTGTTTTTGTGAGTTTGAGTAAGAGTTAGCCTAGTTGAGAAAAAAAAACTGTGAGTCATGAGTTCAAAAGAGTATGAAGAAAAATTTGGTGAATCTAAGTGAGCTCAACTTTTTTTCTGAAAACGATATGCCCTAACTACTTCTTTTCAAATAGCTATCAGCTTTATGCCTGCTCATGTTCACATCCATGTCTCCTCACACGTACTTCAATGCACTACAGTCCATGTTGATCAGAATTATCTCAACACCTAGTTCATCCTCCAGCTCGATATTGATTGATCAAAGGCTTAAGTTACGTAGAGTGCTGGTGAGAGACGCCTCGATTTTCCCACCTACCTCCCACAAACTGTGAATTAAAGAAGTTCGCAAAAAATATCATATCAGTCAAGTCATTCATTCAAAATGTTCTTACTGGATTGCAAACTCCTGTTAACTTGTATTTTAAAGTATGAAATGAAAATGTGTTATGCAAAGCACCAAACTTGTCACATATTGGTGTTTCAGAGCATTGACACTATGGTTAAAAAAGTTGATTATATGCTCATGTACCAATGAGTTTTAAGCTGTGAGTAATATATTGCTGAGTTTGAGGCACAGTGACCTCAGCTGAGGACAAATTTAGTGAGCCTGAGTACGAGTGAGTTAGGTTGAAAAAAGTTTGTCAGTCTGCGTCAAGTGCAAAATATATTTCTTGGGCGAGTCTGAGTGAGCTTAATGATTGGCCAGTGGGGTGGTGATGTGGAGATTTGAAACTGAAGGTAGTATATGTGAAATCTTCCAGGCACACACTAGTTGACACACGTGCTACGCATCAGCAGTCTGTTTTTAATCCAACCCAGCAGGAACTAATTCAATGCTGCCCAAGTAACTAAAATGCAAAAGTTTTATGCAGTGTGTATATGGCTGGTGCAGCAAGATTGCTGTAAAAATTCGTCAGCTTCATCTGACAAGATCACTATAGCTGTTACATTGGAGGGAGGGGGGAAGAAGGGAAGCAAAGTCTACCTCATGACTTAATGAGGAGGGGGGCAGCAATAAACATCTGCCCCTCTGAAGGAGGACCCTGCACATGTCCCTCGTTATCGTAGCACTGGTGACACTCACTTTATTTGCAAGGCCAGCAGGTAGAGGTCGATTGCCTAGCAGCAAACCTTACACAGGGTGTGCCATTTCATTTCAGTTACCTTGCAACTCTATTCGAGTTTTTAAATACTTGATAAAACATCAGTACCGCTCAAATGTATGACGTATGAACGTGAGGTCATGACATGACCAATGCAACTTCCCTGTCGCACACGCCATGAAATCCTTTCAACCAGTGATGTGCGGCAGGCACATACCCGCGTACAGCGGCTCAAGTGCGAAAATTGGAACCCCGTGTCACAGAAAATGCGGTGCTGCGCTTGGCGGTGTTGTCGATCGTTAAAAATACATCACGGTTAGCCACAATCGAACCCAGGCAGTCTATATGACAGTCAGGTATACCGCACGTACAGGGTCGGCAAGCTGTTATATCAAAATATATATAGTCAAGCGTGCCGTGAACGCGCTTACGACCAGTATACGAATGTCTATGAAAGCGAAATAAGAGGCCCGTGTACTGTGCGATGTCAATTCACGCACCAATTATGGCCTGAACTATTTGTCTGAATTCCCAGAGCCCTCCACCGCGGCGAGCCTGGTTTTGGCACGTAAAACCCTGGATATAACGACTACTGTGGATCATACAGACACCACCTCGTAGCCTGCACTTTGCGACAATGATACTTGCATTTCTGCTCTAACCTGTTAGAGCCAGCACTCACTCTCAAATGCGACCCGTACGGGCTGCATTTCAGAGCTCGACGCTGGCTGCGAGCCCGCGCGGCCCGACGCTGGCTGCGAGCCCGCGCGGCCCGACGCATGTACAAGGCGGCGTTGGCCTAGCTGCGGAATGTGGCATTTCATTCAACGTATCAGAGTGGTACATAAACAACGACACGCGGATTACACGAAGTTGTGTCTCAATAAGCTATCTAATGGTTTAGGCTTCAGTGAAGTATGACTGCAGGAATTTCTTTTCGTTGCTTGCACTGGTAGGACTGCCAAAACTGCCATTATTTTTTTGCTTGAGCATAGCAATAGCTTGTGTATATTTAGACTGCTTATCATTCGAGAAGTTTAGTGCCTCAAATGCAGGACAGGGGAAAAATTCACAAAGGTCATCTCGCATACTCTTCGCTACGCATTGGGAAAATTCCTGCAGAGCATCTATATTTTGGGTTCGATATGGACTTAGCGCCTGGCACCACCTGCGCGATAAGCACTTCATTGTCGCGCCCAGCCCGATGTGAGACGATACCAGCCTAATCGAGCCTGCGGGCCCGGCTCGGGCTTTTGGGCTACCCGAAGTTCGCACACACCTCTATTAAAGTAACGTTGGACCATGAGGTACTTTTCTAACACCAGTACTGGGCGCGCCTGGTTAAGGCCCCGATATGCGCATAACTGACAATCTCGATGCACTTTGTAACACTTAGTGCAAAGCAAAAATACAACTGCTTCGTGTGCAATTGATGTAGACATATACAACCTGAAATTTTGACTTTTATTAAACCTGTGCTGTGCACAAGGTTCTGTTCACCTAGGTATAGTAAATTTTAAGGTGTTATATGTCATCCAATGATGCGTAACAGTGTTTCCAGAGATCGCGTACTTAAGGCAAAAAACCAACAAGAGATCAGAAAATGCTCCAATGTTTCATCTTTCCTACCATAAGAACAAAGCAGGCAAGTGCCAAACCATCTCTAAAATAAAAATTAAATTAAGGTTATGACAGCATAACCTAGTAATTAAAGCTTCGAGACCTCTAGCTTGACGTTATGTGTTTTTTAAGGGCGTCGAAGAAAACTTTTCAGATATTTTACAGGAAATTCCTGCATCCTTTGCCTTCAAAAGCCCACAATGTGTGCAATTTTCCAGATTAAGTTTCTCCTTACCCCTTGTTTACTGCTTTATTTAGCACTATGAAACCAGTAACAAGCTTAGAACTTTATCACAAAAAACTATTAGCAAAAATGAGATGTCATCTGAAACTAACCTCAGTGCAAGTGACTTTAAGAAAACATACACATCCAAAACTGCAGGTCTTGTACTGATTGCTCATTGGAAGCAGTATTCCTCTTCAAGTCCTTCACAAGGACGGCAAGTCAGAACAATGAAAAGCTGAGCTGACTGGTAAAAATACATGTTAACAGAAGTAGCCGAGCAAACACAGACAAATAAAGCTTGAGAACAAGACAACCTTGTGCTCTCAGAGGCGAGGCAGATAAGAAAGAAGACTCATATACAGATCATAGTTTTTACTGCCAAGTGCACCTTCAAATTATAGAAGTGTTTGTTGTCTTGATCGCTTTTCTTATATCAGTGTTTGCTTGACTGAACCTTCCTTTCGAGCAGATGACAACTGCGTCTGCTTTCATGTGCAGCTTATGCTAAATGGTATATAAGCTCACCAGCCAATCATAATGTAACCTGAGCTTTTTTGATGTGCAATATTACAAAATGGTTATTAGTCCCGTGCATGACAATAGCTCCTATTCTAAGCAAACATTTTTTAACGTGCAATGGACCCTTAGTACTTATCTTGACGGCAAAGCTCAAGTGCCCTCAGAGATTTTTCTTTGAATTGAGCACCCTGTGAAAGGGCAGTAAGGTACCCCTATTGGAGACTAACTCGTACCGCTCGTAGAAACATTTGCGCATTCATCCACCTCAAAATGTGACTAATGTGTTCACAGTCTGGGTGACTCTAGGCTCCAAACGATTGTTAAATGACAAGTTGATTATGATTATTGAACCCTTTGTTGCATGGCAGAAACCTATGCATCAGAGCAGTACTTATCTTTGTTTTTTTGTTATTTTGCATTCTCAAAAAAGGCACAAAAATGTATTGAAGTATAACCTTTCTTTCATAAAATACAGAATGTTCACGACAGTGATGAACATGCACAAGAAGTTCAATGAGTTAATGTTGCAATATTTTTTTTTCACCCATCGAGCTGTCTTGCTCGAACAAATTATATCGAAAAAGTTGCTGCAGTATCACCAGAAAAGTTGCCAGAAATTTCTTTCTAGTGGAGGGGGCTAAGGGGGTGAGGGGTTGAAGGGGCTAAGGGGGTACTGGGGGTTCAACTATTCAAAAAGATTATCTTGACTTCGCTAAGCCACAATATTTACTGTTCATGGCTATAATGGCATTGATCAAAACATACCAAATCACGATTTTATCTGCGTTTTAAGAGAAAGAAGTTAATTTCAAAAAGCCGCCACTGCTTATTTGAACAAGAGCGCCGAAAAAAGGGCAGAAACCTGCTGCGATTCACCGTGGTGAATTAAAACCTTTTTTCTTCAATTTAGTTACCATTGCTGGGTTTACACCATGCATCTAGCTGACACACTATGAAACTTGTTGTAAAAAAATACTTTCATTTCGCTAAGCCGCAATATTTACAGCTTGTAATTATGAACGCTTCTTCTATCGTGTCCATGCAATATAATAAAATAAACCAAATCGAAGTTTCGTATGTGTTATAAGAAGAAAAAGCAGACGAGAACTTCACTTATCCACTAATGTAGGTGTCTGCCTTCTTGAACAAGAGTGCAGGGAAAAGCATTCGACCATAATGCAATTTAATGCAGCTAATGAAAACTTCTTTTGTCCACCTAAGTTACTGATATGCACATGCGCCTCTCAGAGTCACCACAGCTAACTCACAAATTTTCCAAATTTTTCCACTAAACTGGACAGCATGCAACAAAGGGTTAATGACACATTGGAGAGTTTACTTCAAATTAATCAGAAAATTTTAGACGTGAAAGGCAGAAAATTAGCTCACCACAGTTTTATTAGACATATCAGGGAAACTACAAACAGCAAACCACAACTGAGAATATTTCAGAGCACAACATAGTGACAGTGCAGTCACCTACATGTCATAATTTATTAGACAACAGTACATACAGCTACATCATTCAGAACAGCAGACAAATGTATAAGATAGCATAAAAGCGCTACTGCATAAAATAGATTTGGCAGGCTTGGCATCTAAAAAGAATCACTTCAATCGGGTGCGTAGCCAGAAATTTTCGCAGTGAGGGGCACCCTCTTGAAATCGTCGTTTTTGCTCTCTACATGGCGAAAAAAATTGCCATGGCGAAAAAAATTTCGGGGGGGGGGGGTGGCATGGTTTACCAACCTCTGGCTATGCCCCCGACTTGAATAATGTAGCAGCAGCAAAAAACATGACCGCCTAGCAAAGAGGAGTGTTACTGCAAAAATGTAAAGACCAAGAACGACACAGGTAAATCAACATTAAAATATGCAAAAATAATCAGCTTTAAGAAATGAAAGTACGTTAGGCGTCACTGAATTCCTATATTACTTTAAACATTGGGACACAATAATATTCTAGTGGCAAAAAGATACAACATTGAGTAGGAGCAGCCAGGAGAGTACTAAGACGAGGGGCTGAGACAATGCAAGACAGGGATCCTAATTTTATTTGATGCATAGCATATTATAATTAATGAAATAAGCCAAGCTCTGAACAAAGCCAAAAATTCCCTATTATGCCTTCTCCCAAAGTAGGGGAGTCCATAAATTGTGCACCTTCGCTGCAAGCAAAAAGAGCCTCTGACTGAACATAGAAGTTGACAGAATTCATTGCAGGTCATGACATGCTATGAAACAAAATGCTTGAAATGAAACACAGCTCTTCTGTGCATAGGGTACTGCATATCTCAATTTGGTAGTGAATAGACTTATCAAAAAGCCTGTCCCCATGCCGATTGACTCCATACACATTTGTGCTGCTGACGCAGACTTTAGCCAATTCTGTACACGGGTGTGTTGGCACAATCTCTTATAGTTCTCTGTGTATGGGAGCTTGTGCTCATGATGTAGAGATGTGAATGCACTAGCTCAAAGGTTAAGGAGCATCGTTTCTCTTTCCTCTACACATATTACTGTGACTACAGTGCAGTATTCAAATTGTGTGCAAAAAGTCGTTGTAGTAGCCCGAGCTGAGAAAACGCTGCATTATGCTAGGCCACCTGAACTCATATCATTATGGCCCTATGAAAGGAACAATGTGAGCAACATGGTAGCTGAGCCGGGGAGTCAAGTTGCCTCAGAAGAACATGGCACTACGCTGCTGTTGCAGTGCAAAGGAGACACATGATGTGGAACAAAAAAACAACAACATAACTACAACCATGTGAAAGCGCCATGTGAGAGCATTCGGTTAGCTTCACCATCTCCATTTTTTGTCTGCATAGGGTTAAACAGTTTCACTGTAAGAAGGAGCTATGTAGCAGCAATAGAATAACTCAAGCAGAGAATTAGTGCACTCTTGTCAGTATAATAGCAGTAATACGGCAAATATTGCCGAATCTAAAAGAGCCCCTGCAGCACCTTTCAAACACTATCAGATATTGTTGACAATATGCAGCCCAGGCTCCTAAGAACACAGCACACAGCATGAAATTCACTCCCAATTTCAGGGTCAAATTAAAAAGCACAATTTTGCTAGCTATGTCACAAACACATTCGACACAGCCTCTGGCTACTTTGAGCATTGTGACCTGCATAGCTGCTGTGGCAACTACCTGATCCTGTGATTCACCCACATTGGGCTCCATCACGCTAGAACTACACGCAGTATAGAATCAAATCAGCACACACAGTGAAAGTGAGTTGCATGTTTAAAGAAACAAAAAATAATGGGCCCAAGGTTATGACCCACACCCTCGTGTAGGTTTTCGTGCTTTCGCTGGGGAAAAAAGCGGTAAGGACGTGCACCAAATTCATGCAGCTCTGCTTGTATTTCATGAAATATAAAACTTCTAGCAGTGAAGTCAGAAGCAATAAACTGTAATAACGAATTCAATTTAGGATGACACGGAAAACTGTCACAGCACATTCTAAAAAGGCGTCAATGTTTGCCACGGAACTTTTGGTAGCAATGTGAGAAAACAGCGAACTGTAAAAAAAGTAGTCCAGTGAACAAAATCAACTCAAAATGCCTTGACTGCCAGTAGGGGGGACAGGATTGCACATGAAGTGCACAAGTGTTACTTATCTGAATCTAAAAAAAACATAACGAGGGCTTACATACTTATTGCCTCCAATTTCATATAAGTGCAACAGGTCATGAAACTCCACAGAGACCAGCATTTTCGATAATTACATTGTGAGTTGAGCTCTCAACAACAAAAGCATGAAAATGTTCATCGAAATATTTTGTATCATGGGAAAACTTTTTTCCCCATGAAATGCTACGAGATGCGGGGCTAATGTGCCAGCGTTTCCCATGCATTCGTGTCCCCGCGGTCAGCGCATTGAGCAGACGACCACCGTTGAATGCTCCTAGGCGTTCGCGCACTTGTTGTGCTCATCTACTCTACCACGTCCAAGCCATCGTTTTCAGACCATCCCGCAGAAACAGGCAGAAGACCACAAAATAACGCTGGTCAACAAAGCAACGCTGCTCGCGTGCTCGGGGATTGGACTTGTTTGGGCACGTCATGCGCACATAATCTCATGGTGGGATGCTGGAGAGGGTGGGGAAAGGATTTGTCTTGCGAAGGCTATGCAGAGGAGCGGCAAGAGTTTTGAGCTCGCCTCCTCTCATCCTCGTTTCGCGCCGCTTCAAAAAAAAAAACTGTTTTCTCCGCTCATGATAAACTGATTCAAAAAATATTTGTGGCAAAATGCTCCTCATCGGACACCCAACAACTTCCACTGTATAACTAAAATAACTAAAATTCGGTATAGGGCCTGGTGAGTGGCCCTTTAAACCGGCCCTGAAACACTTTTCAAGGTCACTCATCTACTTGAACACTTCTTTCTTTTTGTTTCATTGAATGTTCAGCTTTTGCAGTGTAATCGCGCACGCATGTGTGGACAAATCACAGCGTCCGGCGGCGATCTCTGCAACGACCGTGCGAGCCATGTTCAAATCAGCCAATGGCTAATAGATGGACTTGCTACAAGTGATTTTTGAGCGTGTTCCGTCATTTGTCGAAAAAAGGAAAAGCAATTTTTAGCTGACTTTGATAATTTATTGTGAATTCCTGGTCGCGTGCTGCGCTATATAATTGGGCTCGTGTGTTGTCGGGAACCTCTACTACCAATCGGCAGCATTCGCTGACCATGCTCAAAAAGTGTTGCAGGGCCCCTTGAAGGAATGTCTAAGTTTAAGGGCTCGATTTTTTAGGCGGAATATAATGAGAACTCGCACACAATAATGCCAAGGAAAGTATAGGGGATGTGATTAGGAGTAATTTTAATGTAAACGTGAAAAGAAAAGTGGGCGAAGATATAACTTGCCACTACCACGGACCAAACCTGTGACCTTCTGTGATACGTGTTGGAGTTCTGCCTGTGAAGGCGGTTTCTACACAGTACTCGTGATAGAAAGGCGAAAATTTAGGGCTGACTTACTGACACTTTTGCTGTCTTTAGTCGAAGTCATATCAGTGCAATTGTAGTTCCTGTGGTTTTTTTTATTATTATCCCGAATGCTCCAGCTTTTACATGAGGTATGGGCTGTTGTCTAGTGACAATTACTTGTTCAACAACTTGAAGGCTTGCGGGTTGGATTGGAGCATAGCGTATCAGAGTAGTTAGTTTTAGTCTTTTGAGGTGTTCACAAAAAACAACAACAAAGGAGTATAGATGCGCAGTGGTCTGTTCCAACTGTGGGTAGACCACTTTGGGGCTATTTGTGCGGCAGGACGGATGATAATCGGGCTAGACTAATGAATTGCGAGGGAAGAAATGCTAAAATTTCTGAAAAAGGCACAACCTTGCATCTCAGTTTTACGTTATAAAAAGTGTTTTGGATTTTAATTTTGTAGCACTACTAATCTTTTATGTGTAGCGAAGTGTGTGGTTTTGTACTGATTCATGCACTATAGTTTGCCATGCAAAAGCTGACAGCAATTCTTCATGCTGCCTTTTTTTCATTTCCTTTTTCCCTCCTAATTACAGTTCTGCCTGTGAAGAAATGTGTGGAAAGTAAACGACCTCGCTCGCAACGTCTGAAATCTGCGTGCGGTGCTCGCCGCATTGTGTGGTAACTCGCAATTAAACTGCACAAGTGCGCACGCAAGCGCACCTATCACGTGTTTCAGAATGCCTGTTTAAACTTTTTGTTTTCAATTCGTATGCGCTATATTTTTGCCGCGATCGTGTCGGAAGGGTTCTTTGTAAATGTAGGAGGCTTTCAAAAATATTTGGTGTATGTGGATTCAGTTTCTTAGGGTAGTGTAGGAAAATCGTAAAAGCACCGATATATGGTCATTATATCTGGGATCTTTCTAAGTGGGTTGGACGGTATGTTTTTTAACACGTGTGATAACGTTTCAATCGTGAGTGAGCACTTCTGGAGTACATATTTTTTTTTCTGGTCCTACTTCCTTGTTTTTGTCCTGTAGGCTTTATTCCAACCTGCAGTTACAGTGCCAAGAAACAGGCCGTCGCATTTAAACACTGAAGTTTGTGAGTGAATTACGCAGTAATATATCTCACCTTGCTAAGTTCACTTGATCTGAAAATTGCTGGCGTACAAAAGTTTCTCATAAGCGCTTGCGCGCTCCTCGTTGGTGCTAGTGTTCTTGAAAAAAAAAGCCTATTGGTGATTCGGAAACTGTGTGCATAGATGCATGAGCAAGACCAAAAGGTGCTCGAGAAAAGGTACTCAAGGTAGTACATAGAGTAACATTTTGTTTAACTCTCTATCGATGCCCCTCTTATGTTTAAAATCTTTGCTTCTGTTACGCATGACCTGTGTATGTTATTTCTTGTAAAATCTAGTCAGGAGTAGCAGCGCTATTGTAATTGTACAAATGGTATAGTTCTGTTATTACAAATTTAACAATGCTTGTAACATAATTCATTGAACTTGTGCATTACTTATGTGCAATATTATTGTAATACTGACTGCGTAGTCACAATGCTCTGCACATTAAGTGTAATTAAGCTCTTTTGCGCAACGACAGGCAAAATCGCTTTTCATTTCTTCAGCAAACAAGGAACTGCTGCCCTCATTGAACAAATGTGTGTTACGCTTTGTATGTTGACTGATAGTCCTACAAGCGGCAAGGCTACTGCGAAAAACTACCCAATTAACTGGCATCACGTGCCTAACTTTTTATTTGCTGTGTTTTTATTTTCCTGCTTTGAGTGTATCAGTAAAGATTATTTGACTTTTTATGAACTTTTGCCTGAAGCCTCTTGAAATTCTTTTTTTGTTTTGTAGAATGGCCACAAAGTATAGGAGACATGTTTATTCGAAGGTTATTTTGTCTCAATAAACTTTCAGACTGAAGCAAGGCATGCTTTCAAGGGGTCCAAAAATGTTACTCATGGCCCTGAATGCCCTTACGTCCCTGGATGGCATGAAAACAATGCAAAAAATGGATGCGAAAAATGTAATACGGCTGTAACTAAATATCACTACATCAATTTCCAAAAAGGCTCAAGTTTGCTGCATTAGAAGCATCATTCGAGTCGCCAGAAAAAACTTTTCAATCTCCTATTGAAGGAGGTAAAAAAATTCTTTTCTGGTAGCTGGAATAATACCTGTAATCTGCGTTTTAATAACCTGCAAAATTAACCTCGAAAAGCACAATACAGGTTTAAATAAATACATCTACATTAGCACCAATAAAACCTTAATTGAGAATTAAAATAACTCTCAACAGTCGCCGCAAAAAACTGGTAAGTGTAGTAAAAAGTAACCTCCAAAGAACTCAAATAAAGCCACAAATAGGCTTAAAAACCCTTCAATACAGCCTCAGAAACTCGGTAGCAGTAGTAAATCAATATTACCCCAGCGGCCTCCTTAAACCATTGAATGAGCTTTAAAAATAACTTTCGCCAATCGCCGCAAAAATCTCGTAAGTGTGGTAAAAAATAACATCGTAGGAACTCTATAATAAACCCATAAATAAGCTTAACCCCCCCCCCCCCCCAAGACAGCCGCATAAACTCGATAACAGCAGCAAATAAATACTACCGTGGCAGCCACCATAAACCATTGAATGAGCTTTAAAAATAACTCTTGAATAGCGCCGGGAAAACTTTGTTTAGGCAGTAAAAAATTACCCTAACCATATCGCTAAAAACCTTGGTGGGGTAAATAATCACCACCGTTTCTACACTTAAAACCTGTTACGTTGAGAGTAAATTTTCACCTCTACTGGTAGGTAGTAAAAAAACCCAGAAAAGGGAATTCGCTCTGGGACAAGCCGTTTACCCCCGTTTTGAGGTTATTTCAGGTTATTTTTTTAGTGTGTACATGCACTGCAGAGCTACTGATCAGTTGCCGTGCCAAGACATTTCTAGAACGATTGCACCCCGACAGGATGAGAGACGGCTAGGCCAGACTGCACTGAATGAGAGCTATTACTAGCGGGCAGTTTTGTTTTCGGGGATGGAGTGTTCGGGGCAAGTGTTGCTGAGGTGGTGGGCCAGCGTCATACCAAGTTCGCACGTCTGACGGCCGCAAACTGCAGGACATGTAAACCGGATGCGGCACCACCACGTGGACTTCGAGCTTCCTGGGCAGACACAAGTCAGCAACTTTACCAGGGCCAGACACTCGTATTAGCAGAGATCAAACCGGTTTTCGCAGTTCTCGTCATTTCAGGTACCAACTTATTTAAATGACTTCCTGAGAAGTACAAAGCAGGGGAAAGGAACCATTATGTATACCGTTGCCTGCCCGGCAACGAAGTAGCCTCGTTGAATGCCGCCAGGACTGCCTGCTGCATTCAGCGAGGCTACTTTGCTGTTGGAAGACTTTTCTGCTACAGCACGATGCACAAATTATCCCTTGCCTTCTCTTCTTAGCTCACAAGTATGTCGTTTCCCGTGTGCGTGGTCGTGGTGACGGTACTTTGTAGGCATAGAGGCAGAATGAGTTTCGACCTAACTAAACACGGGATATTATGACTATAGATACAATGAGAGCGAAATCAGAGAATGGCTATAATTTTAACTTTATACTGTTTAATGCGAAATATACGTACAGGACCTGTGTAGTCAACAAAAAACAGTAGCAATGTACTGGTGTAAAAACATGCTTATTGTCAAAAGTGCGTTACGTTTCATGCATAACCATACGGTTTATTGGTGCAAGAGACATTCGTTTACTCTTTTCATGAGATGTTCGATAACGTGGCAAATGCTGACACTATTTTGCAGTCCCGCAAAAACCTAGTTAACAAGCTTTTCTTGTCTATTTTAAACGGTGAGAACTTGAGCTGGTTGGCGTGGCTTCATAACACAAGACAGCACCGGCAAACGAGACAAAAAAGATGTCATTTGGCGCTAATGAAAACATCCGCGCTTTCTCTTCTTTTTTCCATGCCCAAGTACATACGTTTTTGTGTGTGTGTGAGAGAGAGAGAGAGAGAAATAACAAATGATACGTACTGACAAGCCCATGAATACGCAATGTTGAAATGCGAAGATTCTCAGTTAGTACGATTGACGATGCACTGACACACAATAGCCCAGTAGATTGAGTTGTGGATGATTCGTAGACTGCCCGGGGTAGACATTCGCGCTATTTGTGCAAGATGCGCATGTGTTCCAAATGAGGAGTGCATCCACACTCGGCAGAATGAATTGCCAGATTTCGTCCAGATTTGGTCTTGAGGCTACTCTTGCGCTTTCGTAACCAGTCGCTAATGCAACGACCCGCCTGCCTGATGTAAAGACTATCAAAAAATGTACCTTAAAAATGACTTCAGTGTTGAGGGCCCCAAATGGCGTCGCTTGTTACTTCTCGAAAATGGAAGGATTTAGTCTAGTACCATTCTCTTTCATAAGCTAGTCTTCCAGCGCAAGTGCGAATTCACAGCGCCAGTCGAACTGGATTTGATTAGCGCTCTAACCAAAATGTTTTTTCTGATCACGTCTTCTTTTATAGGGTATATCTGCTAAGTCGATGCGTAGAGTACCTAAATTTTATTGCTATAAAAAAGCTGCTGTGGTCAAAATATTGCAGCATATTCTGCCTGCCTGATACCAGGTGGAGGGTACGTTACTGATAAGAATTACGTTGATATACTGCTGAGGAGCCAGAACCATCCAATCATGTGTTTCGAACAGTGAGCCATGTAGAAAAATAGAAATTATCTGCGCCCGCTCTGAGAGCCCACAGGCAACCGATTAAGGCGGGGAGGTGCCTTCGGCGTAGCCCTGTGGTCAACCGGTTATGCGTATGCTGAGAGAATGTGCTCTAAAAGAAAATCGTAGGAAATTCTCGATGTAGACTAAAAAGTTTGCGTGATAAGCGCATTCATTTTGACCGCATGCCAGAGTGCTGCGACATTTTTTTCATCGTGTGTCAGGCACCACAAACCTTGAAAACATATTTCAAGTGCGGGCAAAGCTTTTTTCAGACGCCCACGACCTTCTTCGGTAACGACCTATGTGCCATGTGCTTTCTTTGTCTAGCGTGGTGTGCCATTTTTTTCCAGATGACAATCTATGGGTGTGATTTCTGCTTGTGTTATTCTTGACTGAAGGAGAGCAATGACAGAGTTTTTAAAGGAAGTAACACAAGGCCACGTGACTAACGCTTACTGTGAAAGGCACTCTGACGCTGTGGAAATTCTATTTAAGAGGTTTCTGAACGCACAAAACAGTTCTATTAGGTTCACTGGCGTCTGGCAAGTAAATATCAAAGTTGCTGAGTGATATGGCACACGCAAGTGCACTTGAGTTTACTCTGTGTTGCGATATGAGTGTATTGAACCATCACTGCCATGGAAAACGTAAACTGCATTGGTAAGGGTGCACAAAATACCCTATTTACAACGGCAACAATTCTTGTAATTCAAAAAGAAACTCCAGCCACGTCTGTTTTATCACGTATTTCGAAGAGTGTAACTGACGACGATGCTTCTCGCGAAAAGTAACCGCCACAACACTACACCTAGCATTTATATATGTGTCAGTCGAAACGGCGTCTGCTACTTACCTCTTGTAAGCGTGGTGGGCGTAAACTGTTGCCACGTCGTTCCCAGAACTTCTAGAGTGGCCTGTGCAGCTAAGCAATAAAGCTGGACGATGAAGCAGGAGCTGTCAGCGTGACACCATGAAAGAAGAGATTGGCCTTGCAGACCAAGAGCACCGATCCCCCTAACAGCCTCGAAAAGCGTCAGATTGTCTTAGTTCAGGATAGCCTTGAAGGCATTTTCACATTTTTAGCTTTGTCGACTGAGCGCCATCCACGTGCTGTTTCAGCGCTTCACAGTGGCGATAATACACGAGAGCGGTAAGAGTCTGCGCATGCGCTGGAAGTGTCGCCGTAACTTACTACGGTGTCTCTTTAATGACGGCATGATACATATCATAGTGTGTGGGTTAGTTGTTTAACAAAATTTCAATTTGGAAAGGAAAAGCTGCTCGATGAAAAACAGGTTGGTCGACAAGGCTGGCGTTGCTGTAATTTACGCACCCGTCGTGATTGAAATTGCATTTGGAGAGGCGTGCGCACGCCTATGGTTGACCTCATTCGCAGGCTTTTCATTAGCGTCGCGCAGATGCTTTGGAATAGCATTTAACCTCCGTAAACTGAAACTTGTAAATCGCACATAGATTTCCACGAGCTCAGAACCAATAAACTTAGCGGGCGGCGTGCAAACGCATGCAAACTTTGAAAAGTATAAGAAACGTGCTTTAACCTAGGATTATTAACGTATAACTCATGTAAAATGGCGACCACCCAATGGTGAATCAATACGCAAGCTTACGGCATTTCATTTCAGTAACGTTGATTAAAATTATGGAATGTTTTCACACGTGTTCTCTAAATAAGCATAGTCACCATTGGTCCCATGCCAGTAATTTGGCACCCCTCCCCAAACAACTGAACAATGCTACTATTGCAGCAGCACCTAGAGGCCCACTTCAACTCACTGGAATAAACCACCGTGTTGCCGGCTGGCACTCAGGATCAAACTCGGTAGTCCCCGCATTTGCATAGGAACGTGCAAGGTTCTGCATCAGGGGGAGCTAAGTCTCACCGCAGCGCCCCCCCCCTCTCTCCCACTAGTCACTGATAAAAAAAAACAAGCACCACCATAGACGCAACAGCCTGCCATGGTCCCCGCCTTTCTGGGGGCAAATGCAGGAACTGCTCTTTCGTTTCTCCGTCAAGAGTTCTCAGTCGCCATTATCATAAAAAAATGCATGCACACTTGTAATCCCAGCTGCGCCTTAAATGATGGCGTGAAATGTCCGATTGGCTTAGGGCACAGTGGTTACAATAATCATCATCATCAGCCTGACTACCACTGCAGGACAAAGGCCTCTCCCATGTTCCGCCAGTCAACCCGGTCCTGTGCTTGCTGCTGCCAATTTATACCCGCAAACTTCTTAATCTCATCTGCCCTCCTAACCTTCTGTCTCCCCCTAACCCGCTTGCCTTCTCTGGGAATCCAGTCAGTTACCCTTAATGATCAGCGGTTATCCTGTCTACGTGCTACATGCCCGGCCCATGTCCATTTCCTCTTCTTGATTTCAGCTATGATATCCTCAACCCCCGTTTGTTCCCTAATCCACGCTGCTGTCTTCTTGTCTCTTAAGGTTACACCTACCATTTTTTACATTGCTCGCTGCGTCATTCTCAATTTAAGCTGAACCCTCTTTTTAAGTCTCTAGGTTTCTGCTCCGTAGCTAAGTACCGGCAAGATACAGCTGTTATATAGCTTCCTCTTGAGGGATAGTGGCAATCTACCTGTCATAATTTGAGAGTGCTTGCCAAATGTGCTCCACCTCATTCTTTTTCTTCTACTTACTTCAATCTCGTCGTTTGGCTCCGCGGTTATTACTATTACCTGCCTTAAGTAGACATAATCTTTTACAACTTGAAGTGCACCATTACCTATCTCGAAGCGCTGTTCTATTCCGAGGTTGTTGTACATTACTTTCGTTTTCTGCAGATTAAATTTAAGACCTACCTTTCTGCTCTCCTTGTCTAACTCCGTAATCATGAGTTGCAATTCGTCCCCTGAGTTACTCAGCAATGCAATGTCATCGGCAAAGCGCAGGTTACTAAGGTAATGTCCATTATTCTTATCCCTAACTGTTTTCATTCTAGGCTTCTGAAAACCTCCTGTAAGCACGCGGTAAATAGCATTGAGGAGATTGTGTCCCCCTTTCTTCTTGATTGGTACTCTGTTGCTTTCTTTAAGCACTATGGTAGCAGTTGTTCCCTGTATATTTCTTCCAGGATGTTTATATATACTTTATCGACGCCCTGATTCCACAGTGTCTGCGTGACTGCTGATATTTGTATGGAATCAAAGGGCTTCTCGTAATCTATGAAGGCTATGTATAGTGGTTGGTTATATTCTGAGCATTTCTCTATTACCTGATTGATAGCATGAATGCGGTCGATTGTTGAGTAGCCTGTTCGAAATCCTGCTTGTTCCTTTGGTTGATTGAATTCTAATGTTTTCTTTACTCTGTTCACAATTACCTTTGTAAATAGCTTGCATGCTACAGAGAGCAAGTTGATCGGCCTGTAATTCTTCGAGTCCTTGTCATCTCCTTTCTTATGTATTAAGATGATGTTAGCGTTCTTCCAAGACCCTGGTACTCTTCCCGTTAGGAGACATCTCGTAAACAGGGTGGCTAGTTTTTCTAACACAATCTGTCCTCAATCTTTCAGCAGATCTTATGTTACCTGATGCCTCACCAGCAGCTTTGCCTCTTTGCATGCTCTCAGAATGCTTTTCTGATTTCGTCTATTATTACTAGGGGGTGTCACCTGGGTGACTGCTGGTTCTTATAGTATTAGAGTCGTGGTTATCCCGGCTACTGTACAGATCTCTTTAAAACTCCTCCGCTATTTTAAATATCCTATCCATATTGGTAGTTATTTTGCCTTCTTTGTACATTAGTGCATACATCCGATTTTTGCCTATTCCAAGTTTCCTCTTCACTGCTTTGACGCTTCCTCCGTTTTTCAGAGCGTGGTTAGAATACAGTGTGTTAAAAATGGCAGATCCCACGTACAGTGGGAATCGATGGTATGCGAAGCATGAATGAGAAATGTTGATATGTCATTTTAAAATCAGCACAATGTTACGGCTTTGGAGACGCGGAATGGGAGGCTGCGTTCGTACGGCTCCTGTGGACGCGCCACTAAATCTGTGTTTCTAGAGTTTTTTTCTTCAAGTGTTCATGAACTGTTGCTCGCATCGGTTCCGAGAAGTCATCAGGATCCTACCGATACCATATTTGACCAAAGTGAGCGAGTTTTTGTCAAGTTAGGAACAATTTCTTTTCCTGTGGAGCGGTGCCCTCTTTAATCCTAACGAGTGGCTCGGGAGACCGCGCTTTTGCTGGGCTTGTTCTCGCCTGCGGCCGGCCCTTCGGGGGCCCGGTGCGCGGAATTATTTGCTCACGATGGAGTATGAAGTGCACGGAGAGTATATTTCTGAAGAAGAGTTTACTCAAGATAAAGGTTGGCAGTCCGCTGGGGCCAGAAGAGCTGGCGCCAAAACACGCACTGCTGACTCTAACGCGCTATCGTCGCAGCCGGGCGCACGCCGCGGCAAATCGAGAGGCGCTGCGCTGAAGTCCAAAGTATTACGCGCGGGAAAGATGCCCTCCCTTCCTCAAGATGACATCAAGATTGTGATCCGGCCGAGAGGTGGACTCAATATCTCGAAAATTGGCGCAGCTACGGTGGCTGACGCAATACTATTTGCCGCTGGCATAAGCCAGGAAGATTTGTGCCAGGATACTTTATGCCCGAATCTGCAGCAAAATATTATGGTTGCCAGTACTCCCAAGCGCGAAAACGCAGACCGATACGTTCGGATGAAGCAAATACTCATTTCAAGCAAGGTGCACGAGCTAAGTGCCTATGAGACTGCCCCACACTCCACTTGCAAAGGGGTGATTCGCAACGTCCCACTTCAAGACGGCCCTGACGTCATCGATGCGAAGGTTGTCAACACAAATAATTCACTCGCCTTAGCAGCCAAGAGAATAGCCCAAACTGGCACGGTCATCATCGCTTTCGACGGGTATCGTGTACCGAACTTTGTCAGGTATGGACCAATGCTGATGCAGTGCTCACTCTACCGCAAGCAAATCGACGTGTGTTATGCGTGCGGCCGTCTTGGTCATCGCGCTGACGTGTGCCCCACTCCCGGTGACACGATTTGCCGAGGCTGTGGTGCCGCAAGCCCTGACAAGCAACATGTGTGTACTCCCAAGTGCAAACTCTGTGGTGGTCAGCATCTCACGGCTAGCAAAGACTGTGCTCAAAGGTTCAAGATCCCGTACATTGTGCGCCGTCGTCGCAGTGAGCGTGCCAGAATGGCTGGTGCTGCGTCACCGTCCCCGCAACGTCACCTCGACACTGCGGACGAGTTCCAGTCTTCGTCACCCACCACGGATGCTCAGCGCAGAGGACGCCCTCGTTCCAGGGGACGCTCGGGAGGCCGCTCCGGATCCAGGCGCCGTGGTGCCTCCAAGGGATGTTCCGGCTCGCACTCCAGGTCGACAGAACGTGCCCGGGGAAGTTCCACTTCTCAGCCTCGCTCCAACTCAAAGCCGGGGCACGTTTCGTCGGGGCCGACCAGGTCCCACTCCCGCACGCCCACCACCTCTAACAGCAAGAAGCCAACGCTCTCCTGGGCCGACAAAGCCCGAGCAAGACGTGAGTCTAGAGGCGACGAATTGAATCGTGGTTCTCCCCACGCGAGTGAGCTCGACGAGATGCGACGAGCTAACAAGCAGCTGAGGAAAGAAAACGCGCAGCTTAAGCAAGAAATGAGCAGGCTAGCAGCGGAGATGGCGGAGATTAGAAAGCTCGCGTCCTCGCCCCCTTCGCCGCAGCCCGCCCCAACCCCGGTCGCCATGGATACGTCTGAGGCACTTCATAGGCCTAGCGGAACTAAGCGCCGAGCGGTTGAGAACACACAAGAAGAAGAGGCGGTAAACTTACTGTCGGAACTCAAGGTTTCCTTTGTGAACAGTGCAGGCTACCTTAGCGAAAATTCAAGAAGCCGTGGCGCATCCAAAGATGGGATTAGGAGCACTGAGTGAACGCATAAGCAAGTTAGAAGAGGTCGATGCGAGGAGAGACCCCGGTCCGACTCCTTTGCAGGTCCCAGCACAACGCAATGTACTAGCGTCACCGACTGAGGGCGCGATCCTCCGGGCTGCTATAGCTGCTCAACCATCCCCTCAGCCTAAACATGGATAGTGTGGACGAAAACTTCAGAATCTGGCAATGGAATTGTGGCGGGTTTACTCACAAAAAGCCCGTTCTGCAGCAATATTTAAGAACTCTCGATGTTAAGCCCCAAATCATCGCTGTTCAGGAAGTTGCGTCTGGCACTCCCATCAAAATCCTGGGTTACCTAGTAGCGTCATCACATTCCGGAGGTAGGGGTGTGGCCACACTTATCAGCAAAAGGTACAATTACCTATCGCGTGACCTCGATGCAGTTGTCGATGGCATTGAGTACGTAATGACTGAAATTATAATGAACTCACCCAAGAAGGGTCTTCGAAGAAATAGCCTTTTTATTCTCAACGTATACTGCAGTCCCAGTTATCACAGGGCGAGAGCAAACTCTCTCCTCAAAAGGGCTGTGAGCATGGCCAGTAGTTACCCCCTTGTAGTTGTAGGGGATTTTAACGCCCCACACAGCGTGTGGGGATACATGTATGATACCCCAAAAGGACGCGAGCTAATGGCAGACTGCGACAGAAGCCGACTTATTTTATTATTATTTTATTTTATTTATTTAGTACTGTAAGCCTTTCTCAGGCTCATACAGGGTGGGCGAGCAAATATACACAGTCGCGTACAAACCAGGCAATATCGCACATAGCGGAAGAAACAGGAATCACAAGATGATGGTGAAAATAAAACTTGTACGATGAAAGCAATTGTACAAAATCATGGACAGGTCACAAAACATCGAGGTATCAGCAGGGGGTACTGTGAATCAGTGTGTTCGGAAGCGCTCACAAACATAAAAAAAACAAAAGTTGCTTTTAGTCTTCATAAAACAGGCTTTCTACATTCCGAACAAATGAATCTACAGAGGAAGCGCTCACAAACATAAAAACAAAAGTTGCTTTTAGTCTTCATAAAACAGGCTTTCTACATTCCGAACAAATGAATCTACAGAGGAATGATTAACGCATTCACGTGGCAATTTGTTCCCCTCTTCCACTGCTGACGGGAAGAATGAATATTTAAAAGTATCACAGCGTGACATAAATGGTCTAATGCACTTATTGTGGTTGGTACGACGGGAGTGATGGTTAGGCGGCTTTATATAGTTGTCTTTATCTATGTTTAAACCGTTGTGATACAAAAGAAAAATAAACTTTAAGGAAGAGACACGGCGACGGGCTGCAAGGGTCGGCAAGCATGCCCGCCTGCGCAGCTCAGTGACACTGTCATGCCTCGAATATTTAGAATAGATAAAGCGAAGGGCCTTGCGTTGGACGATTTCTAATTTGTCGGAAAGATATTTTTGGTGGGGGTTCCAAACAATGCTGGCGTACTCGAGGATCGGCCTTATGAGAGATTTGTATGCTATCATCTTTACATTAGGAGGCGCCAATGCAAGTTTTCGACGCAGGAACCCCAGCTGGCGATAGGCTTTTGTGTATGTGCTGCTTATATGTGCATCCCACTTCAGTTTACTTGTAAAGGTAACGCCCAAGTATTTAACAGCGTCGTTTCTTGCAATGTTTGTGCCGACCAAGTTGTAACTAATATGCTGGATTGTTTTTCTGCGAGTTATGCTAAGGCAAGCTGTTTTTGACACGTTAATTTCCATTCCCACTCAAGACACCAACATGCCATATTAGCTAGTGTGGTATTAAGTCTAAGCTGGTCATCAGTTGTGCGGATAGTGGTGTAGAACACGCAGTCGTCACCGAATAATCTCACTTTAACGTTAGGCTCAAGGCACATATAGATATCATTAACATATATTAGGAACAAGGTGGGTCCTAAAACAGAACCTTGTGGTACTCCGGAAAAAACTTCCAATGAATCAGAGGCTGTGTTGTTTACGGTTACATACTGGCTTCGATTTGATAGATACATTTTTATCCATGCTATTATGTTACTGTTAATACCAATAGACACAAGTTGTCAATCAATTTACTGTGAGGCACCTTATCAAAAGCTTTGGCGAAGTCTATAAATATGGAGTCGGTTTGCAATATGTGAGTTAATAGTAGTTACGAAGTCATGCGTTATTTCCAAGAGTTGAGTAACGGTAGACAGGTTTTTACGGAATCCGTGTTGGTTTGGGTGCAATAAGTTGTTGTCTTCTAAATAAGTAATTATTGCCTTGTTGATTACATGTTCCAATAATTTACAGCAGCAGCTAGTTAGCGAGATAGGCCTGAATGTTTCTATGGACAGCTTGCTCCCGCCTTTATGAATTGGAATAACCTTTGCACACAACCAGTCAGGCAGGTAAAGAAGCTGTTAGCAGTGATGCTTCAAAAATTGCTTCAAGGAAGGGACATAGTTGCTCTGCGTAGCGTCGAAGGAAATACATTTGAAATATTGTCAGGACCCACTGATTTCTTAACATCGATCTGCAACAGCAGGTTCAGAATACCTTCCGTAGTGACAACGACATCGGGCATTAAAAAAGGATGCACCGGAGCAACAGGGCTGCTTGGTGCGCATGCTCGTGTAAATACCGACTGAAAATACCTATTGAAAGCATTGGAAACGGTCTGCGCGTCCTTTACGATAGTACCCTCAATTTCTACTTCAGTTGTTGAGTTTTCAGGCCGTGTCAAGAAACGCCAAAATTTTTGCGGCTGATCCGTCATGAAGCGAGATAACGTATGTGAAAAAAAAGTTTGTCTTGCATTTCTAATTTCCGCCTTAAGCTGAGATGCAAGTTCCTTTAAGATGATTGGATTCCTCTTTTTCTTACGCATTCTCTGTACCCTTCTTTTAAGGTGAATAATACGGCGATTGATCCATGGTGTTTTTCTTTGTGTGCGTTTTAGTTTCGTTGGGATAAAATTTTGTTCACAGTACGTAATTATTTTTTTCAGTTGAATCCACATACCATTAACACCCTCACATTCCTCTAGAGAAAAAGTCTCTAGTGCTGTGTCGAGGTAATCAATAACACAAACATCATTAGCTCTGGTGTAGTCTTTCACGGCTATCCGTGAATTCGTGCCATCGGGTTTGGTATTTAAGCATTCAAGGTTAAAAGTTATGATTAACATTTTGTGGTCAGATATTCCATCTTCTACAGTGGCTTTACCGGATAGCTTATCGGAAAGAAAAGCTAGGTCTAGTATGGAGCGAGTGTTTCCTTGAATTCGGGTTGGTTCCTGGACCAACTGGGACAATGAAAAATTGAACATTAAATCGTATAATAGCTCGCTGTTGGCGGTATTTCTAGTACTTGTTAAGTTTTCCCAGTCAAGTAGCGAGATTGAAATCTCCAGTAAGTATCAATTTGGTGCGGGGGGTAACCTTATCAACCAGATAGTCATGTATTTGTAAAAGGTAATCATCAGACGCATTTGGCTTTCTGTAGATGCCACCGATCAGTACTGGAGCATCATGAGCAAATATTGTGCACCAAACGCTTTCGTGATTCGCGATACCCTTTTCTCTACGATATTGCAAACCACGTTTTATTGCAATGGCGACCCCGCCCCCGCGACCGTCACGATCTGACCGAAGTAGGCAGTATGAAGAAAGGAACAATTTCAAAATCAAGAATGTCTGGGTGCAGCCACGTTTCAGTTATCACGACAATATCAGGAGTGTACGAAAATAACAATTCTTCTAGCTTGTCAGTTTTGTTAACAATGCTACGGGCATTCAAACATACCAATGAAAACGGTGTGGCGGCTTGCGGGTGTCACGCGTTGCTTTTCGCGCGACCATCGTGACGTGCCCTTCTCATGGAAACTCTTGAATTTTTTGCTTCATCCCATACGTACAAGTCGTCATCTATCTTTAGTTTATCGAATACAAGAGTGACCTTAGCACCATTGTCCCGATCTTTCTTTGCTGATTGCCATAGCTTTTTGCGCAGGTCCCGAACTCGTGCGGAAAAGTCTTCGGATATCGATATCGCTGTTCCCTTCAGTTTGTTGCAATTACGAAGGACTAACATTTTTTCAGAGAAATTGTACAGCTTAAGAATTACTGGCCGCTCTCGATTTTGTGTTTTCCTGCCGATTCGGTGCATGCGTTCTACAGATGTAACATTCACCTTGAGGATGTCTTTAAAAATGCCCTTAACAATACGCTGTTGTAAATCTGCATTTTGTTCGTTATCACCCTTTTCCACGCCATAATTATTATGTTGTTCCGGCGGCTCCTGTTTTCCAAGTCTTCGACCTTAACTGATAGCTCTCGCACCAGTTTATTTGTTTCTACGGTCATCACCTCATGCTCGGCGAGTTTATCCTCAAATTGCTGTAGGCGAGCTAACTCTTTTTCCATGGCGGTCAATCTTTCCTGTACGTTGCTTACTGTAGTTTCTACGTGTTTTAAGTTTTCAGAAAGAGCAGTCAGCACTTTATTCGTCTTTGTTTGTTCCTTTAGAATTTTCTTGAGGAGCTGGCTATTTAAAGTGGCTTCTGAACCAGACTCTGAGTCTGAGCGGGGTCCAGGGTTTAACTCCACATCACCTGGTGTTAACAGCAGTAGCCTAATAACAAGAAAACAATCACAAAATGAAGAAAGCAGACTCTGTGGGCCCGCCAGCACTACTAAAGTGAGCGAATCGTCTCTAATAGAGCAGACAGAATGTTTGTCACCCACCTGGACGAAAAAGTAGAAATTCATGAGCAACCGCCCGAACACGGTGCTGCCAAGCCCACTGAAAGACTGCTGAAGATGGCTCCGGGTTTTATGTTGAAGCTCAAGCGTGTCCGCTGACGTCACTCGGTTGACCACATTGTAGGGGAGGGGCACTTGAGGCACTGCTTTCCATGATGGTTCGTCGTGGACGGGGCTGTCCGGCGCAGGCGCGGCGATGTTTCCCTGTGGTGGGAAGAGTTCCGCCGGGCCAACGACGGAATCCACCCGCAGCAGGGCGATCTGGACGAAAAAGTAGAAATTCATGAGCAACCGCCCGAACACGGTGCTGCCAAGCCCACTGAAAGACTGCTGAAGATGGCTCCGGGTTTTATGCTGAAGCTCAAGCGTGTCCGCTGACGTCACTCGGTTGACCACATGGTAGGGGAGGGGCACTTAAGGCACTGCTTTCCATGATGCTTCTTCGTGGACGGGGCTGTCCGGCGCAGGCGCGGCGATGTTTCCCCGTGGTGGGAAGAGTTCCGCCGGGCCAACGACGGAATCCACCCGCAGCAGGGCGATCTGGACGAAAAAGTAGAAATTCATGAGCAACCGCCCGAACACGGTGCTGCCAAGCCCACTGAAAGACTGCTGAAGATGGCTCCGGGTTTTATGCTGAAGCTCAAGCGTGTCCGCTGACGTCACTCGGTTGACCACATGGTAGGGGAGGGGCACTTAAGGCACTGCTTTCCATGATGCTTCTTCGTGGACGGGGCTGTCCGGCGCAGGCGCGGCGATGTTTCCCCGTGGTGGGAAGAGTTCCGCCGGGCCAACGACGGAATCCACCCGCAGCAGGGCGATCTGGACGAAAAAGTAGAAATTCATGAGCAACCGCCCGAACACGGTGCTGCCAAGCCCACTGAAAGACTGCTGAAGATGGCTCCGGGTTTTATGCTGAAGCTCAAGCGTGTCCGCTGACGTCACTCGGTTGACCACATGGTAGGGGAGGGGCACTTAAGGCACTGCTTTCCATGATGCTTCTTCGTGGACGGGGCTGTCCGGCGCAGGCGCGGCGATGTTTCCCCGTGGTGGAAGAGTTCCGCCGGGCCAACGACGGAATCCACCCGCAGCAGGGCGATCTGGACGAAAAAGTAGAAATTCATGAGCAACCGCCCGAACACGGTGCTGCCAAGCCCACTGAAAGACTGCTGAAGATGGCTCCGGGTTTTATGCTGAAGCTCAAGCGTGTCCGCTGACGTCACTCGGTTGACCACATGGTAGGGGAGGGGCACTTAAGGCACTGCTTTCCATGATGCTTCTTCGTGGACGGGGCTGTCCGGCGCAGGCGCGGCGATGTTTCCCCGTGGTGGGAAGAGTTCCGCCGGGCCAACGACGGAATCCACCCGCAGCAGGGCGATCTGGACGAAAAAGTAGAAATTCATGAGCAACCGCCCGAACACGGTGCTGCCAAGCCCGGCGGAACTCTTCGCTTATAACTGAACTGAACTGAACTGAACTCTTCGCTTATAACGCTTATAACTGACAAGGATTTCCCCACTAGGAGAGGTAACTCCATATGTAGGGATACCACCCCAGGACCTGACTTTTGTGAAGAATATAGATGGGGTCAAACGGGTCAACACGGCTCTAGACCTCGGAAGTGACCACTACATCATCGAGGTATCCTTCGCGATTGCCCGCTTTAGGACGAAAAAATTCAAGGTGGTCGACTGGGACGCTTTTCGCAAAGTCAGAGCTCAGAGAGCACCGACGGCTGGGACGGACTTTGAAGGATGGTACAAAGGAATCAGAGATGACGCCACGGCCGCGATCAAGGAGGTTGTCACTGACCTCGATGTTGAAAACATGGACAGCAGGTTGGCACACCTACTAGAAGCCAAGCAAGCCCTACTCACGAGGTGGAAGGGACAGAAGCATAACAGGAGGCTCCGCAAGAAGGTTTCCGAGGTTAACAGGGCGATCGAGGAGCACTGCGAAACCTTGTGTAAACAACAATGGCATAAGCTCTGTGAGAGCATCGAGGGTCAGATCAGATCTGGGAAGAGTTGGGGTCTTCTCAAACATCTTCTCGATCAGGGCAGCACCAGGTCTAGTCAGAGGCGATCCCTCGCGCGAGCCATCCATCTTGCTACTGACTCTACCCCGGACGAATTGGTTGTCAACAAGCTTATAGACAGGTATCTGCGAGTGGCGGATAGCTCTGCACCCACACAGTTCCCGGACTACGCGGGGTGCGACGTGCCGGAGTTGGACCAGGACTATACTGTGGCCGAGATACGGCAGGCTCTCTTTTCCCTAAATGCCAAATCCGCCCCTGGCCCTGATGGCATAACCAATAAGATGCTCAAGAACCTTGATGATGACTCCATCGAATTCCTTACGGAAAAGATTAATGAGGTGTGGCGCAGTGGGGAGGTTCCCGCACAATGGAAGAGGGCCTACACAGTTCTAATCCCGAAACCTGGTAAAGCACCAGGAATAGATAATCTAAGACCGATTTCCTTAACTTCCTGCGTCGGTAAGGTCGCAGAGCACGCCCTTCTGAACCGACTCAAGGTGCACCTCGAGACCAATGACATGTACACCCACAATATGATTGGTTTCAGAGCTGGTCTCTCGACACAGGATGCCATGAAGCTGATAAAGCATCAGATCATCGACCGGACCACAGGAGATACCAGAGCCATCCTTTGATTAGACCTGGAGAAGGCTTTCGACAACGTTTCTCACGAATTCATTCTCCAGTCTATTGCCAGCCTAGGGCTAGGGAAGAGGGTCTACAACTTCGTGAGATCCTTTCTTTACCAGAGAACTACCAAGCTCGAGATCGAAGGGTAGTTCTCACGAGAGATCAACCTTGGTTCACGCGGCACGCCTCAGGGCTCAGTTATTTCACCAACACTATTTAACATCGTCATAATCGGGCTCTCCAAGGAACTCGCGAAGATTCAAGGAATCAATCATACCATCTACGCAGATGATATAATCATCTGGTGCAGCGGCGGGAGCGACGGTCAAGTTGAGGAAGCCATGCAGCACGCAATCGACGTGACCGAACGTTTCCTCCATCCCACCGGTCTCAAGTGCTCCCCATCGAAATCTGAACTTCTGCTCTACAAGAAAAGACCCCGAGGCGGTGGCCACCGTGACTGGAAACCTGCGTCTCAAAGTGAAATACGGCTTTTCACTAGTGACGGGTCCCCAGTGCCAAGAGTGGATTCGCTCCGAATATTGGGAATGTATATCGAGTCCAACGGCGCTAACGGAGCTGCACTGAGACAGATCACTACCAAGACGGAAAGTGCTCTCGGCCTCACCCGGAGGATCACCAACAGACACCGCGGAATCAAGGAAGACAATCTCATCCGCATCATACATGCGTTTGTGCTCTGCCACCTTTCGTACTCGGCCGCCATGTATAATTGGCATGTTGCAGAAAGAAGTAAGCTCAATTCCCTCATAAGAAAGGTTTTCAAGCTCGCGCTCGGCTTGCCTGTAAGCACTAGCACTGAAAACCTTTTCAAGCTCGGTGTTCACAATACACTCGAAGAGATAATCGAGGCGCAAGAGCGCTCACAGCTGCTCAGGCTTTCCGGAACCAAATCGGGCCGCAAGATACTCGGTGATTTGGGCCTCAACTCTATTGACCAGTGCCCCGATTCCATGCAGATTCCCAGAAACATTAGGTCTCAGCTGCGCATCGCACCCATTCCCCGCAATATGCACCCTGCGCACAACGTCGGTCGGCGTAGGGCCAGGGGTAGAGCACTGCTCGAGCACATCCGTAGCAACCCCACTGATGCAAGCTTTGTGGATGCTGCGCCATATGTCCAACAAGAGGCATTCGCTGTTTCCATCGTCGACTAAAATTCCAGGCTCACTTGCTCCGCCACAGTACGCACATCGAAGCCCGTGATAGCCGAACAGGTTGCAATCGCGCTGGCTATGCTAGATAGTCGCAGAGAGTCAATATACAGCGACTCCAAGGCGGCTATCAAAGCCTACCAAACCGGGATGGTAGCCCCTCAGGCCCTCCGCATTCTCCAAAGCGTCAAGAGTATCACGCCCCATTCTCTCACTTGGTTTCCCGCTCACCTGGGGTCGATTGAGGGCCCTACCTCTAACCCGAACGAGAGCGCCCACGAGGCCGCGCGAGGACTCACTGACCGCGCTGCCTCCACAGTCCCTCTGCCTCGCTGGGAATCCTTACTTACGTTCAACGAAATAACAAAGCACTTCTATCTGTCAAGAAGGGTATTGCCTCTCCCACACCCGGCCTTGTGCAGGGCGCAGGCAGTCACCCTAAGACTATTGCAAGCCAGTGCGTATCCTAACCCTGTGGTTCTTCATGCCATCTACCCTGAGCGGTATCCAAGTGCGGATTGCCCCGTTTGTGGACTGTTAGCCACATTCAATCATGTGTTGTGGGAATGTGAAGCCATCGGCCCCACCCTCAGCGAGAACAGGTGGGCTGCGCTCTTACGCAGCCCCGAACTTAAGGATCAAACCCTGGCCGTCCAGAGTGCCCGCGAACGGGCCGCCAAGCTCGGCTTGACGGTCCCAACGTGGGATTAGCCGGGTGGCGCGGGGTCTCCCCTGCGTCTTCTCAGGATAAAAATAAAGTTTTAATCAATCAATCAGCACAATGTTACGAAGTGGGGATAAATAATGCCGTTAATGACTTTCGTGTCATGATCATCATGTTTGGATGTGTCGTATACCTTCGTCATTTATTCACGTCACGTAATACCAAATTTAGTATATGTGGAGCTAGCCAAACGGACGCGAGCACGCTATGAGCGTGGCATATTGTCATGTTCTTACATGACACGCGTGTCAGCAGTATCATGTTTGCACCAATCATATATTTCGCCATTCATTGACGCCACATAACACCATATTTGGCATATGTGGAGCTAGCAAAACGACCACGAGCGCATCATGAAGGGCCCTATATACTCCTATGTAGTGTTGACACGTGCACACGTTGGGCACAGCGACGCTGCGTTAGCAAAACGTGAGCACTGTATATACAGTCGGACGCCAGGCGCGACCAGCTTCCATCGGCGCGGCCCGACGGCGACCGGCGTAAAATGCGACATGCTGCATTTCGTGCCGATGCGTCGTTACCCAGACAACACTGCGTCTCCCTCTTTTCGTGACGGAGGGACGCCGGACGCGCTGAAATGTGCATGCGTCAAAGTAACGCAGCGCAGTGCGCACCTGCGAGTATATGGCACGACTGGCGCCTGGCATGGCAACGCCAGCATGACGCGACGAAATGAACGCTGGTGAGCACGCGCACTGCGTCACGTCAAAATGTATTGCCGCCTCGACTATGGCATGTAGTAATGTTCTCGCATGAAACGGATCTTATGATTATCATGTTTGCACCAGTCACATACCTTCGTTATCCATGGCGTCACGTATACCAAATTTGGCATATGTGAAGCTAGCGAAATGGCTGCGAGCGCATCATTAGTGTAGCCTGTAGTGATGTTGTTATTTGACACGCACATGTCGTGATTATCATGTTTGGATGTTTCATTAACGTATGTCTTCCATTCGTGTCACGTAATACCGAGTTTCGTACATGTGAAGCTAGCGAAACGGCCATGAGCGCATCATGAGCATAGCACGTAGTCATGTTGTTACATGACACGCATCTCATGTTTATCAAGTTTGCACCAGTTTCATACCTTCGTCAACTATTTACGTACCGTAATGCCAAACTTGGTATAAGTGAAGCTAGCGAAACGGCCGCGAGCGCATCATGAGCGTGGCATGTAGTCATGCTGTTACATGACACGCATGTCATGATTTTTATGTTAGGTCTGTCGCTTGTGTTCGTCATTCAGTCATGCCATACCATACCAGTTTTGCAACATGCCATGTGAACGAAACCACCGCAAGAGCTGCCGGACAATGAAATGGAAGTCATGGCATTCATGACATGCATGTTATGATTTTTTATGTCTTGGCTAGTCAAATACCTTCTTCATGCAGTCATGTTACACCACACCAAATTTGGTATTGATACCATTATCGAAACGGCCAGGACAGCTAAAAGTCGAAGGCGGATAGATAGATAGATAGATAGATAGATAGATAGATAGATAGATAGATAGATAGATAGATAGATAGATAGATAGATAGATAGATAGATAGATAGATAGATAGATATGCTCAAAGTCGCCGAAGTTTGCTGAGAAATGCTTTGCATTTAAAAAGAAAAACATAATATATCCAGGAACCTCTATATAACACGAAAGTGAAACGCCTCGCAGAAGTAGCTTAGTCCTTACTGTAGCTTATGCAATGTTTATTGGTGTTTAACAGCTAAGAAAAAGATTGTTCTTCGTAATGGCATGCACGTGGGCGCTTAGTGAGACATCTCCAACACGACGACTAAAGTCCATGATTAATCATTGAATAATATTTGAACATGTCATTGTGGTCTTGGTTGCTTGTAGTAACTCTAGTAAATGATGGTGAGAGTGGAACTGAAGAAAGCCGTGTGACAGCCAATAGAGCGCGACTGATTGTACGCCATATTTTGGCTACGTTCACCGACTAGCAGCAAGAGTTACTGAACGCCACTGCCCGATCAGAGGAAAACGGAACGCTCGATGCCTCTTCCCTCTTCGCCAGCCGCGTTTTTTTTTGCGTGGCGAGCGTAAAGGTGCATTCATACGCAAGAGAAAAATTCTGCTTTTCTGCAGACCGAATGGTCACCTGACTAGTTCCAGACGAGGAAACATCGGAGGCGTCACATAAACACAGCCGGACCGTGGCTCACGGAATCCGCGTGCATGCTCTCGAATCACGCGCTTGCGTGCTTCTCTTCCTAGAGCGGATGGTACAAGTGTGCACTCTGAGATGGAGCGCTGTTTGAAACGACGTTTGTGCGTGAGCATGTGCGCGAGGCATTTCGATCCGTGGCCCAAGTAGAGGAGGCAAGACGGGGCGAAGATAGAGAGTCCTTATAACTTTTGTGTCATGTGATGCGCTGTCCACTGTGGAAATTCCTCCTCCATCCGTTCCTGTGAATCCAGCTTAAGCGGGAGCGCGGTGGAGTTTTATCCAGGCGAAGCAAGCACGTTGCTCTATGCGTTCCACAACTGTGGTTGGTTTGAATGCATGCTATGAGCCACGCTGACGCCTTTGGTAAGGTCGCCGCCTGGCAGTGTAGACAATAAGGAATAACGTTTGCAGGCGCTGTGGTCGTTGCGGGCATAGCGGGCGTCATATGACTTTTATATTAGCGTTTGCTCCCCCTAAAGAAAAGTCTAGGGCTTCTGCCCCGACCGCACACCCGAATGCATTTAAGCTGCACACAGCACTTCGTTGGCCAGATGGGCCGTGATCGCCACAAGCTATTTCGGATATTCTGCGGGCAGGCCGCGAACACGAACGGCGACTCGCGTTACGACGCATGCGCAGGGGCAGCGACTGCACCGCAAGGACCTGCGGTGCGCTTTTCTAAAACTTTCTATTATTGCATTTCTGCAACTGGAAAGGCACCAAGAAGGATGGCCGCGTAGAAATATTGCGTTGACATAAATAATCAGAAATTGCATGGTCATTATGCATTGATACACTTCACCAACAGTACTGTCAGTGGGCACTGGTATATAGGTATAAAAGGCGTGCTTTTTTTTTTGCCTACAAAACATGATACCGTGACACAATGAATAGCGTGCCTCGTAGCTCATGTTCCTGCCCGAGAGGTCGTCGGTTCGACTCCTGTTAACGGAAGTTTTGTATACCAAAAGATAATTTAGGCGTTATTTCTGTGGCGGAAGTACGTCACTGAAATTTTTGTGGACCCCGACACAAAACACTTGCGTGTGTTAAAACGTGTCCTATAATATTTATTAAAACACAGAAAGCAGGTGTCTGCATGCTACCTGAGGCGTTTGGTTTCCTGTGGTAGAAGACATCTTCCGATGCGCACAAACACTACTTATGGCATCGGATCTAGAAATTAACAAAATCAAGTTTCTAATTCACGAAAATTGCTGGTCGAGTCAAATGGGCTAATTCAAGCTTTTCCTACGGGCAGTCCACAGCCATTTTGGAAATTTCGAAAGGCGGCCGCTGGTAATCACCGCAGAGTAATAAAATCTGGCTATATTTTCTGGCAAAACCGGAGTACGAAACAGTGCATCTGTCGCTATCGACCACCTAACGCGGTACGCTAAAACAGCTGCTTTACCTTCTGCTACCGCAATAGACGCTGCATGTTTTATACTGCAAAACCTGGTTTTAAGGCATGGAGCACCTCGGGAATGACTAAGCGACCGCGGCCGCGTTTTTCTCTCCGATGCCATCAAAGCGTTGTTGAGCGAGTGTCACATCATACATTGCACTACCACAGCCTATCACCCACAAACTAATGGGATGGTGGCACAGCGTTTTAATCGTACACTTGGAGATATTCTGGCCATGTACGCTTCAACCGACCAGTCCCATTGAGATAGCATACTCCTTTTTGTGACATATGCATACAACACTGCAACGCAAAGCACCACTGAGTGTTTGCCTTTCTTCCTTCTTTATGGACGCAAGCCATCATCAACAATGGATACTGCTTTTTCCTTATTTACCAGGCCCTTCAGAGTTAACAACCGTTTCACGAGCAGCAGCACACGCTGAAGAATGTCGGAAGCTTGCCCATGCGTTCACGTCACACGACCAGACGCGCCAAAAACATCGCCACGACGCGTCAACCATGTCTATGAGCTTTGCTCCTAACTCACTGGTGTGGCTATGGATTCCTTCTACTCCTCCAGGACTCTCCCACAAGCTTTCGCCCAGGTACCATGGTCCCTATTGAGCTGTACGCCAAACATCCCCTGTCAACTACCTTGTCCAGCCGCTGGACGCATCTCCGGACAAATCCTGTCGGGGACAAAAAATCGTAGACGTCTCTCGGCTCAAGTCATACCATGACCCTTCTGTGTACATCAGTCCTTTGGCCTCCAGGATGGCTCCCTCGTCGCCCGGGGGCGATTGTAACGAGAGCAGTGGACACAGAGCTCGAATAGAGAAAGAAGAAGACGCACTGGGATCACAAGCTTGCTTTCAGTTAGCCCCTGCGCTAAACAAATCTTTTCTTCGCCGAGTAAACTCCTGCTTGTTCAACACCCCGTTTCAACAGTTTTAATTTTAAGGCTTCTCTACAACCACTGCATGAACCATAAAACCATACAACAGCATTACCACAGTTTTAGCGCTCTTTGTCCAAACCACGGCCCTTTCGCCACTAAACGCCATAAAACATCAACTGATGCGGTATCTCCATGGTTTATTATATAAAATAGTGATAATGTAGTGTGTACTGATATTGTTGCAACGAAAAGAAGCCGGTACAGTCCAGTGCATAATTTTAGAGACCACGGGAGCGCGTGCCAAGGCGCGTCGCTGCGCCTTCTGGCGGCTGCACGGCTCTGTCCGGGAGCGCGTACTGCGCACGGTCGTCCCATATCACCCGGCAGCTTGCCCTTTCGCTCGTTTCAACGGCGTTTATGCACTCGTTTCAACGGCGTTATGCGAATTATGCACTTGACTGTACGTTGCTATGCCCTAAAAACGCAAGTAATAACCTGACCAATTGCTTTGCACCAATGCAGAGCTTTCCTTAACGGTTAAGCTATCAAAATTGTTGAAAATTCGCGCTCGTGTTGTGCACACGCTTCTTTAGTCCATGTTATTTTTGCGATGTTTTGCTTATAGACTCGCTGGTAGCATAATCTGGTACTTTTCCAGGGTGTATACATGTTATGTTGTTAGGACTAAGTTAAAGGCGGACGAGGCGTAGGTGGACTGTTATCGCTTCGCACATTTCTTACTAAACCATGCACTTGTATACGCTTAGTTATTGGCTTTTACGAGCTGCCGTATCGCGTTCACGTGGTCTGGTGTATGTCGCGTTCAGAGCGAGATGTATCTGAAATTAAAAGTGCACACACTTGTTACCATGCTGAGTCACGTTTCAACGGGCATAGCCAGTGTTTATTTCTGGCTGAAGCGTCGAACCCACGGTGTGGCTGAACCGGCATTATTGTATTAAATTGTATAGTTTGACCCAACCTTGTGGAAATGCATAGCACCTTATGCTACCACTTAATTTAATTAAGACGAAATTGTGCGCTTCTTCACCTCTTTACAGCTGTCCTTCTTTCTCGCTTGGTATTTACATCTCATTCTCGCACATACAACCGTGGCTTTTCACGCATGTCGAGTTCAAGACTACTGCAGTTGCATGCCATCCGGAGCTTCGGCATGATGAAATATATGCTGCAATCGGGTCAGCTGATACTGGTTTTTGCAATTTTGCGAGGATTGCCTGAATTTTCTTGCTGATTCTTTGTAACGGTGTATTTCTATCGTGGTCAGGCCTCTCAGGTTGTGCTTGCCGCAGAATCACGCAAACTTTTGGCGCACATGTCAGCAAAATCACGGCCTGGCAGATCGCGACCGTCTTAATCCCCTCGGTATGATAGGTGTCCGTATGACACGCAACGCAAGCTTAGCACAGTCGTAAGAAGTTGTGTGCTTGTTTTGTTGGTTATACAGCCAGCTGGTGCGGTATAAAAGCTAGAAATTACACGCTACTGTAATAAAAAAATTCGTTTCGGAGTTTCGGACCTCAGTCGTGATACCAACTGGCCAAGCTGAGCGACAGTGAATTTTGGCATTCTGGTTGACTGCAACATCGCAGCCTCTCTGAGTGCTAAATATCACTTTTGTTAAAATGTCTTGAAGGCATTTATAGTTTTGTTGCAAATAAATACTGTCTGGCCGCATATCGACCAATTTTGTCTGATTTCGTCGAGCCCCCCTTACGAAGACCTAGCAACACTAATTTTCTCATCCGGGTTCCGGGTAGAGAATAAGAATATCAGCTGCCTCAGCAACGCCAGCGACTAGGTATTTGGGAGTATAAGTTACTGTTCTGTAAGAGTGCTTTGTTGTTCATACCTGTCACGTGCAACATGATCAACCACTCACCGTAGTGTGCGAGTATTCGGCGAGTAAATAGAACAAACAGTGGCTGCTAGTCACGTACGTGCGACTTGAGTGTTCGATCTTTTTTCTTTAAATTCGAGGGTACATAGTAGAGTACAGGTAATCTTTTGTTCGGCAACATAAGTAAGCTTACCGCAACATGACGAGACCCTACGTCGTCTGCCTATGTCTCGGGTAGCCCCGCCGCGGTGGTCTAGTGGCTAAGGTACTCGGCTGCTGACCCGCAGGGCGCGGGTTCGAATCCCGGCTGTGGCGGCTGCATTTCCGATGGAGGCGGAAATGTTGTAGGCCCGTGTGCTCAGATATGGGTGCACGTTAAAGAACCCCAGGTGGTCTAAATTTCCGGAGCCCTCCACTACGGCGTCTCTCATAATCATATAGTGGTTTTGGGACGTTAAACCCCACATATTAATCAATCAATCAATATGTCTCGGGTATTCTTTAGAAAAGTGCCTGCCTGTCACCAAGGCTAATTTTTTGTGCCTTAATGTCAAATTTGTGCAGTGGATCGGTAGTGTGAGCTAAATGGTGCATACACATAGCGCATGACGCACCATTTTGCATAACCGCATATTCACGGTGCACTTAAAACAAGGTCAACTACTGCAGTCTGCCGTGGGTTCCGTGTGGCCATTTTGTGGAGCATGGCCCATTGTAGCTAGGGGCAGTTATCTGTGTGGGAGGTTAGTACGCTAGACAAGGCTTGTGTAACTTGCTAGCTGCATCAGATAAAATGCGCAATGAAGTTTAAAAGCTTCGTGACATTATTACGAGTAAGTAAATGTGACATCAACATTTATGTCAATTACTTCGCAGAAAAGAAAGTGGTAGCGGTGATTATGTTGCTACTAACAGGGTTAGATTGGCAGACAGCAAAAGAATGTCCGAGATACTTTTTCGTTTTTTCTTGCTTTGCAAGCCCAACATACCTTCATGTTCATTTTGAAAATTCGCTCGTGGCGAATCAGAAACAAAATATGAAATTTCAAGCAATAATTCATCTGAATTCCTGTGTTTGCCTTGTCTGTTTCCTTCGTGTGGTTTTAATAACGTAAACGCCCCCTCCCATTCCTCATCGACGGATGCTGCTTCTGCGCACAAATGCGCCAAACTAAGTTTCCTGCACCATTTTAATAAAATCAATGTAGATTATGCCATGCTACACCAGAGCCCCACGTTTGATAGTATGCGTCAGCGGCAATAGCATTGGTGGTCTAAATATGTGCCGCTTGATTTCAAGGCCACCAATCTCACAGCCATACAGCAAGGATTATTTTTATAACTGAAGAGGGCTGGCATACAATAAGTACTATACTGCATGCAGACAGAAACCAGATGCAATATGTAACCACGCAGAGGTGGGAATTAAGTTGTGGTGGAGAAGTTGTGCGCAAGTGCACGAGGACCACGGAGCGGTGAAATTTTTTTGAAACGATGCTGTGATAGCCGAGATAAACGCGTTTGATTATCTAAGCGCAGCAATCCCTCCTTTTGTTCTTCATTTCACTTCACTCCGTTGGTACCTCTCCCGAAGCCGCTTTGCCCTCTTGCTGAGCACCTCTTCCAATCTTGCGCCGCATACTTCATTGATGACATGCTGCTTCAAACACTGTTCTTGTTACGGTTGTTGCGACTACGCCCTCTGTCAACTGCAGTGTGCCTATTGGTGAATAACTGTTGCTGTGCCAGCCGGTGCTTCTAAGAATCGTGCTGTGATGAACCCTGTGCTATGGACCTCAGCACCCGATTTACATGCATGCAACCATACGACAAACGACAAGTGGCGTGGACAGCTTCTTTCAGAATAACGCGAAGTCATAGGTGCTTGCTTGACCAATTGCAGCATATTTATTCTGCACGTCAGATTCAACTTCTTGATGTAACGTGCCAGCCAGAAAGGCATGGAGGGATTGTTTCTTAGAATTTGTGGAGCACTGGCGGCTTGTTGCGTTGCCACGTAGAGAGTTATTATTCATGCAGCATTTTGCATGTGATGCACGTGTTTACTTTAAACGTAACAAAGGAAAATTTAGGGGGTAGTTAGGGGCCCCTTAAATGAACCGGAGTGGTCGCCGGATTTTAAAATAAAGATTGCTTTAGTAATTTGCTATCAATGAGGAATGATACAAGGTGGCCGAGAAGAGGCTATAGCGAGATACAGCTGGGCTAAGGAAGCTCTGATACAGTATTGCAAAGCATAATTTACTAGAAAAGGCCTATGTAGACGTGAGGGTTAATTTCTAAGCGTTTTATTTAAATGGGAGGAGATAGAATGGAAGAACAAGAAGGAGCAAAAAGCCCGTAGGCGAGCTAAGAGAATTGGGAACTGCTTTCAACACATGAACAAATATAAAATGAATACAGCACTTCATCAATATTGGCACGTGTTGTGTTTCAAAGCCTGAGATTACGGAGTGGGTTGACTTCAGCCATTTATTTGTGTCTTGAGTAGATGCTAGGTGGTGTTGCGATTCGGTAGAGTCATTTTGTTGTGATTTTCGCAGCAGGATTATGGTAAGTGAGGTTCAAAATAGGCTAATTCGATTCTTTGGGCACAAGCGCTTCATTTCAATCAAATCCATGTTGTTCAGATGCCGTTTTGTCTCCATTTTATTGGCGCAATGCGGCCTCCACCTATCCTATGCACATTCCATGGCTATTCTCATGACCATGAGAATAGCTTTGACCAATCTAGTGTGGCTCCCTTTCTTTTTCTGCTTGATCTCTGCCCAGCTCTAGATAGAATGCTTACAAGATAACCCCTCTGATTTATTGCACATCTAAATTGCAATGAAACTTTTTACTCTTTCTTCATATTTGAAATAAATAATGCTTTGCTGCTGTAGTCATCAACCTAGCCAATAACACACAAATAATTTTTTTAAAACTTTTAATCTTCTGGTTCTTGAATAAAAAAAATGGAAAGCGTATCCATAAAGTAGGTGCTTATTAGCTGGTACTTTCTTGAATACCCTTTTGGAGGGGCATGTGCTCGTAAACAGCACAGTAGGCCTAAAATATTTGCGTTCACGTCATTTTCGGGGCTTACTTGCGCTTTACGATTTCGCACCGTTTGCAGCAGGGCAATTGTGTATCGCCTATTCTGAACATTTGCAAATCCACCTTTGTGCATAAACAGTGGGAGCGAACCCACAGTTCAATGTAAAAGATTTGCCAGAACACCATTTTTTCAGTTTTAAACAGTGTTGGCACACTTGAGACATCTATTAACATTTCACGGCACACAAGGGTAAATACAAGATTTTTTATGAAGGAGGATCACTATTTGGAATAACTAATGGGCTATTCTAGGCGTAATGCAGAATAACAATAACAGGGGGGAAGGTCACGGCATTCGAGTGGCCCTCATGAAATTGGCCCCCCGCCCCCTCTGAAAGAGCATATGGAATGCTTGAAAAATAACACATAGTGAAGCACTACGTGTGCAAACCATACCACTAAAAGTTACCTTATTAAAATCCACAATAAAAAAGTAACTATAACCAACATGGTCGAGCACAACCGGTCCATTCGGTGAGAACCGATGGCACGCAGGAGCTACGTCGCTAATATATAATTGTTATCGCAATGCAATCGGCAAAGTAATGCTGTCAATAGCAGCAGAGGCAAGCATGAGTAGCCGCAATGCAGCTTTGAAGCTCGTGCACAAGGCCGGTTTGTCTGTGCCTGCCTTCACACGGTGCAAAAACTGCTTCATTCTTGCATGGCATGAAAGAGCGTCCTGTGATGAGTGCCCATGCTATCCCACATCTGTATAGAACGGCGAACTTAAATACGCATTTAATTGTAAGCAGCGAATTGAGCAACATATCTGGCCCTTTGCGTCAGCCACGAGGAAGTCAAATAACATAAAGGTTAATTTCCTGCAAGTATTTTTAGCATTCCAGTTTTCTCAGTCTGATCATCATAGGACACGAAAATTTGTTGACACTGCCACCGCTATCTGCCACCACACGTTAATACGGACACTCCGTGCCTGCACAGGTGGAGCGCACCCAGCCTTTAACATGACAGAAATGCGCTCGGCGTCTGCTAGATGGCAGCAGACTCTAGACAAGGTCCGTACAGCGCTGTTGGGTGTTTCACAAACACATCAGTTTTCCAATGGTGTTTTTAACCTAGCGAGTGTTGTTGTCCTGCAATGATAACAAGGCATTCCTTTTTTCTCCTGAAGTTGACCTGTGGTTTGCATTCGAACGCTTGTTTTGGGCAGTGTGTCACCTATCACTTGGACACCAGTGATAGTACAGAGTGGCAAGTTTCAAAATGTCTCCTAAGTGCTTTCTATTCATAGAAATCAGAAAAGCTGAAGTCTCAAAGTGACGCTTCCTTTAAAGGCTGAGCTCCTGGTCGTCACTTGCTCTTTGAAGCAGAGCATTTTTTTGCGAACTAAAAGCACGTTAACCATAACTGTCTGTCAGTCGGCCAGTGTACATACATGGGGCGCACAAGTACATAATAAATTACATTTGATCAAGCCTTACCTTGGTGACTGGCCACCAACATCCCAAACACGCCGTACAGAAGTAGCATTCTGTCGGTTACGTATCGGACACACATATAGTACACAGTACACATATAGGCCCCACCGCGGTGGTCTAATGGCTAAGGTACTCGGCTGCTGACCCGCAGGTCGCGGGATCGAATCCCGGCAGCGGCGGCTGCATTTCCGATGGAGGCGGAAATGTTGTAGGCCCGTGTGCTCAGATTTGGGTGCACGTTAAAGAACCCCAGGTGGTCAAAACTTCCGGAGCCCTCCACTACGGCGTCTCTCATAATCATATCGTGGTTTTGGGACGTTAAACCCCACATATCAATCAAATCAATCATAGTACACAGTCACACCTTCTGGCCAGTTGTGATTCACCAATGTGTGAGAAGAGCGGCGAACCCCTTAATGTCCTACGTATTTTGATACAGTGCAGTGAATTGGATCCCATTCGAAAAAAAAAACATTTTCCAACATCCTACAGAGAACAAATGCCTCTTCACCCGGCGATGCTCATTGGTAGAGATCCACTTTTCAAACATCATTCATTATTTGCATTTTTAAAAAATGTTCAGAACTTCCACGTGATCTACCCTGGTAATCTGTAGAACAACCTATCACAAGAGGTTGTTCCTGCCGTACGTACATTACAAAGCACATGTTTCGCGGCCCTGGAGACAAGGACGCCGGAGAGACATTCGTGCTCTATAATCTCTTTATAGCTTTATCATCAGAACCATTGATAACTAATTTTCACTCTACACATTTCATGTCACTCTCATAATTTTATTCCCTATATGTTTACCCGCCTTTAGAGTCACATATGAGGAACATTAGGCCATTTTACAGCCACTCATCATACCCATAGCCTAAATATTTTGTCGCATGTATTGGCGCTCTTTGGCCATAACGTGGCCCTTGCGCCAAGAAACACAATATATCATCATCATCGGTCAGTGTAGTATCTGATATGATTGATCTATTTAATCTAGCCTCTTAAGTTTGGGAGCTCTGCGATTGTCTCCGTAACTTGACGCCATAGGTCAGCAACTTACTTATGAGTCAACTTTGTCGAGGCTTGCTCATACTTAAAGGAAGCCATGTGCTTGAGTGAGTAAGGGTGAGTAATATTTTAGCGGGCTTGAGGCCGAGCATGCCTGGTTTAAAAAAAATTTGGCGGGTCAGAATGAGCCGCAGGCGCGAACTATGTATGAGTGAGTTTGAGTGAGCTGTAATTTTTGCCAACTGATGTTTCACATGAACCAAAACTTGCATGGCAGGACAGAGTATGTTATAAAAGGTGCTTGACTCAGCAGTTCACTGACATTTGGTTTGTATATAATACAAGATGTTTATTTGCACTACTTACAACTGCGTTAGGAAGCCAAGAATCTATGATTGACTGTTTTCAAAAGTATCTTGTCACTGTCTTTTCGACCACTGATTCAGCCCGCACCGACCACTCGTGTCTTCCTCTATTGCTTGCTGCACCGTCCAGTATAGCAAGGGACAGTCATTCAGTTTCACTAACACATTCGGCACGAGGCCCACCACCGGAGGTGCGAGTGTTGCAAACGCTGTGATGTGCAGGGTTGGATCACGTGATCTCGCCTCACACTGCCAAAGGAAAGCTGGCAGTTGCATGTGTGATTTTATTGTGACTTTCCAGTGTCTTCATTTTTGAACAGCGTTGTTTTGCCCTGGCTTCATGTGTGTAGACTTTGGCAGACTACACAATCCGGAAAGCCAGCAAAAGTTACTGGCGGCATGCTACAGTGCGCTACATACGTGAGGGTACTCTCACGGCGGCTTGCGGTGCCACTGTCACCTCTCTCTTTTTGAGTTGTGGTTGTTATTCGACAATAGGGTTAACATGAGCACCGACCATGAATGCCTCACATAAAAGCAGAACGTTTAAGTTTCCGCATGGGAGCCACGCTCACAACTAAAAATAGATCTGCGAACAGTCCAGTTATGTATATTTCAAAATAGGATGTAGGTGTGTATATCTGAGGGAAGTTGCTGTCATTGTCAATACACTCAAGAATCTGACCCGTTGTTGTCCGATTTGTCAGAGAGTCTAGATATAGCCCGGAAGTCCGATGTTTTTCCTTTATTTTGGTAATTTCACTTAATTCCAGTCTATTTCATTGTCAGTTGCTTCTGTGTGTTCGGTCAGCACGTTGGACGAAATTTTATTGCTTACATCCTACATATGCCGCTCCAGTTAGAGCTACTTCTCTCGCCAAGGTAACCTAACAGCAGCCTGTGTCACTCCCATCCTCCTCCCTGGCTTTCATTTCTTATGTGCGTTCTCGTCCACACTGGCTTCCATCCACCAGTAGCGTAGCCAGGGGGCGGCACACCAGGCCCGTGCCCCCCCCCCTCCTCCTATTTTTCTATGGTACATAGCAGCGCAGAAAACAAAGGTCTGTCACATCTGCTTGCCTAGCTGGGACCCATTTTAATTAAGGTGGCGTCCCCTTCAAAAAAAAAATTCCTGCAACGCCCCTGCCATCTGTGACCTCAGCTCACAGGGTTCTTTGATTATAGATTATGCCTGTGGAATGAGCCCATAGCCAATGTCACTTCCTCTGAATGTTGTTTTAATCTACAGGTGAAAACTTGGTAAGATTTGAAAACTGAATCATCATCAAAGAGCTGCCGTGAGGTATCACACTGTTTATGAATAAAGCGGAGAAAAAAACTGAACACTCCTTATTTCATTGTAAGCTCTTAGGCCCCACTTTTTTTGTCTTGAAGTTGCATCGTTACGGCCACGGTCCTGGCAATAGACATCTGCGGTACTGTCGCCAGGTCAACGGGTGCACGCTGTTGTTACTTTACCTGGTCAAACGCGCCTTCAAGGAAAAGCCGAAGCGATACCTAACCCCCCCCCCCCCGGTGAAAAAAAAAACAAGGTGGGAAGTTGGGTAAAGGGAGGCATAGTGATTAGAAAATTTTTTCGCTTGAGATTCTAACCTGTGCATGGAATCCTGAATAGGCCACATTTGCCATTTTACACCGGTGCTTTGTGAAAAAGCGTATTGAGATTTGGAAGGGGCTCTTATCCCTAGTCACGGAACACTGCACGTAATGTTCACTTACTCATGCGTTTGTACGCTGCCTAATTCTGAGTATCAGTGTAATCATTGATGTCTAAATATGCTACTGGAAATAATTTGGAGCAGTGTATGATACTTATGCTTCCCTAAAAGAACAAACTAAATTGTGCACTTGTTTTTTGTTTTTTTTACCACCTGTGTTCTTTGGTTTCAGGAATCTCCCAAGTTTCATGGTCGCGAGCTTGGCAAACCAATATTTAAATTCGCAGAGTCTGTCAAATGATTTTACAGGCACAGCGAATGTTGATATGGACATTATCATTGTGGCATCAGTGGGGTGGTTCAAAATACCACTTTCATTGAAATAGCAATGCTCATAATTACACTCAATTTACATGATGTCGAATGCTTTATACAAATTTTGTTTCTAAATGTAAACCTTCTTTTTTATACTGCTCAAAGTTTGGTATCCTGTGATGAAAATGGCATAATTTTTTCCCTGTAACCTGCTCGAAATTTACATTTTAAGCTCCAAAAGTAATATTTTGCTGCTCCAAAAATTGCCCCAAGTTGTATTTCGGCTGTTGCACCCCTGATCTTGGTAAACAGTAGCTTTCAGTGACGCTGTATTCAATAAGCTAACAAGTTTGATATTCAGACATTATTTCTGCATTTCTCCTGGTGCCCCCGTAATCTAACATGCACCCATCGGTCTGACCAATATAACTGTTGGCGCATGACAGAAGAATCTTTTACACTACTCCTGTAACACAAGGAATGGAGAAGCTTCGATGTTTCTGACCACACTCACCTTTATTTTTGGTTTTGCCTTTGGCACCGAGCTTAACAACTGTGTAAGTGCTGCCCAGCTTCTTGAGAACCGTACTTACCACTGCCACATCATATCTGGATGTGACACTTTAATTGTGTGCCATCTTGTGAACAAGTTTAACTAGTGTTGTGTATTTCCATGTGCTAATAAGAACTTGTACCAATAAAGAACTTGAACCTAGGGCAGCAGGCTGAAGCGGCTTTCATGATCTTTCTCTCGGACTACGCATCTGCTGAAATGTTTGATCCATCTCGCCACCTTTTAGCAGGATCTTGTGACCGCATAATCTTGAAACCTTGCTGTTGGGAACCGCTGGACCTGAGCATGAACACTGCTTAATACCTTGTGCAAACATGACTTGCACGCAGCCTCCTGTATCAAAGATGCAGCTAATCCAGCTTTGATCACTTTGAAATAAGCTGATGTGTAAGGCAAAAGAGGCTTTTGCGACCTGGGCCTGTACTGCCAACACACATGCATTGGGCAGGGGTAAGACCGCTGTGCATATTGCGCATTTTTGATACATTTCCATTTGCTTGCGCCAAGCTGTTCTAAAAGCATGAAAATGAAAACAATTGCACTGGACTGCTCCAAAACAGCCTCGAAAGCTAGAATTTTGATGCCAACCTCAGCTCCAGTGGCGAAAAAAGGGCGAGTTTGACTAATAAGACACACCCCATTGTGTTTTTTTTTTCACTTTGCACCTTTCTGGTTTCAAAGGCTCCCATGGTGCCGCCATAATCTTTAAACTTTAGAAAATATGCGTGACCCCAAAAAATGTGCTGCCGTGCATTGAGCGTACATCCCAAAAAGCACGTGAAATTTTGGAGGTTTATTTAATGCGAAAAGAAAAACATAGGGAACCACATCAGCACATCTTTCATAGAATTTGGAGATACCATTTTAACCTAATACAGGAGCATAGCAATATTCCACAAGAATCAGTCCTGAAAGTGGGTTTGCATAGATTATCTTGTGTTGTCTATCTGGTGGTCAGCCATCCTCCTGTGTAGTATTAGTTGACGTGTGCCCAAGAATAATCCAGAGTTGAAAGTTCGTGCGGTCGTTTGTCTTGTTGTTTTGTTATAAAGCCATACGCCGCAGCTGCAGACTAGTTCACTTGGCTTGCAACCCTGCAAGTCATGTTTGAAAATGATGGAAGACCTTGTGTTTATTTGACTTAGTCAAACAAGTTTGTTCTAATTAACTTTTATTGAAACTTATTTCTGAATATTTTCGTCTGAGGCAGATTGTTTTTGCGCAATGACTGTTGAAGTATTTGTTCATTTCTTTTTATAATGGCCACATGGCATTTGATCTCGATAGTATAACATAACGTCTGCTGTCATTGTTTTAGCTTGCATATATGTTATACCAGTGCTAAGAACTTTTTTGAGGTGTTTGTTTCTATTCACGTATGCAGGTGTCTGAAAAAGCTCAGCGTTTCATCAAGACGCGGCTGTTGAAGTTTGTTGGCCTCAATAGAGGTTAGAAAGGCACTTCACAGATGTGTTCATAGTATTGCAGCCGGATTGCTGCTGCCCCTCAGAGCAGGGATCGGCGACAGCCTGTGATGGCTGGTTTCTTGCCCAATCGCTGCTTTCAGGACCCTGGGAAGCCCACCGTCATTGTCTCATCATCTCCTGCAGCCTCTAAATCATCGCCCGACCTCTGATGCCCTAGCCTCCCCTATGCCCATAGAGACTTGCTGAGCTCGCCTCCTAGTTTGGGCTGGATTACTGAACAGCAGTAACTTAAAAAGTATGAACTGAAAAATTAATGGTTACACTTGGTATATTTAGGAATAAAGTTATAAAAATTGTCCTGGAATTTTTATTTACAGATTGTTTGTGTTTGGGATACTTGCGCGAAGCAGTTTTTCAGTTAATGTTTCTTTAGCTAATACTTGATGGAACAGCCTAGGTTACAATTTCTGACAAGACTGAGAAGGAATTTGTGGAGAAAACTAGACTTGTGCAGTCTAACGCCCTACATGTGGTAAGGTAATAGGCAACGCAAGAAAAAAAAAAAGGCAAAATGGACGATTTAGTGGAATCGTGTAGTATTCCTACATTAAGTCATCCATTGGTCAGTCGCCTTGAAGTATACTACCCCGCGAAGCTCGTACGGGGCTGGTATGAGCTGCTAGGGGAAGTTCTGGGGGCGTAATGCAAAATCTACCGGCTAAGGAATGCTAGTAGTAGAAAGCCCATATTAATAACAGTGGAATATTGGCTAGCCAGTGCTATCTAATATTCGCCGTAACGCGAATGTTGGCGTAATTATGACATTTCATTGGCAACAACGTGGCCCGAGAATGGTTATATGCTGATTGTATGTCGGAAACTACGTCGGTGAAAGGACGGAACTTCATTGACATGTGTAAAGTAGGCTGACGTCGGCTGATTATTGGCAAATGCAATAGCAGAACGTCAGTCCCTGGTTGGCTTGTACATCGGTCCGACATCACAAGAGGTTGCACTTGACCGAGCAGCCAACCTTGGGCCAATATCGTGGTCGACGTATGCCGACACGGATCCAAGATTGGTCCAACGTCGGTGTTCTGCATGGGAATTGTTCATAGAGTGGCCGACGACGATGAAGAATTATGGCTTAAGTGGGTATGCGCTATAGTTAACAGGAGAACAAGGACAAGCTTCTGTAATGACTTGGGGCAGTGGACGACCCAGTCATTACGCTGTCTGCATTGTGCGACGAGTGGTTGTTCTGCCGTTGTTTTGTTGTTTTAGAACTATTTATAAGACGTATTAAATCGATTGCTTTACCGACATCAAGCCTGCGCAAGGCAAGCTTGCCAACAAGCACCGATGTGGCTCAGTGGTAGAATACTGGGCTGAGAACCGGCGGACCCGGTTTCGAGCCCCACTGTGTCATTCGTGCTAGCTTTTTTTCTAATTTCATACAATGTGGCTACGGGCGACAGTGGCAGCGGACAACTGTGTGTGACCCTAGTTCTGGTCTCATAACAGCTCTCGCCATAGAACTCATGACCATTGCATCTACGCCCTGTCCATCTTTCTACATGACTGTGAAACCATTTTACTTAAAAAAGCGTGTTAATTACGTGCAGTTTGGAGGATGCGCACGCAACGGTAGTGTTTGTATTTTTTTTGTAATAAACATGTTAGTTACTAGTTCAGCGCTTGTCCTGTGTCGTCCTTCTTTTCCGTGTCGTCAATGCGCTGTTTTTTTTTACATCATGACGCCCTTACTATCACGCTGTTCACCACCGCTGCACTCAGCCCTCGAGGAAACATATTTCAGTTTGTTGAAGGGCAACAGAAGCCGCGCTGGCACATTCTGGAATATCTTTATGAATCTTGAAGGCTTCCCTAAGCTACCGTTTCAGCCTATCTACATACCGACTTATCCCTGCAATCTTTTAAAGATGGTCGGCATGTGCAGTCTAGAACGGGCGCGGCTGATAAAATTTTGGACTTCGCACGCGTCCTCGTGCAGGCGATCATAGAGATATCGCCCTGCGTGTCCGATACGTACGAGAGTGCGGATTTGGGCAAGCTCTACTACAACAGGTGCGATCGTTAAACAACGCCCCGCCGCGGTGGTCTAGTGGCTAAGGTACTTGGCTGCTGACCCGCAGGGCGCGGGTTCGAATCCCGGCTGCGGCGGCTGCATTTCCGATGGAGGCGGAAATGTTGTAGGCCCGTGTGCTCAGATTTGGGTGCAGGTTAAAGAACCCCAGGTGGTCTAAATTTCCGGAGCCCTCCACTACGGCGTCTCTCATAATCATATAGTGGTTTTGGGACGTTAAACCCCACATATCAATCAAGCGATCGTTAAACAAAAGCCCTGGTCGGCGTAGTGGAGCACGTGTATCTACGGAGATTTAAGTTAGAGAGAAAAAGAAAGCGATATAAATGTGTGGCGAAATAGAAAGTTGAAGCTATAAAAAGGCAAAGAAAGATACAGAAAGCGAAAGAAGCAGAACAAAAAAGTGACTAAAACACAGAAATATGCATAAAGAGAAATATACAGAACTAAAGGACAGGAAAGGACGCAGAGCGAGAGAAAGAGATGAAAACAGCACAAAAGTAAAATAAACAGGGAAAGATAGAAATAAAGAAAATATCACAGCATATACACGGAGTGAATGATGATGAGTGGGGTGAAGCGTGAGTCCGTCCGTCTGTAGATACGCTGAGCTGGCTACGACGCCGGAAAGAGGCGGGATCGCCCTAGACCATAAGTAGCTTCGACCGTCATCCTCATTATATTTGGAATACACATGTATACAAATACACAGCAAATGGGAGACGAAAGCAAGCTGCCAACTGCCACCTTGAGAGGCACAACAAAGAAAAGAAGAAAAAAATGAAAAGAAACAGGGAAGTAGACCAGCTCCACTACTCTTTGAGGCTTGGCACCACCAGCATTCGCTTGTGCAAAGCTGCTACAATAATATTCGTGTTTTCTGTTTACGCACGCAAATAAGGACAAACTGTAGCGGAACGACGCACGTCTTTTGAGAACATTTGATGCTGGTTGCGCCCTTGCCCTCCACCTTGACGATGGCTCGGCTTTAGGAAGAAATTAGCCTTGAGATCGAGTAGAGTCGCCGCCTGGCGGCAATTGACCAAAAAGGAGAAGTGTGGATTGCTCCGTGCGCCGTCTGCTAGCTGCGTCATGTTTCTATGTGCGCGTACGTCATGCACGTACTCAAACTGTGGTTTGTCCCGTCATGTCAGCGCGAGTATAGTTGTCTCTACCTATGCCTGAAACGACGTACGAAAGCATTTAGTCTTCCTCAGCTGCTAATGCATTGTAATAAGATCAGCGAGTGCAACTTTCCAGAGTGCTGTTTATTGTCATCTTAGCCTCCACTCACCAGAAAAATTTCAGAGTGGTTGATACATTCTGTTTCAAGCATATTGAAAAATGCTCTTGGCATTCTCCCAAACATCCGGACTATAAGTAGCGTGTGAATGCAGCGTTTTATATAGTGACTCGGTCGTAAAAAAATGTCTCCAGGCCATGCACTTGTGCGCTTTTGGTAGTTGTAGAACTACCGCACTGTAGTTTATCGATCATGCGAGGAGCCTTAGATGACTTTATCTGGCCGTCGCACCACAACATGGTAATGTTACTATTATATAAACTTTGACGCGTCGGTACATAAACTGTACTTAAAACAGTTACCATGCGCAGCCATCTGCTTAGATTTAGAAACGATTTGAAGAGCGCAGACGTTGAAAATAATTCAGATGACATGCCTTATATATATTGCCGTATGATTTCTCTGAAAAGTTCACCAGTTTCGCATTGCCTTCAGCACTTGTGTGGCCTTACTAGTGACCGACGGAAGGCAGTGGTCATATTTTTTTCATTAGGCTGGCTTTTGTTGTAGCGTTTTCATGCGCGTAGTACATCGATGAAAGCTTTCTGCTGAACTCTATTATTTTCTTATATTCTCACTGGTGCAAAAAGATGTGTGTACACGTGGTAAACGCAGTATATCGCAAAGCGCCGTAGCCACTACGTTTTCTTGTCTAGTGTCGTGTAGCCAGCACGGCGACACGTGAAAGTAAACACGCTACACCACTCTACGATCCATGACACTAACCCAGTTTAATCAGCGAGTATCGTTTATATACACACGAGCGCAGTGGCGCCATGTATTGTGAGTCCAATGACTCAGAAGGCCATCTGGTGTAAACGCACAACACCACATCTACCCCCTCTCTTGATAATAGAACACAGATTATGTGCATAGAAAAGAAACAGTCACTACCCGTGACAGAAAACTATAGTAAGTCTCCACTGTAAACAAGTCACTGCACATTGTCCCCGAGCCTCTCTGGTGGTCTTCGCTCCCGTGTAGAGCGATGGAGGGGCACGGGCTGCTCTTCTGGCTGATGGACGACCTCTGGTTCGTCGGCACGATTAGCACCCAGTCCTGCGGTCGTGTTCCCCGTTGGTGGAGGCCGTAGTGGGCTTGGCGTATGAGGAGGCAGTGCTGATCCCCCCCCCCCCCCGGAGACTGTGCAGCTTCCGGTATTGGGATATTTTGGGTCGTGTGGCTCTTTGCTTCGAGAACGGTTTTCGTGCTGTGGCGTTTTCTGCCGACCCATCTGTCTCCATGTCTACCCACAGCCGTTCTTGTCTTGCCCCCGTTTCTTTGTGAACAGCTTCATGGGGTACAGCCGACAGTTGGGAGGCATTCCAGGGACGGCCGTCCTCCAAGTGGAATGACCATCGTCCTACCCCCCTCAGTATTTTGAGTGGAGCCCCAAAACTAGGGGTGCCTTTTATTCCAGGTACCGGGCATTTCACCCGCACGTAGGCCCCCACTTTAAATTTGGGCTCCCGGGCTGCTCTTCGCTTGTCTGCATACGCCTTATTTCCTTGTTGGTATTCGCAGACACGACACCGAAGTCTACGCAGTTCACGGGCGGGATGGGTGCCGAAATCCGCTGATGGCTGGCCAACAACATCTAATGATATCCTCATGTGGCGGCCATCAAGCAACACTGCTGGAGCGATGCCAGTGGCGCTGTGGGGTGTGGCTCGGTAAATACCCAGGTACTCTATAAATGTGGTCTTGATTGGTCGCTGCTCTAGGAGAGCTAGTTGTACATACGATTTCAAGACCCTGTTGAATCTTTCCACTAAGCCATTGGCTTGAGAAGAAATGCCGAGAAGAAATGCTTGATGCCCCTGTCTGCAAGGAAGCACTCGAATTCACTCGACGTAAACTGTCGGCCGCGGTCTGAGACTAGTTCAGTCGGGTAACCCTTTCGCGCAAAGACAGCAAGCAGAAAGTTGATCACCATGCGAGAAGTGATGTCACTGCAGAACGCAATCTCTGGCCATCTGGAGAAGTAGTCCACTACCACGATGAGAAATCGACAGTCGGCCGGTGCACGTTCAAAGGGGCCCATGATGTCTATTGATATTTTGTCCCAAGGCCTGTCAGGAAGCGGGACAGGCTGTAGTGGGGCTTGCCAGTTCTTGACACTTTTGTCCGAGGCTTGACAGGCGCTGCAACTCCGGACGGCGGTCTCCACATGCTTGTCAAGGCAAGGCCACCAGTACTTCTCCCTGATGCGCTGCTTAGTCTTCACAATTCCCGGGTGTGACTCATGAGCTAACTGGATGAATGTATCGCTTAGCTTGGCAGGCACTACAACGCGTTCTGTGCGCAGAAGCAACCCATCTACTACCGAGAGCTCGTCTCGTATTTTGTAGTACGGAGTCAGTTCTGCGGCAAGTCTTTACCTTGTTGGCCATGATGTCTGGATAAATTGCATTACCTGGCGTAGTATGTCACCCTCCGCGGTAGCAACCTGAAGATTCTCCCGATGTACAGACGATGTAACCAAGGACACAACCTCTTCATCAACATGGAAGCCCCCTTCTGTGTCTGGCACGGGCAGTCTGGACAAGGCATCTGCTACCTGGTTGTGGGCTCCGCTGCGGTACTGTATATTGAAGTTGTAGCGCAGCAGTCGTGCGGTCCACCTTGCAATACGAAGTGGCCGCTGTCCTGTGTGGGATGAGAGCAGTGCCACCAAAGCCTGGTGATCCGTCAGTAGAGTAAATGATCTGCCCCAGAGGTAAACGTGCCACTTCTCGCAGGCCCACAGACAGGCAAGGACCTCGCGCTCTCCGGCCGAGTATTTTCGTTCTGTCTCTGTTAATGTCCGCGGCGCAAATGCCACAGTACGCACTTGAGACCCCTCCACTTGCTGCAGTACGGCACCGAGACCGTACGCAGAGGCATCTGTTGCGACAATGACAGGTAGTGTCGAGTCAAACATTCGAAGGAACTTGTGGGATGCTAGAAGTCTTTTTACTCTTGCGAAGCTCTCTTTCGCAGCGTCATCCCAGTCGAAGTGCACGTCTTTGCGAAGTAGACGACGCATTGGCTCTACTTGCTCTGCCAGTCACGACACGAATTCGGAATAGTATTCAACTAGCCCCAAAAAGGAACGTAGCGTGGCTGCATCTCTAGGCACAGGAGCCTTGATGATTGCATCAATCCTGGTCGGGAGCGGTGCTATACCCACTGCGCTGACGCGATGTCCTAAGAACGACAGCTCCGACGTGTTGAAGACGCATTTTTCATTGAGCTTGAGCCCAGCTTCTGCTATTCGTTCCAGCACTTGCTCCAGGTTTTGCCTGTGTTCGCTCTCCGTCTTGCCAAAAATGATTATGTCATCCAAGTAGCATAAGACCCCTTTGCAACTTCTAAGAATTTTCGTCATGATCTGCTGAAACGCAGCTGGTGCCGATGCCAACCCGAAGCAGACCCTCTTGAATCTAAACAGGCCATCGTTAGTTTTAAATGAAGTTAGGTCCCTGCTGTCTGGGTGCAGCACAACCTGGTAGTAGGCTGATGCCAGGTCCACCTTGGTAAAGCAGCGGGCTCCATTGAGGGCATGAAGCAGCTCCTCCATATGAGGCAAAGGGAAGTTGTCTGCTACTACAGCTTTGTTAGGTTCCCGGAGACCGACACACAGTCGAATGCTACCATCTGCTTTGCGGGCTGCTACAATAGGAGATACCCACTCGGAAGCATTCACTCTCTCAATGACATCAGCAGCAAGTAGCTTCTCAATCTCGTCAAAGACCGGCTGGCGAACTGAAAATGGTAGGGGTCTCAGCTTCTGTGCGACTGGCGCGATGGAAGTTTTCACCTTAACTTTGTGTTGCCCCCTCTTACAAGTCCCAGGCCAGGCAAAAACAAGAGGCCAAACTTGGTCCACAATGTTGGCGGCATTCCAAACTTGGGAGGGCCAAGAGGTTTTTCATGCCTGGGGCTTTGGGGAAGGCCTGAACTCATTGCTGGAAGCTCTCGGCATTCCTGCGTGGACATTTGCAGGCAGCGCAATTCCTCTCCCATGATGCGAAGGCCAAGGGCTTGAACAGCATCCAGGCCAAGGAGAGATGTACCACATGGCGTAACATGAAAAGTTACAATGGCTTCTTTCCCCTTGTATGTGACTATGGCGTGAAATGACCCGAGAACGGGAATCTTCCTGCGCGATAAAATCAGCAATGTAAGATGAAAACTTGTCAGTTGTATTGCATTTGCGAACAAGCCTCGGAATTGGTGCTCACCCATAATAGACACGGCCGAGCCTGTGTCCACCAAAAAGTTCATGGTATGCACCCGTGTCGTCGCGGTAACTGACGCGACATTGACATCCACGTAGACGCCTGTGCTCTTATCAGTACGGACCGCCAAGATGCTAATGACACTGGTAGCATCCTCTTCCGGAACGATTTCCTGGACCTCTGCAGAATACCCTTCTCGGCCGCGACGGTAGCTGCGACATGCTCTCTTAAAATGGCCGCGGCGTCCGCAGGCAAAACATGTGCGACCGCGCGCGGGACATTCCGTAGGCGAACACCGTGCTGCGCCGCAGTTTCCGCAGGCATTTACATTTCTAGGCCCGGGGACAGCAGCGGCGGCGGCCTTCATATCAGGTGAAGGTGCGCTGTACGCGCGTGAGCAGCTGAACTGGCGACGGCCCGGGAGGCGTGTGCCATTATCGCCGTTATCTCGTCGATCGTGCCTGGCTGAGCTGTCTCGCAACTGCTGCTGAATGCGCTGCACAGGATTGGCGAAGGCTTCGGATTCACGCTGGCTTTGCTCACGAAGCCGTGCTACCTCGACAGCATGATCGAACGTAAGGTTATCGCCCTCCAGCAGCAATCGCTCTCGTAGCCGCGGGCACGTGACGCCTGCTACGAACTGTTCACACAGGTTTTCGTCCGCTTGAGTGGCGAAATTGCAAAGAGCTGCTAACTCCCGAAGCGCTACGGCGAAATCAGTGATGGGCTCACCCTGCAGTTGACGACGCTCCCGGAATCGATGGCGTTGAAGGCGGACGTTGCAAGGGGTGGCGAAATGCTTCGAAAGCATGTCAACGGCTACGTCGTACTCGTCGGGTGGGCGTAGGGCTTCCGTGGTCATGTCTTGCGTTCCAGTAGGTGCAGTGGTTCCGATGATTCCAGCGGCGGCATCTGGCGTGGCCGTGACACCAGGTGCAGTACTCGTTGTCTCTGCCTTGGTTTGCGTCGTACTAGGTGGAAGCGCGTCGAAAATGCGCTATCCTTCCATCCCAAGACAGTGCAGCAGGAGGGCTCGGCGACGGGGTGCGGATAGCTCGTTTGCTACGGACGCCAGCAGAAACCTTTCGAACAGTCGTAACCATCGGGCCCATGGCACATCGGGCGTGCCGGGGGTGGCCATAAAAGAAAGAGGTGGCGAAATGCCCGTGGAAGCCATCCTCGTCGCCAGAATGTCGTGTAGCCAGCACGGCGACTCGTGAAAGTAACCATTCTACACCACTTTACGATCCATGACACTAACCCAGTTTAATCAGCGAGTATCGTTTATATACACACGAGCGCAGTGGCGCCATCTATTGTGAGTCCAATGACTCAGAAGGCCATCTGGTGTAAACGCACAACACTACATCTAGACTTATCGACTGTCCCACATTTCATGGTGAGCAGAAGTAGCAAAAAAAAATAAATGTGTATAAGGTGCGAACGTTGGTACTGAATTTTTCTCTCTTTTTTTAGTATGCAGATGAGGCAGATGCGAATAAGTAGTTCAGTTATGCTACAGCAGTGCGTAGCAGACGAAACACTTGATAACTACGTGCAAACAACACAGCAAAGGCGTGATTAAGTGCGAAAGCGTGAACAGAGTCACCCAAAGTGAGCATCCCTATGAAAGGCAAAGTGTGCTTTACTCGCGGGTAATGCTAACTTTGCATAGGCGTCGTGCACTGATTCAATAGAAAGGAGCGTAGATATTAATGGTAAGCTGCAGTCAACGCGTTTTATCCGCCGACAATCGGCTGAGACCACACGCAACGAAGCGCCGCTGCGTGTATTTGTATACGCACCGCCAGCCGCCTATCCACACTTTCGCGGGAAAGGTGCTGCCACCTATAGTCCGATCTCGCCGCGAATAGATAGCGTGAACGCTTTGAATTATATCCTGCTTATCGCGTATAATAGCCATTACCACTATGTCCAAGTAGTAGTATGCATGCGCGTTAGTTACGGCAGGTAGGGGCAGCTTGTAGCCAAGTCTACAGCGAGAGTAGTTTGAGTACGCTCCGAAATAACGCTTCAAGCACTGTCATGAAAGAAGCCACGGTTTCAAGCAGTGTCGCAGCCGTGTACCATGAAAGGCAGTTCGATTTCGTGGGGCGGCTCGTCGCTGTGCACTTGGTGGCTAGTTTTCTCATTCGAGCCTCTCGGTTATACGAGAAGGCCAAGAATCATTCGGTCTTTATTTACGTACCTATGACAGCCGTCGAAACGACCGTTAGGAAGACCGTGTTGGTTTGCAGAGCTCTGCTCATGCCGTTGCTGCCGCGGCAGCTACTGTACGTGGAATCACTGGCGTCTCGCGTATTTCATGAAGTGCAGGAACGCTTGACGGAATTCAGCCTTTTTCCAACCTGACGAGATTGTCGCCTACGTCATCCTATTGGTCGCCCAACTGATACTCTGTACCATAACAAAGGTTAGTGCAATGTTTTCGCTAACATACGCTTTATATTGCGACGTAATGAGTCAAATTTAAGTAGCGCCAATGCTAGTGGGATAAATTTAGACGACTTGCGGTTGTCCGCACACCAGTTTAACTACAGTGATTCCTGCTGAAAAACTACTTGTAGTGAAGTTATTTTACAGGTGCCAGCCTCTGTGTACTGTGTCGCTTAAGTAATTCGGTGCCTCCTACTGTTCATGAGCGTGCTTCTTCAAAACAACGAGCAATGCAACGATAACTAAATTGATTGATTGATATGTGGGGTTTAACGTCCCAAAACCACTATATGATTATGAGAGACGCCGTAGTGGAGGGCTCCGGAAATTTAGACCACCTGGGGTTCTTTAACGTGCACCCAAATCTGAGCACACGGGCCTACAACATTTCCGCCTCCATCGGAAATGCAGCCGCCGCAGCCGGGATTCGAACCCGCGCCCTGCGGGTCAGCAGCCGAGTACCTTAGCCACTAGACCACCGCGGCGGGGCGAACGATAACTAAATTGCATCTGCAATGTGCTAACATCGAATTTTGTGGGTAGAGGCTTTGTCCACAGGCCACAATATCGTAGGGCCCATAACACATAATCATTTTTTTTTGCGATTTTGGATCACTATGAGAAGTTCTGAACTTCTTTATTTACCGTGGTGGGTTGATAACGAGTAAGGGAGTGGCCATCATTCAGACCTTTAAAGCTGCATACGGTGGCGCCTTCAGAACAGTGCGCGTACGCGCCATGAAGCTACATAGGTACAACATACCAAGTGACAACTTTCTGGGCCACTGCATGTCCGCCGCGGCAGGGCGGATAATCGGTCGTGGTGCTCGGCTGCTAAATCGAAGGTCGCGGGTTCGATCCCGCCTACAGTGGTCACATCTTGACGGAGGCGAAATGGTAGAGGCCCGAGTAATTTGCGATGTCAGTGCACGTTAAAGAACGCCAGATGGTCGAAATTTCAGGCGCCCTTACGGTGTCTCATATACATATCGTGGTTTCAGGATGTAAAACTCCGGGCACGTTCATACTGCTTTGACTTAAAGCTACCACGTAGCTAGATGTACAGGCTGTTTCACAAGGTCTCTTCGATTTATTTGCACCGGCGGCACCAGTTCAATGGGTTCAGCACCTTTGTCCCCGATTTACTGCTGCCGCGCACGCGCTCTGCACTCCATGACTTCCTCGTTTTGTCGCGGTACAAGCGCATTGCTGCACGAGTTCTCTGCCGGCCTGCACTTGCTCAAAAAGAGGTGTAGCATGTCGTGCGCCCCTTCCTCCTCCCAACCTTGGAGCAGACGACGCTGTGTTCTTCAGGGCGTGCGTGCAAGCAAATGAGTCAAGCTCGTGCCACCGACGGTTAATCAGAGGTGTGTCTTATCTGCAGCTATTATAAGTGATTCTTTTACATGTGTGTCTCATGATCAGAAAAATCCACCGTTGTTGTGCGGTAATTAAGAATCTCAGTGAAAAAAAGGTCAATGTATTGAAGATGCTGCTTGAGACGCAAGCCCACTTCGTCTTTACGAAAGCGTAAAACCGATGTGGTAAGAAGCCTTCAAAAAGACTGCTTTAAAACATGTATTCAAGGAAGCTTACCTACGTGTCTTATGTTGATATAGTGTGAAGAAAAGTGGCTCTGTTGGTCAAAGAATGCCCAATATTTGTGTTTTTTTTCTTGCTCTACGGCCTCGCGCGCACTTGAAGGCTAACATTACAGTGTCGAACGCTAAATCGTCTTTCTAGACAGTATGAACAGTCACTTAAAATTATGCTGATCGAACCGTCTGACAGCGTTCCTGCACCTGAGAACATGACTGACATTGTCACGTACATCGAGCAAAGTACCAACACAAACCCCGTCCACACCTCCTATGTTACTGTACAGTTCGCCGTTGTCGGAATCATGAACGCTGTCAAGGAGTTTTTTATACGGGATGAATACAGCCATCGCGATAGTGTTTTGGTAAACAACGCCATCGACACACGCCACGTTGTCTATTTGACGAACTCCTCCTGCACTTGCATCTTCATTCTGGCAGTAGCCGCCGCGCTGTATTGTCGCTGCAGCACCTGCATTTGCTGAACCGGTGCTGCGCGCCCACAGCACCACCGTGACACTTTTCAGAATTAGTGTAGACAGTGCAAGCCAAATCGAAGAGAGCAACACCCGAGGAAAATTTTGAAGCGCGTGGCATCATGATGCGAACAGCGCCACCACCATGCGCCGTCAGCCGCTTGTGCGTGCGCGGATATTTCAGGAGCGTAGTTTCAACCGCGCCATCTGCTACGGCGGCTCTTGCATGCCGCGTTGCTGGGCAGCACGCACACGCTATAGTGCAGGAACTGGGCAGAAAATCTGCACCAAACGTTGATACGTAAAACTCTTGGCCTTTGTGATAATGTGAAATTCCGCTACAACGAAACGCCATGGTGCTGCGTGCGCTCATCAAGTTTTGATCACTGTGTGCACACTTTCGTTCTTTATGAAAGAGAACACGTGAACACGTGGCCTGCGCTCTGCGGCGGCCGTCTACAGCACCATCAAACGACAAAGGGAGCAAGCACGTTCGGTTTTGGCGTCATCTATGGCCAAGCAAAATAACGAATCATGGTCGGTAGGCAAGCGCTGCTAGATTTGTCTTCCCGCAGCGTGCGATATCGGGTGATTACTGCAGCTTGTCACGCACAACGTTTGATATATTGGCAGTGAACTACGCTCTGCAGGCGTGAGCAGAGATGGAGTGTACTCGAGCAGTGCTTGTCTGCAGGCCATAACTCGTTATTTATTTTTGGCAACAGATGATGCAGGAAGCAAACGAGTTTGCTTTCGGTGTCGGTTGATGGTGCTGTACGCCGCCGCCACAGAGAGCAGGCCACGCGTTCGCATGTTACATTTCACAAAAGACGACAGTGTACACCGCAGTAGAATTGGACGAGGAAGACACAATTCACACGCAATGTGCGCGACTGCTGCGCTAGCTTAACACGATGAAGCAAATTGGAAAGTTCAAGAATGTTTAAGGTGAGGCCAATGCCCGAACGTGTCTCTTCACGACGACATTTCATTACAACAATACTCGCTAGCCGGCGCCGAAACGTAGTGAAGTTTTTACAACAGCGTTCGTTAATCTTAAAGCGCGATTTTTCTGGTATACAAAATGTGGTAAACAAGGCAAAGCTTTTTTTTCAGACAAGAAAAAAAAGTGAAAAACCGCACGGAAGACGAGCTCCTGTTTTGTTCAGCTCAATCTGGATCTTGTGATGACACGTCCCCATAGTCAACGAATGGGACATTTTGCGGAGGAACACATCACTGACAACATGTATTCACTGCAGTCTAGAATGAGCGCCATAATTGCTACCGCTGGGGACATGAACTCGGAAGCGTCACGAGTGCATTTTGGCGCCGGAAGCAAGTTCATCCTGCTTTTATCAAATAGCGTCAGGTGTTCTGTCCAAAATCATTCCTGAATTTATTGACACTTGTTTTGTTGTGTTAAACCCACACAGCTGCTAAGCGTTCGCCACTGAGTGCTTTAATTTAGTTAGTCAAATAGAGATTACGCACGGTGCATGCTCATCATCGCGCCTTCCTTAAATAAGTTTACGGCGGCACCGACAAACGATGTTTCGATAGAGCAAGCAAGGTATGGTGTGAAATACTGTTTCTAGTGCCTGATTATAAAGAATAAAGGCTGAGCGGGTGTCATTGCATAACGTTTAGTGTAGAGATGCGTTGAAAATTGGGCTAGTTGGTACGGGAACACCTGAAAAAAAAAACTGCGCAGTAAGACGGGACACAAAGAAAGAAAGCATACGGGAGTTTGTAGTTCCTTGTTTCTTCGTGTCCAATCTTGTGGCGCAGACTTTCCTGAAAATGATTAGTCCAGAGTATCGGTCTAGTTCTAACAGTAACAATGATATCCATGCGCTGGTCAGCATTGCAGCCCGCGGCGCGTCCTGTCGTAGCAGACGAGGTGGTTCGACCCTTGAATCGTCTGCGCACGCATGACCTGCTGCCGGCACTCGAATGGAGCGCTGGCCAGATCGCGATGTCAGGCACTCGAAGATTTCCCTGAAGTATGAAACAGCGTGTACTTATGGATGCACCATTGAAGGAAAACATTGCCACAATCATGGCTCATTTCTTCTGCAAATCCCACCGCATAACGCTGATCTTCCAGCGGTTCGAATGCATGCGCAAGGCAAGCACCATACAGTAACGTTTCAATTTGTTTTTTAGAACTGAGTGAATTGTCTCTTGCGAACGAGCACAGAGAGCAGCTTTGTTGAAGCGATTGGTTTTACGTTTGAAAGTCAGAAAGGCCCGGCCAAGTAGGAACTCCGCAATTGGAAATTCTTGGCGAAGACAAGAAGCGATATCCTAAATTATGGTGCGTTCAGGATCGGCACTGTCGTTTTCTTTCTTCTGGAGAGGCAAGAACTTTCTAGAAACGTGTACGTTATTTCTTCAGGGGACGCGAAGACATTGAGCCGTAGACATCGTGACCACGACTATTCCGAAGAGGGCGTGCCATTTTGGTAATACAGAGCAAAATTGTGGCGCACACAATTGATCGTGGACTACTGCGCCCGTCATCATCGACTTCCGGTTCGAGACCATGCTGCCATATACGAACATTCTTTCCTGCACCATCGCTTTCCGTGTCTACAACCCAGCACTTGCGAGGTCTTTGCTTACTAATTGCTGCATAATACATTGGAGTGCTATGCAGCTTGAATAACAAGTGCAGCCATTACGGGATAGCTATAGTGGTGCAAGTGGTCATTTTTTTTTCACTCAAACTGCATGCACTTCCGGTTACATGCTTATTGATTTGCAGGAAAGAGTGCATGTTATCCCCCTTGTTTTATGAAATATAAAGATTTTCTTAACATAAAGGCATCTTGAAATAACCGTTCATTTGTTATGATGTTCACTCGTAAACTTATTTAGTTTTGGTTCGTAAAAATACCATCTCAGGTTCAATATATCGAATAGCCAAATAGTAAACTGTTTCTTACTCAACAAATTATATACGCTCCTCGTGGTTTCCTGGCTTTTTTTACGCCTTTAAATCTCCCTTTACGCGAGATGTCGTTGCCTCACGCACTCGGCCATTGTTTCAATGCATGTGATAGTCTCAACATTCACCGTACATTTGTGTAACATATAGCGTTTAAGGCTGTGAGTCTAAGTATAACATAGCCCATTGACACTTCACGCCATGCCACTTGTTGCTTCAAAAGCGACTTCAATCGTGTTACGTGCCACGATACCATTAATTGAGCGGACGTTCTTCACGTTGGCCTTTTACGCGCTCAGCTGCTTCCATACATTTGTCAGGTACTTTGAAATGCGGGATATGGTTTATAAATAACATATTGGCCTACTTGATCGGGCAGAGCACGCGTACGTTTATGCTGTCATCGTACGTATGTTGACAATTGGCAACGTTTTCTCATATGTGTGAGGGATCTTGAAGTGGTCACCGTTTATGCTAAAAATATTAACTCGAGGCGATTCTCTAGCCGATTAGTGGGTATTTCGAAGGGCAACTGTTTCCTGCATTTAACACCCACCCTTCACCTTTACTCGTGTTTGCCCATTTCCACTTCTAGCTTCGTTCTCTGAAATGGCCCTGCCGCGGTGGTCTAGTGGCTAAGGTACTCGGCTGCTCATTCGCAGGTCGTGGGATCGAATCCCGGCTGCGACGGCTGAATTTCCAATTTATTTATTTATTTATTTATTTATTCATAATACCCCTAAAGGCCCTCGTGAGAGGGTATTACATAGGGGGGTTACATGAGCAAAATTACAAACAATAAACATCAAAAACAAAAAAGGTCAAAAAATTCAAATTAAATACAGACTAAGGTTGAGATATATGTTATAACAAATAATTGGTAAGACAGCAAAAATAGAGACAAGAATAGGCAACAAATCATTGGAATACAGATAAGTACCCAGTGAACAACCTATGAAAATGCAAGAAAAAATAATCAATACACTTGAAAAAAAAAAGCGTACACTCCAAAAAGAATAAAAAATATACACTTACTCATCACACCTCAAATAAGCTGAATCAAGGTAAAAATACTACACGTGTGCTCTGCACGTTATAGAAAAGAGGGAAAAACAAGTAAAAGAGCAAAAATTAGATGATGTCAGTATTTTGAATTCTTGAAATTTTGTGGCGTTTTTTTCTAAGGCAATGTGTGATGGTAGATTATTCCAATCGATTGTGGTACGCGGAACGAATGACTTTGAAAAAGCAGATGACTTACAGTTTAAGCGTTAAACTTTGGGGGGGGTGATCGCGGCGAGGAAAAATAACGGCAGGTGGCTCGAAGAAATCGCTGTGAAGTGACACGTGGTGATAAAGTTTATGGAAAAGTGATAGGCGTGCAAGTTTGCGACGATGGAATAGTTCGGGTAGCTCTGCTCGGCGTTTTAGTGCTGTGACGCTGGAATGACGTGAATAATCTGAAAATATGAAGCGAGCGGCACGATTTTGCAGTGATTCAATGTCGTTTATGATGTAAGCATGTTCGGGATCCCAAATGGCTGATGCATATTCTAATTTTGGACGTATTAGTGTAGTAAATGGAAGTTTGCGTATGTTAGGAGGAGCCTGTTTAAGGTTACGCTTGAGAAATCCGAAAGACCGGTTAGCAGCCGCCAGGGTGAGTTTTATATGGTAGTGCCATGTCAGATCAGGTTGCAAATGAATTCCAAGATATTTATAAGTGGAGACGAGGTCAACAGTAGTATTATTCAACACGTAGGAGGTAGGAATCCGGGTTACGTGTTTACTGAAAGACATACTTCCTTTTAGAGCAGTTTGGGGTCATTAGCCAAGATTAGCACCATGCATTAATAGCATTTAGATCAGTTTGCAAAGCTTTCCGGTCATTGTCAGAGGAAATTATTCGGTAAATCACACAGTCGTCAGCAAAAATTCTAATTCGGGATGAGACACAGGATGGCAAGTCATTAATGTAGATTAGAAACAGTAGTGGACCAAGTGCGCTACCCTGTGGGACTCCAGAAGTTACTGGTCTGAAGGAAGAGTTACAATTGTTAGCGGACGTGAACTGTGTTCTAGAAGAAAGGAAATCTTTTACCCATGCCGAAATGTTAGGGTGAATGTTAAGCCTAGACAGTTTGGTTAGAAGCCGGTGATGAGGGACATGGTCAAAAGCTTTAGAAAAGTCGAGGAAAATAGCATCAACCTGAGATCCACCGTCGAGAGCTGAATGTATGTCATGAATGAAGCCTGGCGAGCTGCGTGTCACATGAGTATCCTCGACGAAAGCCATGCTGATATTTATGTATAATGTTATGATCTTCCAGGTAGTTAATTATTTGGGTGTGGATTATATGTTCAAGAAGTTTACAAATGGTACTGATTAATGAGATGGGACGATAGTTTAATGGCGATGAGCGTTCACCAGACTTGAAGATGGGAATTACTTTAGCGATTCGCCAGTCATGTGGGATGCAGCCTAACGATAATGATTGTGAAAAAAGGGCGGACAGTATGGGACAAATGCTAGCTGATATATTCTTTAGTATCTTATTATTAAAGCCGACATGATCAGAAGCAGTAGAAATTTTGAGTTTATTTAGTAAGGATAATATACCCGCTTCACTGACTATTATTTCTGGCATGCTGATATCAGGAATGAGGTTAACTTTCGGGCATGACGGGATGTCTTCACACGTGAACACCGAAATGAATGCGTCGTTTAAAACTTGTGCGCACTGAGACGTGGGAATGACGCTGTTATTACTGGTGGTAAGGACTATATCAGGATGATCAACAGGATTAATGACACGCCAAAATTTTCGAGGATTATTTAATAGCATAGATGTTAAGTCATGTTTGAAGAAATGACGTCGAGTTGATGTGAGCAGTGACTGATATTCCTTATCACATGTTTTGTAGCGTAACCAGGAAACTGAAAGGGGGTCTATTTTATTGGCGTGGCGGTAAAGTCTTTCCTTCTAGATGCGGAAGCATCTTATACTCGCGCCTTGTAGTGCGCCGTCCGCGCCGTCCGCACCGCTTCTCGAACATTCGACAGCTGACGCGCGCGCATGCGCCGTCGCGCCGTCGCCCACCATCTGTGCCGCGCGCGCTTCTCCTTCGAGAACATTCGACAGCTGACAGCGCATGCGCCGTCGCGCCGTCGCCATCTGTGCCGCGCGCGCGCTTCTCCTTCGAGAACATTCGACAGCTGACAGCGCATGCGCCGTCGCGCTGTATATATACTCAAGGTCGGCGCTCGCTCGCTCAGTTGCCGCTCGTCCGTTGGTTTGTACGGCGCGTCGACGTCCAAGGTCGCGGTGAAATGAATTCCAACGAATCCACAAACACAATGATCGACGTCCCTTCGACCGGCGCCGCCCTTTCGCATACGTGTGTACGTGTTCACTCATTTAACACCCCCTCCTACAACCACGTTAACCAATTTAGCCATCGACCCAAGTAAGTCGCAATTTAACACCCCATTTCACAACCACGTTAACCAATTTAGCCATCGAACCAAGTAAGTCGCACTTTAACACCCCGTTAACCAATTATATGCTCCGCATCCTCCTCAGTGTTCCCGCGAGGGAAGCTGCGGGCAATTTTTTTTTTGCTATTGAGGCGTCGAAGCTGTTGGTTATACCATGGAGCGGTGTTTACTGTTTTGGTGGTGATAAGGGGAATGAACCTGCTGATTAAGTTGGTAAGTGCATTTTCAAACATGAGTCAATTATCTTCAACGGATCGGGATAAATACCCTCCTAAAAAGTTATTTGAGAAAGACAGGAGTTCATTATTAATGCTATCGTGATCAGCTCTATTATAGCACCTTATTTGCTTATTGGTATTTTTGCGCTTATTAGGGGAAATCCGGACGCTTCCAGTAAGGACGTCGTGATCAGAAAGCCCGTCCAGATGAGTAATTTCAGAAAAAATATCAGGGTTGTTGGTAAATACTAGGTCTAGAATATTAGCTGATGTGGCGGAACACCGCGTGGGATGAGTAATTAGCTGAGCCAGGGAAAAGTCGAGAGAAGACTGGACGAAATTATGAGCTTCACTTTGACCATCCCTAACGGATAGAGTTGACCAGCAAATGCTAGGAAAATTAAAATCGCCAAAAATTATTAAGAGAGAGTTAGGAAAACGAGAACACAGTAGCGTCAAGACACGGGTAAATTCATTAGAAAAGTCATTGATTGATATGTTTGATATGTGGGGTTTAACGTCATAAAACCACTATATGATTATGAGAGACGCCGTAGTGGAGGGCTCCGGAAATTTAGACCACCTGGGGTTCTTTAACGTGCACCCAAATCTGAGCACAAGGGCCTACAACATTTCCGCCTCCATCGGAAATGCAGCCGCCGCAGCCGGGATTCGAACCCGCGCCCTGCGGGTCTCATTAGAAAAGTCAGTATTTGCATCTGGGGGGCGGTAAAAAACACCAATAAGTATCGACGCGGCCACCACACTTCAGGGATACCCATACACATTCCAAAAACGAGGTAACCGGAACAGGTACTGCAAGCACATCATTTTTTATCGCCAGAAGTACGCCACCTCCCCTTCCATGTTTCCTATCACAACGAAAAAATTTGTAATCTGCCCACGTGAGAAAAATACTGCTGTCAGGAATGTCATCGTTTAGTCACGTTTCAGTTAGTGCGACGATGGTTGGTGTGCAAGAATCAACGAGGGATGACAACGGAATGCTTTTGGACTGAACGCTTCTAATGTTCGTGTACAAAAAAACGAACACCACCAGAACTTCTTTGGTGCGATGATAAGGAATGGTTAATTGTTGAACGGGGGGTAGGGTCGGGCTGCAGTCATACCGTAGCGGAAGAGGATTGAGATAGCGCCGCGTGATTAGTGATGGGTGCGGCTTGATTGGTATTGGGGTCCCATACATAAACGTCATCATTGATGTGAAGCCTGTCAAAAAACGAGCCTCACACGGTCACTTTCCTTTTTTATTGTTTTCGAGAACTGCAGTAAGTTACGCCGCTTTTCCCGAACTGGTTTAGAAAAGTCACGTGACAGGCCGAACAACGTATTTTTCAGCTTGCTGCCACGACTTATTATTGCCTCCACCTCTTTATCATTGAAGAACTTGGCAATGATAGGCCGAGTTTTATCGGGTAAGAACGCCCAAGCGATGTGCACGGGTGATAGAAGTGACAGTGAGCCCGAGCTGATTCTGACAAAAATCAACTACGATTTTTTGAACGGCCTCCCACGATTCCGTTGGGTCACCGTTCGCTATCCCATAAAATAAAACATTTGACCTTCGCGACCGATTTTCAAGATCATCGATCTTGTCCCGGATAATTGAAATATTATCACCGCTAGTGGTGGCCTTCGAAGAACCATACAACTGAATTTTAGACTGCAGGACGACAATCTGGTTTTGCATTTCAGACAGTTTCGCGTCATTGTTTGCGGGGATTTGTGCAGAGATAGAGGACTCTAACCTAGATTCCAGTTCAGTAACCCGTTTCGAAAGCGATTCGTAATCATTTTTCAAGGTAATATGAATGTGCAAAACTTTATTTAAGGATTCAAGCAGAGAAATATTTGAGGCTTCCATCCGCTTAACTGCATCGAAGACAAAGTCAAGTTTCTCTTCCTGAGGCTTAGTCATAGGCCCTGGATTTGACTCAATATCACCATGAAGTAATAACAGGTGCCAGAGGTATATTGCAGCTGCGCGAACACGCTTCAAAAAACAACAAGGGGGCCACGACACCGCAATTACACCAACATCATTGTCACGGTAGCCATGCACGTCAAAATAACTGACCTGCAGAAGTGCAAACGGTGAGTGTCGCTGCGTCATCGCGGCACCATGGCCCGAAGTGGCGTCGAAATACGCGCGCTTATGAGCACCCCACGAAGTGGGCGGGACAGCGGAAGCAGTCCCTTGTTGTCAGGCAGGAAACCGGATGGCGGCCGAAAGTGACGGTGCTGCCACAAAAACTGCAGAGAGGCCGTCGCCGAACGATGGCCCGTCGAAGACGGGTACACCCCAGTACGCCAGTCTCGCTCGAACGGCACGAACAGCTGGGCAGAGGTGACAAGCGGCGACTGGCCCAGGGCAGCGAGGAGCAGTATCTGCAGAAGTGCAAACGGTGAGTCTCGCTGCGTCATCGCGGCGCCGTGGCCCGATGACGCAGCGACACTCAATGGAGGCGGAAACGATGTAGGCCTATGTACTCAGATTTGGGTGCACGTTAAAGAACCCCAGGCGGTCAAATTTTCGAAGCCCCCCACTATGGCGTCTCTCATAATCATATAGTGGTTTTGGGTCGTTAAAACCCACATATCAATTAATTGTCCTCTGAAATGCGCAAACTATCGCACAATAATACGCAACCTACTTCAAGAACGCAATCACTACACTGTAAACGAAAATAAGCCAAGATGGGAGTAAATGACTTGTCCTCTAGCGCACGCCCAGATGGGGTTTTTAAAAACTCCGTCCATAGGGAGTAAGAAATTTACTGCCCTCTAGGAGGTTTTTTCGAAAGATTGAGGGGAGTTTTTGTTTACACCCATCGGGGAGTTTTTTGGCAGCTATGGGAGTATATGTTTACATCCATGGAGGAGGTTTCTCAGACAGCTATGGGAGTAAATGTTTACTTCCATCGGGGAGGCTTTTCAGGCAGCTATGGGAGTTTATATTTACTTCCATCGAGGAGGTTTCTCGGGCAGCTATGGGAGTTTATATTTACTTCCATCGAGGAGGTTTTTCGGGCAGCTATGGGAATTTATATTTACATCCATCAGAGAGGTTTCTGAGGCAGCTATGGGAGTTTATATTTACATCCATCAGAGAGGTTTCTCGAGCAGCTATGGGAGGTTTCTCGGGCAGCTATGGGAGTGAATGTTTACTTCCATCGGGGAGGTTTCGCAGGCAGTTATGGGAGTATACTTTTGCATCCATCGGGGAGGTTCTGCAGGCATGCTGCTATGAGGGTATATGTTTATACCCACAGGGAGGTTTTGGAGGGAGTCATAAAACTTTTTTCATGGATAACAGAGGTTATGAAGGGTGATATGTGAGCATTTGTTAGCATACATGGGTTATAAGCAGCTTTCAGAATTTTTAATTGATTTTTATCACAAAACGTTTGCACAAAACGTTTGCCATATAGGAATTCAAACAAAAATAAATATTGTATTACTTTGTGAAATCAAATTTATTTTATATTTGTTGCACATACTTATTGTACATTGAAAATAAATTAACGGAAATGGTAATAACAGTGGCACTTCCGAAGACGGAATTATGAAAGACAATGTTCATGACTAGTAGAGGTCACAACTTTGGAAGCTTTGTTCATAGCATTCAGAATAAAAAATTTTTTTTCTAACAGTATACCAATCAGAAACGCAAACTATGAATTACCTAAAAAACTGCTCATTTAAACAAGGTATATGGAGAATAACTTTTATATAATGATTGTTAATAATTATGCTGCAAGCCCATTTTGTCACTCCAAACACTCATTGCATTCCACAAGTGTTTTGTCGGACTATTTGGTAAAACATGGTAAAAGGTAAAAACAGCACGAACTACAACTGATGACGAAGAAATAACCGACAAGACCAGTGCTGCAATAAATGCATTCACAATTGATGCAGCTACAACAGAGCATTACTCCCCTTTACAGCATTGCAGCAAGACAGTGAAAGCCTCAATGGCACTGAAGATATTGCACTACATAAATAGGTGAATAAGCAATGAAACCCGATAGCTCATTAGGCACAGAGAAAGGTAGCTTCATTGTACAAAATACTTTTATAATACATTGGCTGGTAGCATGAACATAAATGATTTGCCATAACTTCATCCCTTTACAATGCAATAATCTAGACACAGTTAACATTATTAATTAAAACCAATTTTCACAGAAACTAGGGCATTAAAGAATAGCTTTTTCCTGAAAACTATAGCAAACTGGAATAAACTTCAACACTCCAAAGGAATCCGGTCGAAGGCGACATTGTATGACTGGGTCGTGCCACCCATACCACAGCAACCAGCCGCAGCAAAGAGAAGCTGACATCTTCAACCCTAAAAGCATACATGTAGGTACATAGAACATGCCGCACTCATGTGCATGTTCATAAAAGTCTCTGCAAGTGTTAGATGAAATGCCATGTAGTGTCGATCCATAGTTTGGTTTTGACAGTCGAACGAAGTAGATGCAGAGTGAAGCACCACAAGGTATCGAGAAGCTTGAGTACCTTGCAGTCATAAAATTCATTTGCAAAGGAAGATTGACCAAATGAAATTGACCAAAGCTTTGTAAATGTTTAGTAGCAAAATTCACCTTTATACTCCACAAACAAGAAGGGGCTGCTGCGTTTAAGCCGGGAAGAGAGAGCATTGAAGACACCAGGGCAAAGGGCGCCAAAAATGTGCAACAAATCTTCAAGTGATTGACCATATGCACAATATGATTTTGGCAGACAGGAAAGTGAAGTTGTGCCAAATTTCCGAGGCTGTTGGCATCTCCGCGGAATACATGTCACATCTTGCAAAATGAACTGCACATGGACAAGCTCTGTGCAAGATGGATGCTGTGCATCCTTACTCCTGAGCAAGAACATAACCAAGTGACGATGTCATAGCATGCTTTGGAGTTGTGTAACAAAAATCCAGCGGTTTTCTCGCAGATTTATACTAATGTATGAAAGTTAGATTGACCCTTCTATACCCGAATTTAAAGAATAATCAAAGCAGCAAACTGACCGTTGGGTCTTTTGTACCAAAAGACATGTCAGTTTCCTTCGCAAGAAAGGTGATCGCCTCTGTATTTTGAGGTGCTAAGAACAGTCCGCTAGGGGATTATCTTGAAATTGTGTAAACCACACCTGGAGAACATTCTGGCCTTCTAGCTCCATTACATCAGAAAGTTCGTGAGAAAACATCGGATTTGCAGAACAAGAAAATGACTTTTCATCAAGACGATGCATTGGCACACAAAGGGCATCTTGCGATGGCTGAATTGCTTGATTCAAAATAGAAATTATTGAAGCATACACCCTATTCTTCTGCCTTGGCCCCTTCAGACTACTATCTGTTCCCAAAACTCAAAATATTTTTTTGTTAGCAACGTTCTTCATCAGAAGAAGTGATTGCTGCAGTGGATGAGTACATTGCAGAACTTACACGAAGTTATTTTAAGGATAGAGTCTTTGCTCTGGTGCACTGATAGAACAAGTCTGTAGAATTGAGAAGAGAGGGTGTTGAAAAATAAAACTAATTTTGAAGGTCCCATATGCTTTTTCCTACATCAGGTCGAGAACTTTTCAGACCACCATTATATAGAGCTTAACAGGTACTTAGTAAGCACTACAAACGTTGAAGACAAAGGTTGAACCACAATCATAATAAAAGAATGCACTTATAACTCGCTAGCAAAAAACAATGCATGAAAGGAAACAAAGAACATAATAAGGCTCACGAACCACACAGAAAAAAAGAAGAAAGCAAGATGTTCATGTAGAACCAGTCTTATTAGCAATGTCGTCATAGTCTCGGCACACAGTCTCTCGAAGAGCATATTCGTTGTTAGTTTAAATGTTTTCTTAAAGCTGATGTTTGATTTGAATACATATGAGTAAAGACCGAAACTTCAGGAAAAATGCTTATATTTTGCTGGAGCACATTTCGAGCCTATTTAAGATATAAACACGAATCAAGAGATGTGAAACACTCTAATCGCACATTTATTGTGCCTATCAGTGCCTATTTTGAAGGTCATGCCTATTTCAACTTTTCAGTGCCTAAAATGCCTCTTTGCGTTCGTCGAATAATGGTTTTGTTTAAATGAGCTGTTCATATGGAAAAATACAAGCACTTGGTGCGGGCCATAACTGACAACACGTGCATGACCCGTTAGTTTTTTTTTGTTCATATTTTAGCTCCTGGTAATGTGAGATTATGCTTCGACGTAGAGTCGACACGTGCATACGCTGTCATGTCGGCGAAAACAGGATCGTAGGCCGACGCACAGCCACAGCCAATGTATATCTACATTCGGTCGATGCGCACCAATGCATGTCATGCTTGTCCAACGCTTCAAAACGTCGCACTATAAACGTACTTTTACGTTAGTGGGCCTTATACCCCAGCGAAGAAAAACCGAGGCTAGCATAGCATCTATAGCGCTAGCGGGCCCCCATAAAAGATTTCTGCCGCTTGGTCTGAGAGTAGTGCAGCATAGCGGTTGCGTGAGTGAGGCTAGAGTGTGCTGTAGCAAAGGGAGGAGAGGCTAACGCTAGTGTACCCCTTGCCCCTTGAAGATCCTAGTCGCTAGATTCGAGTAGTTCACCTCGGCGGTTGGGTTAGGGAGGCTAGGGTACAGTGTAGCTAGAATGTACCCTAACCAGACGAAACTAAGCTAGGCTAGCGCTGCCGCCTACACCCTACACGTAAGTTTCATTGGCATTTATGTTGTTTATAACGGCAGCTGTCGGAAGTCTGCCAAGCAATGCGGAATAAAAAGAAACCGTAAAGTGTACTTGTCCGGCAATGGAACAGTGATCACAGCGCTACTCCGACGATCTAGGAACATTCCACGTGGGAAAACAGGAGAGAAGACATTGGAAGGATCTATAATATTTTGAGTTTGATGTCCACTCTAAAGCACACATAGACATAAAACTCCCAACATTTCTTAGGCAACTGCCAATTTATTTAATTAACTGCTGAATCTGGTCAAATACCATGTATTTAGTGATAATTCTATGGGCACACCGCTTCATTTAGCTATTTTTATCTCCGCATCTGAACTCGCATGAACCCATTACACAGTATGCTGCCATATCCAAAAGCTTCATTTACACAAGCCACTTTTAACTTAACCGTTTTCACTGTGTAGTAACCCACAATTTAAACTTCCCGAGTAATATCATGCAATAAACAGTATGCACTAAGTGGTTGAAGCTCGCACCAGGGACAAGATAACGCTATCGCGTTCAACGCTTAAAGGAAAGCTTGCGGATGCCCAGTTTTTCCAGACGTGCAGGATAGGTTCCCCCGACTCCAATAGACCAGTCGCCGACAGCGTTGCCTCAAAGCTTAAATCTGTCTTGGAAAGAATCCCGGATTGAATCTGCTAAAGCAAGTGTCTGAAGTTCCGAGTGGTGCTGATTCAGATATTTTGGGCGCAATAAAAGCATTGAAAGTGCTAGGCCACAAGTCCGCCTTACTAACTTCAGTGGACGTCGAGCGTTAATTTTAGCATAAAAGCAAATACTGACTGAAAGAAAGCATAATTCAAGCCCGAAAACCTTGAGATTATGCTGGTTTGTCACTGTTTTCATAGCCTTTCCCACAATGTCAAATCACCTCAGCTTTCACCTAAATCTGTTTAAATGATTACGCTTGTTTTTTCTTGACATGAAAAAAAATAATTTAGCTTTCCCAAAGCACCGGATTTGCCTGCTGTGTTTGTTAGAAGTTGAATATTTGTCCTGAACACGCTACTGAAGCAAATATACATTGTACCTATATATGCCTAAACGATAGTTGTTATCGCCTTATGCCTAAATGGAAGTTTTTAGGGATTATTATAGGCATCTCAAACATTCTTTTTTGTGCCTAAAGTTCCGATCTCTACACATGAGTGTTATGCTTAAGCCAAGTTGGCTTACAGTATGTTGAAATAAATAAACGAATGTGGACAAGTCAACAAACCAACCAATTATCTCACAAGACCGACAAAAAAGAAAAAAAAAAGACTTAAAGGGACCCTGATACGGTTTTCGGCAATTTTGTACAAGCCCATCGGGTCGGTAACTCCTAAGTGTCATTAACTTATTAGTACCGCGTGAAAATAGTTATTTTTCATAAGCTTCGGGAAGATAATTTTTTCCAGTCCGAAAGGTACTCCACCATGCATTGCAGCATACCAATTTTTACGCAATCAAATGAAACACGTTTTCAACCGCCCATTAACAGAGTGACATGCTCTGGCCACTTGACATCACCGTGGCTGCTGATCTGAGCTGCCGGGCACACTGTGTGGCGGCCTCCGAGACTGCGTGCAACCTGTCAGTGTGCGGTCTCGGAGGTCTAGAATGATAAGAGCTGAAATTTTCGAGAGCGCTCATGAGAGATCTGAGATCGCCAGTGCGCCTCATGGGTTAAGGAGGTCAGCCAAAGGTGAGAAGGGGAGTATGATACAATTGCCTGTAGTGACCTCGGTACACGATGTCAGTAAATTTGTGGTGCGAATAATTTGATGATGCTCTAGCCTAAAGTTCACAAAACTTCAGAAAACCATTTCAGGGTCTCTTCAAAACAAGACGGCACTAAGTACAAACACTACTGCTGAGGTTCCACTCAGCCCCTGAAAAAATTAATCATTTCCAGTGCCTTGACACGCGGCTTTGTGTGGCACAAATTTAAGAAAGCATGCTCAAAAAGTGTTATTATTCTGTGTGCCTTCTTTGGTTACTCAATTTTGAATACCCAAAATGACGCAAAATGACAAGTTATGCCCCCAAGTAACGAAAAGGGTCTCCATATTCGCTTTCTATCAATGTATAGGGACAGTCCTCCATCCGCTTCTCTTAGCAGACAAGGGGTGAGGGGTGTGTCCTTCTGTAGCCGAAAGAGCAAAAGCACAAACTAAGTTTACAGTTTTGCTAGAGCCATACTTTTATTGACCAAAATGTACATGAAAAAAATTTCTGAGCCTGATATTTGCCCTTCTAAAGGCCGAAGCAGTCACATCTTTGAAACTGTACAATATTGCAATATTTAACTCATCTTCACGGCTATCACTGACAACAGCCATAAAAATAAACTTTCGTTCCCCAGCATTCAGCACTAGTAAGCTGAACATTTTCTATATAATTCAGTTCCGTACTTATGACAATTATTGCATTTGATAACACTAGAAAGAGCCTTATCTAGTTTTTGTAGCTACTAATATGCCCTCAACGAACACGTTACTTTGACGTGAACGTACAGCCTACTTCCAAACTGCAATCATGTTTTCCAGCACTACATTCATGTGAACAAAAAACGTGCAAGGCACAAACAACAGTGAAGCAGCAGTCTGCCACAGCAGTGGCATGCCATTGTCACATGAAAACACACATTGATTTTTCTTCCAATACTCGGGGGTGAAAATTCTTTCCTTCATGGTCACTGCACACTGCGTTCCACTACTGATAAGCATATTTACTAATATGACTGCACATGAGGCACCATGTCCATTGGAAAACACAATGCATGCCTTTAATAGAGGAGAAACCTGACACACCACTATTGCTGCGATGTCAAAACTTTCAGCCAAATGTCCAGCCTGAAGTGGTGCTGCTGACCCAGGTCAAAACCAAAGAGTGCAGATGTAAGCTAGCTGAAGCAGCAACAAAGACAATGCGTGCCTAGATCAAGCTTCGAAAAAATAATCACAAGCAGGGTCGATTCGGTTGTGGAGCTGCGATTGGTAGTCTGCAATGTTTTTAGATACTGTCAGTTGGAAAAGCTCGCTGCGGAGGTGGCCTCTACTCGTATGCACTCCGAGAAGCGGCGCTGGCGTAGCATTGACAGCGAGCCGCCGCCGTCACCGGCGTCCTGCGGCAGCGATGCTTTTCTTTTTTAGTTCGCTTGCTCAGACCACAGCGGCTGGAGCTTGAAGGGAAGGTTGAAGGTTCGATTTCGGTCATCACAATAGTACTTAACATGTTACATGACAATCAAGCATGCTTCACTGAATTAGCAGTTTAGCATAGTAAACATGCCGACGTGCGGAACGCTGGGCTGTCGAAGTGGCTAAGACTCTGAGGAAAACACTTGCGATTGGCGGCACTTTTTCAAACCCCCCAAATTACCCTGCAGTTTTCAGGACCTGAACAGCTGCTATTCCACGAAAAGCCTTACTGGTGATAATCAAGACGTACATTTCCGACTTACATTTTAAATCCGAGGACCTAACCACTTGCTGCGAGCACAAGCCTGGGAGCACGCCTAAGCCTGGGTGCGTTTTGTGAAATTTTCTTGAATATTCCTGCATACCTGTCTAAACCAGCAGCTAGAAAGCACAAAAAGAAACCACCAAAACTAGGAGAAACCAGGAATTTCGAGGGCTGTGTGTCCGGAAGTGGTGGCTATCTGTCGAAGTTAATATGGAAAACACCAATGTTGACGAATCTACTGGCGTCACCTCCAATCCTGAGTTGTGTACCAGATGTAGCAACCACTTGATTTCCTGTATTACAAACCGAATAATGTTCCAATTCTGTGAATGTCGAAGAATGTCGAACATATCCAGGAAAAAGATTTTTTTTTGAATTCGCTCTTTTTGCAGCGCTGAAAGCTTCAAAGCGAAGTCACCCAGAGGGTTGCGCTACGAAACCATGTGGCTCATTACTTGCCTGCTCTTTAAAATATCCAGTCCTGCTGCTGCTTATAAATTGATGTCAAAGGTGAACATACTGTCTCTGTTGACATCGTCACACCTTAAACAAATAAATAATCAAGGGAATGCTTTGCGAATTTGGCTTCAAAGAAGTTTTGGTGAAGATTATCAATTGTGCTGGAGGAAAGCTGGTCATCACTTAGTCCACTTGACAAGTAGAACCTTTAAAAAGCAATATTTGCCATGTTTTCATTTTCCGAATGTCGTTCTACACCTTTTCTCTAAAATCATGGCCCCTTTAACCGTATTTTTTAGTTTTTAGTAGTCGAGCATAATGTTTGGAGAAGCTTCATGCTAATCTTGCGGTCGAAATCGAAGGGAATCAGCTGCTATGACAGTCCGTGTATATCTTCAGGTGATCAACATAACTGGGAAAAGTTGATACTATCTGCAAGCTGGTTAGTTTCAGCTGACTTCCCAAACCATGTTCGCTATATGCACATGAGAGAACAAGCTTCCCCTTACAATTGAGGACAAATGTGAAGTCTTTTGTTACCACCACTGCCTTGTCGATTTCTACATTGCCTTTGTTTTGAACAACTTTGAAAAAAAAACTTCCTGGATAAGCTCGACATTCCTGGACTGAAACCTTCGTCGGTTTTGCACTGCAGGCAACCAAGTAGCTACCTTTGTACATAACTCTGGATCGGAGGGGACACCAGTAGCTTCGTCAACGTAGCAGTACTCCACGTTAACGTCAGACAGATTTCCACCAACAGCCGACACACGGCCCCAGAAATTCGCTGTTTCTTCTAGTTTTGGGGGTTCCCTTTTGCGCTTTGATGTCGCTGATTTAGACAAGTGTGCAGGAATATTCGGAAAAATTCGAAGAACAGCACCGGGCTTTAGTGCCAACGTACCACATTGAATTTTGACATTTCCACCTGCTATGTGTGCTCGCAGCAAAAGATTAGGTCCTCGGATTCGAAATGTAGGTTCCTACTGTCACCTGGAAGGCTTTTCATGGAATAGCAGCTGTCCAAGCCTTGAGAACTGCAGAATTATTCGGAGTTTGAAGTGCGGCCGATCGCAATTGGTGTTTTGCTCGGGGGCATAGCTACTTCAACAGCCCGGCGCGCTACAGGTCAGCATGTTTACTATCCTACTGATAATTCACTCAAGCATGCTTGATCATCCCGTCACGTGTAGAATACAAAATGTGAAAGAGCTTTTCCAAACTAAAAGTTATTTAAGTACTGACTGTATGTCATCTATTGCACTGTGTTCTATTTTTTAATAAATTAGTCTTCCATAACTTTTGGAAGCCTTTCTCCTAACTCCTCAAATAATTTCAGCTACAATCCAAGGAGTATGTGTATGAAATGCATCTTCACATAAAATCTATACCATTTAAGTCAGCTGTGCCAGCGTGAGGCTTGCAAGCTGACTGATATAAAGCACAGCAGGATCGCGGTGCTAATTTGCGCAAGACTGCCCATGTGGCCTGTCTATTTTTCCTTAGCTGTTCAAAAAAAAAAAGAAAGCACAGCCGTTTCTAAATATATTCTTACACGCAGTTTATACAATGTGTAATTATGACAGGCTTGTTCGCTTAGAACCGTGCACAACCTGAAGGCGCAAATGAACCCTATTTATTACAGAAGCGCATGAAAAATTGTTTTTCGGGGAAGTAGGGGCACCACTTTGATCTCAAAAACTTGCCAGACAGATAAGTGTGGTCAAGTGTCACTTTTTGCTCTGTAAGCAAGAGCGAAAACATTTTTTTTCTTGAGGGGGAAGAGGACAGCAGTGGCCTGGTGTGCCACCCGCTGGCCACACCACTGAGTCATTGCAGGCAAAGAAATGATCATAAATTTCTTAGGTACAGGTGCGACCCTTATTTATCTTTAAGTAGTATTCATTTGGCCCTCGTCAAGCTGCTTTAACTACAATCCGCGCATATTAAAACGAATTTCCCGCTGTTTTGCATGCAGAGGTAGCAGACGACGCTCCTTCGCCAATTGCAAAGCGACAGCAGCGCCGCAGCTGCACGGAATACAGGAGGGGGCCGCTCCTCGCCGCTGCAACCACGTGCACTTATCCGACTGACAGTATCTCAAAACATTGGTAGTCTGTAAGGCGTCGTCGTTTTCGAGAGTTGCGTGCTTTTCGGCCGAAATGGTGCAGGGGTAAAATGCAACACTTCCCCTTTAAATGGCCCGGGTTCTAAGCACAGCTGTAGATAGTGCATTTTTATTTTTAGGGTCATTTGCACAGCTGTATTCTTTTGGCTTGGTTTCTTAAATATAGCTAAAGTTGCTAGATATTGCTACTAAAAGTTACGCAAAATGTGAAGTAAAGAAGACGAAACTTGACAGCGAGCGTATTTTTTTGCAGTGCCACCGCACAGGATTCAGGAAAAACGTAAAGTGTGACCTCCGAGATTTTAGTGAATACGAGACTCGTCCTGTGTGTGCTCGATAATGCTGCTTTCTATCACTGGCCGCTAGCTTACTTCAAAGGAAAAACTGAAAGATTACAACCTTCAGTCAGCAAGGTACCGTGAAGGTCTGAATATTGCAAAGGTAGCAATTTTCCATATGTTTTTCAGTGTTCCTCCTCACACTCAAGAAAAGGATATTTGGCTGGTAACTTCAATAAAGCAATCGCAAGGTGTTTGTAAACAGGTGAACGTATTGGGATTGTGAATAAAATGTATTCTCATACAGCTGATTTTGTTAATAAATAACTTGAGTAATTATTAATGATGTAAATTCCAGCTGTATTCATGGAAGACGTAAGTAAAAATAAATAATGAAAATGAATAATTGCCCTCACCATAAATACAGTCACAGTAAAATTTTTTTACTTCACATTTAGCGGTATTTTTGCAGTTATGCATAGCAAATGAAGCTAGAAATAAGAAACAAAAGGCAAACCATTACAACTATAACAAGTGATACTAAGAAAATAAATATTCATCATCTACAACTTCATTTCGAAACTGAGCCATTTGAATAGGAAGCAGGCATTCTACTCCCGAACTACTTCAGCAGAGCCGTGCGCAACTCTTAAAGTGACAACACACTGCAGACTACTGACCGCAACGCGACAAGCAGGATTGACCCTCTTGAACTTCACTTTATTGGTGCTGCTGCCGTTCTGGGTGCTCCCTCTGTTCTAGTACACCCTACCTTCACTGAAAAAGCCCCACCACCTTGACTTGTGTTGCTTTTCAAGCCAAAAGACTTACATAATACTTCACAACATACTGACGTAAAAAGCAGGTAAATATACTGAGTTGCACACTTTTGCACCTTCTTCTTGCATTTCTTTAAAATAAATTATAGGCAATGTTCTACAACATATGTCAAATCATTAGTGCAAATCATGTGAACATGTTGACATGCATTTAATTTTAAAGTGCTCACCTCCAGTAAAATCACATTGAGTGCTTCATTGCAGCAAGCCACTGCAAATTCCAGTGCTGCGAGTATAGGGTTATCTGAAAGCAGTAGGTGGAGTTCAGTTCTCTGATCTTTAGATTTTGGTAAAGGAGCCATGAAACGCTTTTCTAAGAAATCATTCAACTGCCTCGATACAAACTTACGTGGTCATTTGTACAATAAATGGTTGGTGCACTTTTTAATAATTTAATCTACCTTCCTTGTATAATAGCACGTTAGTGCTGCAGCCTTAATCAGGTGGTCCGTACATGGTTTACGGGGGGTACAAGACAGTGCATCATTGCCTATATTCTTGTATATTCTTCGGATATATGGCACCAGATTGTGCGACAGTATTGCACGGTTCCCTCAAAGTCGTTTAATCGGGGTTCGAATATACATACAAATAGGGTGAATCGAAATGATAGGTCATGATACTATCTCAAGACAAAATGTCATATGAGGTGAGTAGCTTATATTTTGCTTTTCTTCTTTTTTGTTTTCATGTAGAAAAGGGGTTAGACAATTCACTGGTGTTGGGGGTGGTGAATGTTGTGCAGATGAGTGACACTGTCATCATATATTAGATCAGAGTGTTGTAAATGTAGCATGGATATGTTGTTGAACTGGCTCAACATAATAAAGAAGAGGTCAACGGTTGGCTTCACCATGCAGGATATTGGCACGTGTCCGTAGCTGCCTTGCCCCTATGCACACATACCAATATGATCGCAGTATAATTTTAGGGCGATTCTTGCATACAAACCACTTCGAAACAGGCCAGTCGCCGTATCTCGATCATTAGGATTCCATATGTGCAGTACAGAGATGCAAGTTTGATTCTCACTTGCAGTGCGTCTTTCTAATTTTTACATAATGAAACAAAGCAATCCAAGAAGCTATGAAACGATTGGCTAGCTATCACTGTCTGTTGTGGTGGTTAATCCTTGTGCAACTGCACATTCCCACAATTCTAGAACATATATCAAATAGATGTAAGCATACAAAAGTACTTATTAAACATCTCTACCAGCTTTCCCATATATCTAAGTGGAAATGGCAATTGCATGTTTTACCTCCAGCAGCTTCACTGAATCAGGCCACTTCCCTGTCGTCTCCATTCCTGAGCGCCAAATAGCACAGCTTTTGACACCCTTTGGTAAATTCATCCACAACATTCTTTTTATAAAGAATGTCGAACTCAAGCAGCAGCTGAAAATAAAATGCAATTAGCGTTACTACAAGTTGCCCCAAAAAACACACCATAAGGGCATACTGAAGCCTCTGATGCCAAAAAAGGAAATAGCACTAACGCCTCAGAAATATCAGGCTTTGAAGGCGCTCATGCCGCTCTTGAGCTGTGGCCAAAAGGCGTGGCCCAATGTCATCGTCATGGGCAAATTCTGCATGATTTTGCAGCCATTCATTGTGCCGCTCAATTGATTCAACTGTTTCGCCATAAACAACCAGATGGCCGGAGCCCTGCAATGTATGAACAAGAATTTTAGGCCAAAGTGTTAAAAGCATGGGTGTTATTCCAGCCTAATGATATAAATTGGGAAACCTCAAACTTAATTCGATACGCTCTGCTCTGTCTGAGAGGAACAAGCAATGCGCCGTGGTATGCCAGAATATTAGGCCAGCAAAAAAATCACTGCGTTACGTGGTAAAGAAATCTAAGTGGTGCATGGGGAGGTTAGTCTAGTATGAGGCCAGGTGTGCATTTTGTGAAGAAATGAGCAGGCACAGGCACGAAACGAAGAAAGTCAGAGGAAAAGCAAATTAACAAAATACTGTTTGAGAAGCAGCCTCATACAAGCATGAAGAACTGCGAGTAATAATGACTATTAGTTGTAATATTATGCGAACAGTTACCATATTTCTTGTGTAATAAACACACTTTTTTTAAAAATCGGAGCAAACTAGGGGTTGCGTTTATTATGCAGGGCAAATTATATGAAAACCTTTTCGGGATGACATAAAATTGTAATGTAAAAAAAAGTTAGGTCACTTAGCCTTTCGCAACTGACATACGCATACGCTGTTTGGAAACAGCTTATTTGTTCCACTTCACTCATCTTCGGTTTGTTGAAGGCGCTATCTTTTGCAAACTGTCCCTGCACCCCCTCGCACACTTCATGAAAGCATTTCGCGGCTTTCGTTTCTCACAATCGTATAACCGCAAAAGTGGTATCTTCTGTGATCTCGAGGGGCGCCCAGAAGCATGCGCAACGACACTACGATGCACTTTGCCAACGTCGTGGCAACCTCGCACCACAACAGTGACGATGTTGTTGACATTGCATCAAGCTACCACCAAAGCATCCAAAACAAACCGTCGATAATATTAACAACAAAATATGGCTCCAGTCTTGCTGTGCACACAAGTTACACAAGTAGAAAAGGTAACATTGAAGCACGCGTGGATAACAAGCATGGAGAGCAAATTGCAACCGATGCGAGAATTGGGGGTGCTACCATGTTTCCGAAATCGTCACAATTTTTTCTGGGCGACAAGCGACCTTTTTTTCATTTTCCACAAACGTGCGACGCGACCGAATGGCCCTTGGCGACAGCACTGGATATCGCAAACCCTGTCCTTGTCGCTCGCAAATCACAGGCAGTTGGGTGGGCCTTAAAGTTTGATTTTCAGAAAGCAACCGTTAGTTGGCGCAGGCAGTTTTGTGGCCTTCCTCACTGTGTGCTTATGAGCTGCGATGTCTCTACACTCGCACAGTTCATGAACGCGCTGTGACGCACAGGTATAAGAAACGGATGCGCCGCGTACAGATAGAAACAATACAGCGCACGGCAGCTGGTAAAGTGGGGAGCGGAGCGAGTCACGATAGCAGAGGAGTCAGCATAATAATAAAAAATGAAAGATATCCAACGGGCAAAGGGGTGCCAGGTGTTCGTTCGCAAGACTGCAGCGGAAGGATGCAGGGGGCGCGTTTATGATGCAGGAGAAAAAATCTAAATTTTGACAACTGAAGTTGGGGGTGCATTTGTTAAGCGACTGCCTCCATTGCACGAGTAAATACAGTATGCGAAACAAGTTGTCTTTGTGTATGAAGAGTCATAGACGTAAGACTCACAAAGAGGCGGCACAACTTCTTGTTCGCAATGTCTTCTTGGGGCTGTCGCGGCCTTTTATGTAGGCTCTGAGCCCGCTTTTCGGCCATTCCTGGAGGGCAGTTCTCTACTTTCTTTCTCATGTTTTTGAACTTATTCCTGAGGAATAAGTTCAAAGGACATGAGGAATAAGTTCAAAGGACCCATGACTCCTGCAAACTATATGAATTAACAAATTAGGCACTACATAATGAAAAGGCGAGTAAGCTATGTGGCCAAGAATACTCATACAATGTGTAATCAAGATGTTTGGAGAATGGTTCAGTTTTGAAGTAACTTGTGCATCTAAAAAGCTCTTGCCTTCAATATAGCTGCTTTACAGCAATAGGGTGCTCCCAATGTTCCTGCTACTTTGCAAATACACGCTGAAGTATTTTCCAGAAAGAGCCGAACACTCTCAACCTACTAAGTTTATTTAAAAGTTTTACAACTTCGCAATTCACAGCCTTATTTCAACTTTCTCAATGCCTTTTAATTTTTGGAGTTTGAAGTAAGTAAGAGTGAATCCTGACGAATCAATGACCATTAGTCTAGACAAAACTTAGGCGCCTAGGTTGATTGCTTTAGGAATAGGCAATAATCAATGCAGAGGAAAAACCAAACGTCTCAACCATCAAAAAGTCCATAACTTGATCGAGAATGTGCGGATTATCTTTTCTAGGAGTGGCGGAAGGTGCCTTTCACAATATTTAGCACAAGGAATCATCCAGGATAGCCAGTTATAAACTGCAAGTTTTGCTGCCAAGTTTCAGAACATCTGGGAAGGTCAGCCAATGAAAATGGCCAGATCTAGGGTGCATAAGGAGCTGGGTACTGCAAAACAATGCACACTGTCAGAGATGCACAAGCAAGTTTCTTGCCAGAATCGCCCCAACGGCACATTTATCCAACAAACCACATTTGACTCCCACTCACTCAATTTTCGCGAAAGTTAAAAGTACAGCTGAGAGATTGCTTTTTGGTAAGATTTTCTTAATTGAACTGAATTACAGAAGGGTTCATCAGTTGTTTGGAACGATGATGTCCATACTATTCACAGTGACAAGGGTGCTGGATTGGTGGGCAAAAATTGACAGTGCTTTTGAAAGGCAACATGAACACATGTAAATGACTTTAATGAAAGCACGCTGTTAACACCTTTAAATACCACTTTGTACAGTCAAACCGCTCTATAAGAGACACCAGTTTGCCTATAATAAATTGTGTTTGATAAGAAAATACATGCTGTGTCCCCTACTTATAAGCGCAACCATCTTTATTTTTTAACTAGTGTTGCCAGCACACGGAGCATTTTCTGGAGTTGCAAATAAAGGGGTTTGACTGTATATGTACAGCTTCTGTCCACAAAACTCCAACACCTTTTTTCCTGCAGAATTGATTCCCAAAATATGTGCTTGCTAGTGTCTTTTTGAACTAAACTGCGCCTTTTATGTTTATTGCTGGGGCAGCCACTAGATAAACCTTATATTCTGGAAAAACTTTTACAATTAAATTAGTTGGCACGTGTTAATGTCAGAGCTTGTGAAAAGACAGACACCCCACTAGAATTTACACACAAAGTTCTTGATAAAATTTGATGATATGAAGGAACTGTTTGAGCTTCTTTGTGACGCCTAGAGAAAGACATATTGTTATAGAGTGTGTTCAAGTGACAAAACCATTAGTCTTGAGAGAAGTGTAGGCAGAAATTAACACAAGGCTGGGACATCCTTCCTCGGTACCGAATGAGGCCAAGACTTAATTAAGAAACTCATACATGCCTTATTATTACAAGCACGTTATCGATGGCCCTGAGGTCAGCAAGACATGCCTAAAGTTTGTGCGAGAACTTGAGGAAATAAAATTCGAATTTTAGAAGATTGCCGCACTCCCTCGCTAAGATTGCAGAAACACAAGAACAAGATTTTGACTTGAACTACTAGTGGAAACATGCGTAAACACTGCATCCTTTACCAGCACGAAGACTGTGGACAAAACACAGTGTTTTTATCACAACCCTCGAACGAATAGGCAGAGTCCAATGATGGTTTATGAGCTAGCCAGCGTCAGTGAAGCTGTGGTGGCAGTAGCCGAAAGCAAGCACAAGGTCAACAGTTTTTTACCTGTAAGAGTTATCACATGCCACAGGTCTTTCAACAAAACCTGACAGTGAGTAGTTTAGTACACTTAGTGCAAATGATTGTGGGATGCATTGGGATGTCATCCTGAAATATGGGCTTCTGAACAATAAGCTTTTGGCATAAGGACATAAAACTGCATGTTGCTCTGAGCATCCAAATTTATTGTGGCACTCAGCATAGCTGTAATTTCATGTCCCCTATGAAACTTATTTTCCTTGCGAACTTTCTTGCTGCTAGACTAAAAGAGAGCCCTAAAATGATGCTGAACAAAATCGACTGAAACCATCAAGATGCAAAGAAGCTTTAAGGGCAGCAACAAAGCCAATAAACCTGCCAATGAAAACCTATTTTGTTTCCAAGACCTCAAGAAGTACAGCAAGCTGAATAAAGAATGGAGGACTACCATGGGAAATGCTGAATGCCTTAAAGCTAGACCCTCAATTTTCACTTGGGAACATTTAGCATTTTTATTTTCAGTCAGAGGATCCTAATTTTGTACAATTAATCAATAATGGTCTTTAAAGAAATGCTTCCCTGCAACCTTGCGCTCATCAGACCTTCGGGGGGCAAGAAGTTATGAATCTAAGGATTACATATTCAACCAACTAGTACACATGCCTGTATACATGTACTGAGGTTCAAGTTTTCATGCTCATACCTTCGACACAAAGGCACTCTCTCTGTATGAGGATATTTTCGGTGAGGCGCTCATGCGTGTGACACACAACTAAGGAGCATCTTTCTACGGGCCAAGCTCTTTCACAAAAAAAGATCTCACACCTACTAAAGTAAAAAGCGTATTTTTGTAAAAGGTCCATTTACACAAAGCCTGCATAACTCGTCAATGTGCCATTCAATGAAGGCTGCCTGGATGCTACCATAATGTCTGCAAATATTTCTATACATTTCCCTCAATTTCTTTTTCACAAAGCGCTTATGTGCATGAAATTGACATTACAGATTTTCTCAAGCACTGACCTTTCATTTTCAGTTCGACATAAAGTCCTCATTTGTCTTTAGTTTCCCTTTAAAACAAACACATGAGAGCATAACACTGCACCATCCAGTTTAATATATGAAGCAGTTATACAGTGACAATCATTAGAAAAAGAATATTGATACTTACCAAGCCACTTGTCTTGGCACCAAGTTTGTCGGCCAGGTGCGGGTATTTCTGAACCAGCCTTTCGTCTGCCGTTCTGTAAAATTCCCGTGATGGGTACCTGTAAGTAAATTGTTGAAACTTTGATGCAGAGCTAATGCTGCCTGGCAATAATACTTTTGAAAATTATCCCAAAGTAAAGAATACTGAACAAAATTCCTGCCACCAAGATGTTGAGACTAATTGAAAGATAGGGTGCTGTAATGAAGACACCACCCTGCTTTCACAAAGAAACTAGAAAGCAATAATGATAATGTAGTCTAGTGGCTAAACCAAGAAATAGAGGAGGTGCCATTTGGCAACGTTTTATGCACCTAAAATAAGCCAGCTAACAATGCCAGCCGTTGCCCGCATTTTCGATTCCCTCAGCTCCCATTATGGTTCTCAGCCATTACAAACAACACCAAGAGAGAACAATGCTAATGGCTGTGGTTAAGCTCTAAATAATGGAGCATGTCTCATTGTCTTTGTGGAAAGGAAAAAGCGAAATGTGAAGGAGAGGACAAGAGATAAAGTAGGACAGGAGCATGCACACACTGCAAGCACTGTGGTCAATCAATATCACAACTCGTGCTGGAATTCAGCCGCCACGTGCTGACATTCCACCAAATATACAGCCACCAGTTTTAAAAATAGATAAAAGAGACTATGCTTTTGGGAACAGTTGCGTCTTCCGAGTAGACTTTCGATTTCAAAGTTTTTTTTAACATTTTGAAATTTTTGTTCAGCATTCCATTGAAAAATTTATCACCCGATATCAATTACAGCAGGAAGGAAACACATTGGCAGGCCTGCGTATAAAACACATACTAAGCTAGCTTGAAGCACTCCACTCCTGAAAAAGTTTGTCGACGATGGCACGTCGCACTGGCCCGCTGATGGATGTGCCCCTTGATAATACTTCTTCATAACATCCAAAGAATGGAAGGACAAAGTTGAAATAACCTCGCTGGTCTTTCACAGGGACAGATGTCTCGATCAGCACAATGTATGAAGTACCAGCACTGAGACCAAGACACATAAATGAAAACCATGGCATTAGAAATTTCTTGAGGTTTCAGTATTCAACATTACAATACTATTGTAAAGACATGTTACTTCTTACGTGGGTTGATCAGCATCGATGCTCAATGCAGCTGCTTGGCTGGAATACACAGTCTGATTGATCATCTCCTATTGGGGGCTGGTGCACTGCAAAACAAAAAGGTGTGTGCGCAAAACGGTCTAGTTTCTACCTCAGTGGACACCTGTTGAAGTAAATACTACTGCCCAAATGCCTTTTTAATGGCCTAATGCACTTCATCTCATACAATAGTATTAGGACCTTGCAAGCAAGCATGATAACTTATACAGCACTTATGTACTTATTGAAGTGCAGGTAACTGCTTGAATACTTGGCAGGTTGGATGATCATTTCTGTTCTTTGTGAAAACACATTTAAGCATCGTAGCTGTAAACTGCTTGGACAGTTGGAGAACAAACATGTCGCAAGTGTTACCAGCATGCTGCTGAAAGCATCGCTACACTTGGAACGTCAGGCAACATTATTAAAAATGTTTTCATCTGATCTGATACACTAGGAGCCCAATCGCAGCATTACCACTTGTTTGCACATGCTCTCATGCTTGTATGCTTGAGAGCATGTATGCATGAAGCAATGCTTATCTTTTCTTCACAACTGAATATTATGATTTCAACAAACACCATATTTTATTTAGAGACTTGACAGCATGAAACCATAGCTGTCACAATAACAAGGTTCAAACATGACTTCTTGCAGTGACTTACCAAAGATCACACCACCTAATTTGAAGAGACAGACAACCTGCCAGAATGTGTAATGAACTAGTGAAAATATAAAGACAAAGTTAAGCATTCATTCTACAACTTGAATATGATATCAATTTATTAACTGCATTTGAGACACAAAGATGTTATGCTGCTTTGTTAGTACAAAAACTTTGGAATCGAACAAAAGAGTCGTTTGAATTGCTGGACATAGTGTGCTATTGTTTAGGCTTACCATGATTTGTGCTTTAAATTACCATCTGTATATTATTCAGCATCCCTGCTTTATTGCGAGCTTACTACGAGCTAAAAGAGTCAATGCTAAGTAAGGGTGGTGATTTCACGGCAGTTAATAAAACCAGAAAGAAGATACAGAGCCACAGGCACATGCACACACTATGCCGCAGCACATGAAAATGAAGTGCCGTACACAAGCTTCACGGACAAGGCCTCAGTTATTCATTAGTGTATAAACACTATTACATACCCCTAACACTGTTTCAAGCACGAGTTGAGAGTTACTGGTTGAGAAACATTTACAGGAAATGTTTCACACTGTTTCTCACATTGTGGTGGCAGGGTTAGGCACTATTGAAAGTAAACTTTCGTCTGGCCTGAAAAGGACAGATGCCACAAAATCAGTTGTTGGTGCCTTTAGTTGCCTTCTTTGGCACTCAACAGGTGATGTGTAACATTACCATATCACTAAAAGAATAGCCCATTTTTAGGACATACAATAGAATATCACAAGTTCGATGTGTGGTATGAGAAAAGAATGTACATCAGTCGAGCAGGCCGGCCTTAGCGCCCACCTGTTTACAGATGTGGCACACTGGAGTAAAAAACAACAAAAAAGTCACAGCTCCTTTCTTGACACTAGTTGTGAAAGTGCGCACCCCACAAACAGCTACATTTGTACCTCCATGCAAGTTATGCAGGCGAAACATTCCAGCTGGCGCAGTACCGCCAAATGGTTGCCCTTAGATAGAGAGCTAAGCACGAACGCACACATATACCCTCCATCATTTAAAACTTTGCTTGGAGAGCGTAGTGGCATTGTACAGGATATAAACACTATAATGAAAGGTGGCTCCCTATGAGAAAAGGTGTATTCCTTTTTCCGGCTGCTGAACAGTGTGGTAAATGTATCAATGGTCTCCATTTTTTAAAGCAGCCAGGATACTCAACAGCTTAGTAACAATAATAGCACTACACAATTTCTTTTTCTCTTAAACTCCTGTCCCTTTTATGAGAAACCCGAGATGCACAAGAACTAAATCTTTGGGCCTTAGTTACGGGCTTGCTACTTTCACTATTGCATCCATGTGAGGTAGTTGCCAACATAATATTTTCATTTAAGCAGATTAGTTATAAGTAAAGTTGATTGCTGCTTATTAGTGAAACTCTTCCTGCAAGTAACTCTAGTCAGTTGTAGATAAAAATAACACTTTTTTAAAGTGTTTGAGCACATGCTAAATAGCAGCATGGTTCGCACTTGAAAACACCACTCACACCTGAGGAATGTGCTAGTATGCTCGATTAGCGCATTTGTATAACTTTGCATATGCACACAAAAATCACATTTTTACTGTTGGGCGTGCCACTAGCCATAATTGCAAAATGTGGAGCTTTTCATAACCACAACACTAAAATGAGCAAAATGCACCACTTCTATTCAAGTTTGAAATACGCAAATGTACCAGGAATTTGAAGAAAACTGTTTGACCTTTCCTCGCATTGAAAAAAAAAGTAATGTTCACTTGTAAAACATAGAAAAACATACAATCAAGATAGGACAGACCATAAAAGCAATGTGCTTAAAAAAGGCTACGCTACTGGTGAATGGAAACCAGTGTGGTCGAGTACACACAAAGAGATTGAGAACCGGAGAGGAGGGTGGGAGTGGCATAGGCTACTGTTAGGTTATGTTGGTAAGAGAAGTAGCTCTAACTGGAGCGGCACATGTATGATGTAAGAAAGAAGGTTTCGTCCAACGTGCTGGCCGAACACACAGAAGCAACTGACAATGAAATAGACTGGAATAAGGTGAAATCACCAAAATAAAGGGATAAGAATTAGGACTTCCGGGCTATATCTGGACTCTCTGACAATTCGGACAACAACGGGGCACATTCTTGAGTGTAATAACAATGACAGCAACTTCCACCAGATATACACACCTACATCCTATTTTGAAATAAACATAATTGGACTGTTCCCACAATAATTTTTAGTTGTGAGCGTGGCTCCCGAGCGGAAACTGGAATGTTTTGCTTTTAAGCAAGCATTCATGGTCGGTGCTCATGTTAACACCTTAGTTAAGTAACAACCACAACAAAACAGAGAGAGGTGACAGTGGCACTGCAAGCCTCCGTGAGAGTACCCTCACGTATGTAGCGCACTGTGGCATGCCGCCGGTAACGTTTGCTGTCTTTCCGGATTGTGTAGCCTGCAGAAGCCTGCACATGAAGCCAGAGCAAAACAAAACTGTTCAAAAATGAAGACACTACAAGGTCACGGTAAAATCACACATGCTACTGCCAGCTTTCCTTGGCCAGTGCGAGGCGAGATCGCGTGACCCAACCCTGCGCGTCACAGCGATTGCAGCACTCGCGCCTCCCGTGGTGGCCTCACGCCCAATATGTTAGGGAAACTGCATGACCGACCTTTGGTACACTGAAAGGTGCAGCAAGCAATACAGGAAGACAAGTGGTAGGTGCAGGGTGGATCAGTGGTCGAAAAGATAGTGACAAGAGACTTTTCGAAAGCAGTTAACCATAGATTTTTGGCTCCTAACGTATTTGTAAGTACTGTAAATAAACATCTTGTATAATATAGAAACCAAATGTCAGTGAATTGCTGAATCAAACCCTTTTATAACATACTCTTTCCTGTCATGCAAGTTTTGGTTCATGTCAAACATTAGTTGGCAAAAAATAAGAGCCCACTCAAACTCACTTATACATACTTCGCGCCTGGGGCTCATTCTAACCCACCAAAGTTTTCTTAAACCAGACTCGCTCGGCCTCAAGCTTGCTAAAATATTACTCACCCTTACTCACTCAAGCACATGGCTTATTTCAGTATGAGCGAGTCTCGACTAAGTCAACTCATAAGTGAGTTGCTGACCTAAGGTGTCAATTTAAGGAGACGATCACAGAGCGCCCAAACTTATTAGGCTAGATTAAATCGATCAATCAGATAGATACTACACAGACCGACTGATAGACAGATATGGTTAAGGTGCTTTTAGTTCGCTAAAAAATGCTCTACTTTAAAAAGCAAGTGACTACCAGGAGCCCAGCCCTTAAGGAAAGCGTCACTTTGAAACTTGAGCTTTTCTGGTTTCTATGAATAGAAAGCACTTACGAGACATTTTCAAACTTGCCACTCTGTATTAGCACTGGTGTCCAAGCGATAGCCAACACACTACCCTAAACAAGCCTTGTAATGCAAACCACAGGTCAAAAGCATGAAAAAAAAATGAATTCTTTGTTGTTATGGCAGGACGACAACACTTGCTAGATAAAAAAAAGAAATAATTGGAAAACCGATGTGTTTTTGAAACACCTGTCAGCGTTGTATAGACCTTGTGTAGAATCTGCTGCCATCTAGAAGACACCGAGGGCATCTCTGAAATGTTGAAGGCTCGGCGCGCTCCACCTGTGCAGGCACGGAATGTCCATAATAACGTGTGGTGGCAGATAGGGGCGGCAATGCCAACAAATTTTCGTGTGCCATGTTGCTCAGACTGAGGAAACTGGGAGGCTAAAAAATATCTGCAGGAGATTGACCTCTGTTATTTGACTTCCTCGTGGCTGACGCGAAGGGTCAGATCTGTTGCTTATTTTGCTGCTTACAATTATATGCCTGTTTATGTTCTCCGTTCTGTCCAGATGTGGGACAGCATAGGCACTTGTCACAGCACGTTCTTTCATGCCATGCCGGAATGAAACAGTTTTTTCACCGTGTGATTGCAGGCACAGACAAACCGGCCTTGTGCACGAGCTTCGAAGCTGCATCACTGTTACTCATGCTTGCCTCTGCTGCTGTTTACAGCATTAATTTGTCGATTACATTGCGATAACAATTACATATTAGCCACGTAGCTTCTGCATGTCATCGATTCTCATCTTATGAAATGGTTGTGCTCGAATATGTTGCTTATTTTACTTGTTTATTGTAGTTTAATAAGGCAACTTTTGGTGGTGTGGTTTGCACACGTATTGCTTCACTATGTGTACTTTTCAAGCATACATGTGCTTTTTCAGCGGGGGCGCCCAATTTCATCGAACCGAATAGTGTGACCCTCCCGCTTTTATTTTTTTATACCCCAAGAAGAGCAAATATGTTATTCCAAATGGTGATCCTCCTTCATAAAAAATCTTGTATCACTTTTGTGTACCGTAAAATGTTAATAGATGTCTCAATTGTGTGAACACTGTTCAAAACTGAAAAAAATGCTGTTCTGGAAGATCTGTTATCCTTAACTGTGGATGCGCTCCCACTGTTTAGGCACAAAGGTGGTTTCACAAGTGTTCAGTAGGCGATACACAACTGCCCTGCTGCAAACGGCGTGAAATTGTAAGGTGCAAATAAGCCCCGAAAGTGATGACGTGAACCCAAATATTTTACACCTACTGTGCTGTTTACAAGATGCCCCCTAAAAGGGTATTCAATGAATTACCAGCTAATCAGCACCTGCTCTATCGATATGCTTTTCATTTTTCTTTTTCACGCACAGGACTAAAAGTTGGAAAAATCTTTACTTGTGTGTTAATGCCACATATAGCGTACGTTGATGACTACAGCAGCAAAGCATTATTTATTTGAAATATAAAGAAATAGTTAAAAGTTCCATTTCAAGTTAGATGTGCGATAAAACGGAGGGGCTATTTTGTAAGTATTCTATCTAGAACAGGGCAGACATGAAACAAAAGAATGAAATGGAGCCACACCTAGATTGGTCGGGCTATTCTCGAGGTCAAGACATGAGAACAGCCATGTAAGATGCATAGAACGGGTGGAGGCGGCATTGCGTGAATAAAATGGAGACAAAATGGCATCTGAACAACATGGGTTCGATTGAAATGAAGTGCTTGAGCCCAAAGAATAGAATTTGCCTGTTTTGCACCTCACTTACCATAATTCTGCTGCGAAAATCACAACAAAATAACTCCTCCAAATTGCAACACCACCCAGCATCTACTCAAGACACAAATAAATGGCTGAAGTCATCCCAGTCTGCAATCTGAAGCTTTGAAAAACAACACGTGCCAATATTGATGATGTGCTGTATTCGTTTTATATTTTTACATGTGTTGAAAGCATTTCCGAATTCTTTTCGCTTGCCTACAAGCTTTTTGATCCCTCTTGTTCTTTCATTCTATCTCTTCCAATTCTAAATAAAACGCTTACAAATTAACCCCCACGTCGACATAGGCCGTTTCTAGTAAATTACGCTTTGCAATGGTGTAACAGAGCTTCCTTAGCCCCCAGCTGTGTCCTCTTCTCCTCTAGTTTCTTCTCAGCCACCCTGCACCTTATGAATAGCACATAACTAAATCAATCTTTACCTTAAAATCCGGCGACCGTTCCGGTCCATTTAAAGGGCCCCTAAACTACCTCCTATAATTTTTTTTCAAACGTTTCGAAGTAAACACGTGTATCATGCAAAATGCTGCATGATCAATGATTCTCCACGTGGCAGCGCAACAAGCTGCCAGTGCTCCACAAATTCCAGGAAACAATTCCTCCATGCCTTTCGGGCTGGCACGTGACATCAAGAAGTTGAATCTGACATGCAGAATAAATATGCTGCAATTGGTCAAGCAAGCACCTATGACTTCCTGTTAGCCTGCAAGAAGCTGTCCACGCCAATCGTCGTTTGTCGAGATGCCCGCATGTATGCACGTGCTTGCAAATCAGGTATTGTGGTCCATAGGACAGGGTTCATACCGACACTATTCGTATAAGCACCGGCTGGCACAGCAACAGCGATTCGCCAACAAGCACACAGTTGATAGAGGGCGGAGTCGCGGCAACCGTTACAAGACAGTGTCAATAGCAGTATGTCATCGACTGATGTATGCCGCACAAGATTGGGAGAGGTGCTCGGCAAGAGGGAAAAGCGACTTCGGGAGAGGTACCAACGGAGGGTGGTTAAAAAGAAGAATGAAAGGAGTGAATACTGTGCTTAGATAATCAAACGCATTTAGCTCCGCTATTACAGCACCATTTCAAAAATTATAACGGCTTTATGGTTGTTGTGGACTTGCGCACAACTTCTTCATCACAACTGAATTTCCACCTCTAGGTGGTTAAATATTGCATCTGGTTTCTGGCTGCATGCAGTATAGCACATATTGCGTGCCAGCACTGTTCAGGTATTAAAATCATTCTTGGTGTATGACTGTGAGATTGGTGGCCTCGAAATCAAGTGGCAAACGTTTAGACCAGCAATGCTATTTCCACTGATACACACTGTCAAACGTTCGACTCTGGTGCAGCATGGCATAATCTACATTGAATTTATTAGGATGGTGCAGGAAACTTAGTTTGGCACATTTGTGCGCAGAAGCAGCATCCCTCGATGAGGAATGGGGCGTTTATGTTATTAAAACCACACGAAGCAAACAGACAAGGCAAACACGTGAATTCAGATGAATGATTGCTTGAAATTTCATATTTTGTTTCTGATTCGCCACGATTGAATTTTGAAAACGAACTGGAAGGTATTGTTCGGCTTGAAGAGCAAGAAAAAACGAAAAAGTAACTCGGACATTCTTATGTTGTCTGCCAAGCTAACCCTGTTAGTAGCAACATAATCACCACCACAACTTTCTTTGCTGCGAAGTAACTGACATAAATGTTGATGCTACTTTTATTTACTCGTATTGAAGTCACGAAGCTTTTAAACGTCACTGCTCATTTTATTTATTGTGGCTAGCAAGTTACACAAGCCTTGTCTAGCGTTGTAAATTCCTACACAGAGAACTACCTCTAGTTGAAATGCGCCACGCTCCACATATTGGCCACGCTGAACCCACGGCAGACTGCAGTAGTTGGCCTTATTTTAGGTGCATCGTAAAAATGCGGTTATGCCAAAGGGTGCGACATGTGATACGTGCATGCACCATTTAGCGCACACCCAGGCACATAAAATTAGCATTGGTGACAGGCACTTAGATACCCGAGACATAGGCAAACGACATAGGCTCCCGTCATGTTGCGGTAAGCTTAGAGAAATTGCAAATTAAAAGATTACCTGTACTCTACTATGTACCCTCGAATTGAAAGAAAAAACATCGATCATTCGGGTCGCACGTACGTGACTTGCCGCAACTGTTCGTTCTACTTACTCGCCGAATACTCGCACACTACGGCGAGCGCTTGATTAAGGTGCACGAGAAAGGTATGAACAAGAAGGCACTCGTACAGAAGAACAGTAACTTATACTCACAAATGTAATCTGGCTTGTCACTGGCATTGCTGAGGCAGCTGAAATTTTCTTTTCTCTGCCCAGAACCCCGATGACAAAATTAGTGCTGCCAGGTCTTGGTAAGGAAGCGTCGACGAAATCGAACAAAATCACCCGAAATGCGGTCAGGGGAGTATTTATTCACAACAAAACTAAACATGATTTCAAGCCTCCTTAAAAAAAGTGATATTTAGCACTCAGAAAGGCAGCGATGGTGTAGTCAAGCAGCAAATGTCAAAGTCTACTGTCGCTAAGCTTGGCGAGCTGGCATCACGGCCGAGGTCGTGGTTGGCGCAAAAGACAGTGAAACGAATTTTTTTAATGAAGTAGCATGCAATCGATAGGTTTTATACAGCACCAGCTGTCTGTATAGCCAACAAAACGAGCGTACTACTATTTACGACTGCGCTAAGCTTGCGTTGCGTGTCACACGGACACCTATCATAGCGGAAGAAATAAGACGGTTGCGATCTGCGCATCGCAATTTCCGACTCTCAGGCTGTGATTTAGCTAACGCCTTCGCCAAATGTTTGCGTGATTCTGCGCCAAACACAACCTGAGAGGTCTGATCACGATCAAAAGACACCGTTACAAAGCATCAGCAAGAGAAATCGGGCGATCCTCGCAAAATTGCAAAACCAGCATCAGCTGATCCGATTGCAGCATATATTTAATTTCATCATGCCGGAGTTCCGGATCGTATGCAGCTGCAGTAGTCTTGAACTCAACATGCGTGAAAAGCCATGGTTGTACGTGCGAGAATGATGCGTAAATACCAAGCGAGAATGACAGACGTGAAGAGGTGAAGAAGCACACAATTTTCGTCCTAATTAAATTAACTTGTAGTATAAGGTGCTAGGTGTTGCCACAAGGTTGGGTTCAAACTATACAGTTCAATACAATAATACCGGCTCAGCCACACCGTGGGTTCGATGCTTCACCCAGAAATAAACACTGGCTAAGCCCTTGAAAACGTGACCCAACATGGTCACACGTGTGTGTACTTTAATCTCAGATACACCTCGCTCTGATTGCGACATACACCAGACCGCGTGAACACAATACGGCAGCACGTAAAATAAGATAACTAGGCGTATACACGTGTATGCTTTATTAGTAAGAAATGTGCAAAGCCATAACAGTCCACCTACTCCTGTCCGCTATTAACTTAGTCCTAACAACATTACATGTATGCACTCTGGAAAAGTGCCCGATTATGCTACCAGAGAGCGTATAAGCAAAACGTCGCAAAACTAACGAGGACTATGGTAGAGTGTGCACAACACGAGCACTAATTTTCAGCATTTTTGACAGCTTAACCGCTAAGGAAAGCTCTGCATCGGTGCGAAGCGATCGGTCAAATTATTGCTTGTGTTTTAATGCATAGCAATTGTAGCTGCTTCTTTTTATTGTAACAATATTATAGCACACTACATTATCACTGTTTCATATATTAAACCGCGGAGCCACCACAGCAGTGTGAGATGGTTTTTTGAGAAATAGCTCTAGTCTCAGGGCTCTGATGACAGAGAAACAAAGAAGAAATAATTCTGCATAGGGCAACTCAACCATGAAATTGATGTACTACATAAATTGATAGTGAGAAGCACTATCTCAATCGGGCTGCAACTGAAAAAAATTTTTGAGGCAGCCTTACCAAATTACGCATATATTTACAGAGTTTGCCGACTTCACTCAGCCCAATATGTGCTGACTGTTGGTGTTACTGTGTTCTGCGAATGGTGCTGAAGTCTAAATCAGGATGTTGACGGCATAGCATCAACAGTCAACTCAGCCTAGCTGTTTCAACCCAGCTCCTCCCATTCGTACATGATGTCAGATATATGATGTAGTTTTTCTCCGATATTGGCCTCATGTGGTTCAACCACCAAATACTTTAAGATGCGTAGATTTCAAATAACATACTGACAGTGACACCGTTCATTTTGTCTGATCTTCTACATATGCCATGTGGCATGATAAATTCCAGACATACACTCAAGCATTTTCTCCAGCCTTGAATTCTATCATGCTTGCCTCGACAACCTACTTATCGCGAGTTCATCAGATGAGCACAGTTCACATCTGTATTCTGTAATCCATCATCTGAACAAGGCACATTTGTTAGCGTAAGCAGGTGTGCATTTGATGTCCAAAAGCTAGCCTAGTCCTATTCTCATGTTCTCCCCATCCAGTATTCAGCTCTACCCAGGCAGATTTATAGGTGTTGAGAGCTTCCCATCTCCGAATACTAGATGCTGATAAGCCCAACAAGCTCCTTCATCTTATTTTTGTGAACTATGTACTATACTAACATTTTGTACCATGGTGCCAGGCCATTATACATATTCCCTCCACTTCGTGCTATTGATACATAAAAATGCTACTATATTGAGCTCCCTTAGACCAAGATCTCCCTTACAAACTTTGGAGGATCAACAGATGCATGCGCGACAGTGTATGCTACTCCCAAAATATCAAATGAGAGTTCCACTATACATGATCGTACGACATCTTGAATGCAACTTGTGCTAGATCACCGACTTGTCAAAGGAGTACATAAGGTGGCCAATCAGTTCCCTAACATGTCCTGAAAACTTATGCCCACTATCTGAGCAGTATCACAGTATTTTTGTGGAGACTAAAGCCAACATATCCTCAAAAATGTCACGGTATCATATAGTTTGGCCCTGTAAACATATTCCAGCAATGTGTCAATCTGACAGAATCTTCAAGTGTCACAAAGCAATCTACTCAAGTGGTACGTACACCCACCTGATGCTATACTACACCTCATGTTATTTGCCTGGGAAAGTCTTTGGATTTCCCGTGTACTTGGGTGTATGTGAAAGACTCTCTAATTGCTGATAACCTAATTGTGCTTACAAGTGGGCAAAATGGTAAGTGCTTGTGTCATTACATTATTACATGTGTGAAGACGAAGATGTGCCTGCATCGAGCAGCATCGCCAACGCCCGGCTCTCTCGGCTCGTGCTTCGGCTCGCTGCTGTGCTGATCTCTGCTGGACGGTTATTCACGCTGTCTTGCCGTTGTCGTTATCGACTAATAAACCTCGTCACATTTGGTGGAGAGTGCTGTTCATCCCCGTCGCTACACCCTGGAACTGCGAAGCCGCACGCTACCGCCTGTCATGACTGACAACGCCAACCCATCGGCATCGTCGCCGCAGTTCAACTGCCCCGGCCATTCCTAGCCTATGGTACCCGAACGTCTTCAGCGGTGCGGATGGGACCAACGTGGAAGACTGGCTTGAGCACTTCGAGCTGGTGAGCGCCAATAACAAGTGGGATGAAGCCGACAAGCTCGGCCATGTCATATTTTATCTCACTGGCGTCGCAGAATTGTGGTTTAACAACCACAAACACAACAACCCACATGCAGCGTCTTCAAGACGACATGTGCTGAAGTGTTTGGATGGCCGGCTGTCCGCAAGCAGCGGGCAGAGCAGCGCTTGCGCGTCCGCTCTCAGCAGACTGGCGAAAATTTCACCAGCTATATTGAGGATGTCGTGGATTTTTGTCGACGCGCGAACGACACCATGTCCAAGTCGGACAAGGTCAAACACATCCTGAAGGGCATCGACGATGGCGCATTTCAAATGCTCTTGGCTAGAAATCCGAGCACAGTTTCTGAAGTCGTCAGCTTATGTCAAAGCTACGACGAGTTGAAGAAGCAACGCTCTCTGACTCGACAACCTCAGCATGGTGGTGAGTCGCTGTCCAGTTTCGACACCATGCCTGACAATTCACCATTGCTTCAGCAAGTCCGAGCCTTCGTCCGTGAGGAAGTCACCCGCCAACTTTCTCTAGTGCCTTTTGCTCACGAGACCACCACCCATCTACCCGCCCCGCTTCGCACTGCTATATCGGAAGAGGTTGCACAAGCTGTTCCCCTTGCGCACTACAAGCCGCCTCTATCTAGCCGTGTCCACTGCCCGCATGTCGCACAGCTGGTAGGTGCCCCTGTCGCCTATCCGCCAGCGATTCAGCCTGTGGCCGCGCCCCTAACCTATGCAGCGCAGTCTGTGGCTCCTCCTGTCGCCTGTTCGCAAGAGATGCAGCCCGTAGCCGCCCCGCTCACATATGCAGACGCTGTGCGTAGGCTTCCACAACCGCCCTACACCACGTACTCACAGCGCACACACCCGGCTGCTTATACTACACCTTGGGCGGCACCACCAGTCGCCAATCCACGGAGGACTCCCGATAACCGACCGATTTGCTACGCCTGCTTCACTCCCGGACACGTTGCCCGCTACTGCCGCCGTCGACCTCAGACGTTCGGCAACTATGCCCGGTCGTCGCAACCCGGCAGCCAACCCTTCGACCAATACGGGCCGGTCTCGTCACCTCACTATGCCCCTACTGACCACCTTGACTTCCAGCCGCAGCGCGCACCGTCTCCTCGTCGGCGATCGCCCTCCCCTATGCGTCGCCGGCCCGGACCTTCCCAACAGGAAAACTAAGCACCGCAGTTCAAGAGGCAAGAACTGCGCCGTTTTCGAACTGTCTAAGCCCTCGCCCCTCTCCTGCTAACGTGGTCGCAGTAACTGTTGAAGGTTATTGTACTTTCGCACTTGTGGACACCGGCGCAGCTGTTTCTGTTATTGCCGCTAATCTCTGCCGTTTATTGCGCAAAGTCACGACGCCGCTTTCGGGACTGTCGATGTTCGTAAGCAATCCGCTTTCCACGCCTGTGACTTGCTTGCGGGGAATGTCTCAGCCGCGTGCAGGATCTCGACCCTTCGGCTTTGGTTGATGTCCCGGATGACTACTGCGACCACCCAAAATCACTGTCGGCACTCGAGGAGTCGTCCAAGGATAGGTTTTCTAGCGTCATTTCCGACACTCTCACTCCCACCGAACATGCCGACCTGCTGGATCTTCTGCAAGAGTTCAGGAGTTATGATGTGTTGCAGCCTCAACTGGACCGCACGTCACATGTCAAACATCATGTTGACACCGGCCTACACCAGCCACTGCGTCAAAGACCATACCGTGTCTCCGCTGAAGAGCGCCGCGTCATCAACGATCAAGTCGAAGATATGCTTCGTAGAGACGTCATTCGACTATGTCACAGTCCCTGGGCGTCTCCTGTCGTCCTCGTGCGTAAGAAAGACGGATCTATCCGATTTTGCGTGGACTATTATCGTTTGAACAAGATAACCCGCAAGGACTTCTATCCTTTGCCGCGCATGGATGACGCCATCGACACCCTTCACGGAGCGGAATTTTTCTCGTCGCTAGATTTGCGGTGTGGCTGTTGGCAAGTCCCAATGGCTGAAGCGGATCGCCAAAAATCGGCATTTATTACACCAGACAGACTATACGAGTTTAACGTCATGCCCTTTGGGCTTTGTAATGCGCCTGCCACGTTTGAACGTCTTATGGATAATACGCTACGTGGCCTCAAGTGGAATATGTGCCTCTGTTACCTCGACGATGTCGTGGTTTTCTCCCATGATTTTCCTAAGCACCTCCTTCGCCTCAGGCACGTTTTGACTTGCCTGACCAACGCTGGCCTGCAGCTTAACCTGAAAAAATGCCGCTTCGCTGCACGCGAGCTCGTCATACTAGGCCACATCGTGTCCAAACACGGCGTATTACCTGACCCGGCAAAACTTCGAGCATTTGCAGAATTTCCCAAGCCGGTGACCATGAAAGAACTTCGCAGTTTTGTAGGCCTATGCTCGTATTTCCGGCGCTTTGTTCGAAATTTTGCATCTATCATGTCACCATTAACCCAGCTTCTTCACGGTGACGTGAACCTGTCCCTCCTGGTCCTTTTCATGTGACGTTGCCTTCACTACTCTACGCCGTCTGCTCACCTCCCCACCTATTCTTCGCCACTTCGACCCGACGGCTCCTACTGAAGTGCACACCGACGCCAGCGGCGTCGGGCTAGGCGCTGTCCTCGCTCAACGAAAGCCCGGCTATTCAGAATACGTTATAGCCTACGCTAGCCGCACTCTGACGAAAGCCGAAACTAATTACAGCGTGACAGAAAAATAGTGTTTGGCTCTGGTGTGGGCGCTCGGAAAATTTCGGCCATACTTATACGGCCGCCCGTTCGATCTAGTAACTGATCACCACGCGCTTTGCTGGCTCTCCACTTTGAAAGACCCTTCTGGCCGTCTTGCGCGATGGGCACTCCGTATCCAGGAGTACGACATTCGCGTCGTATACCGCTGCGGACGCAAACACTCTGACACTGATGCCCTGTCCCGCTCACCTTTATCACCAGATCCGACGTGCGAAAACACTCGCCTCGAGACCTTGTCATCGCTAAATCTCGACTCGATTGCCACCGAACAAAGTGGTGACCCGTGGATCGCATCTCTCATCGAATATCTATCTGGCACGCCCAACCTTCCAGTATCTCGATCCATCGGACGTCAAGCTTTCCATTTCGCCATCCGCGATCAACTCTTCATCGACGCAGCTACGCTCCCGATGGCCGCTGGTGGCTGCTGGTCATTCCACGCACTTTACGATCGCAAGTATGCACCTCTCTTCACGACGATCCGCAATGCGGCCACGCCGGAGTGTTCAAAACATATGAATGCCTTCGCCATCGCTATTACTGGTGCGGCATGTACAATTTTGTACGCAATTCGTGCAGTGCTGTACTGACTGCCAGCGACGCAAACCAAGCACTACCACGTGCTACCGGCGCATCGCAGCCACTTCCATGCCCTGCCAAGCCAATTCATCGTGTCGGCGTTGACCTCTACGGCCCCCTTCCATTGACATCAAGTGGTAATCGGTGGATTATAGTGGCAGGTTGACCACCTTACACGCTACGCCGAAACAGCCGCTTTGCCGAGCGCTACTGCTCAGGATGTCGCCTCTTTCATTTTACGTCGCTTTATCCTTCGACATGGTTCACCTCGAGGGCTCCTTAGTGACAGAGGCCGCGCTTTCCTCTCTGAGGTCGTCGAAACTTTGCTTTCAAAATGCCACGTCATTCATCGGAAAACGACAGCATACCACCCGCAGACTAACGGGCTAACGGAACGGTTCAACCGCACGCTGGGTGATATGCCCTCAATGTACGTGGCATCTGATCATAGCAACTGGGACCGTGTTCTCCCATACGTCACATTCGCATATAACACCGCAGTTCAAACCACCACGGGATTCTCACGTTTCTTTCTTCTCTATGGACGCGAGCCTTCCCATACAATCGACACCCTACTACCCTACCGTCCTGATGCTTCAGAGTGCCCACCTGTCTCCGATGCTTCTCGACAAGCCGAAGAGTGCCGCCCGCTCGCCCGTGCGTTCACCTCAAAAGAGCAGCAACGCCAGAAAGAACACCGTAGCACCGCCCTTTCAGATCCCAGCTATGCCCCAGGGTCTCTTGTGTGGCTCGCTATTCCACACCAAACACTGGGACTCTCCTCGAAACTTGTCCCCCGGTACGAGGAGCCTTACACCGTTTTGGAGAAAACCTCTCCAGTCAATTTCCTAATTGAGCCAGTTTCCAGATCGGACGACATGCACGGGCGCGCACGTGACATCGTTCATGTTTCCCGACTGAAACCATACCATGAGCCTTTCCCTGAAACTTCTTAAGTCACCAGGATGGCTCCTTTTTCAGCGGGGGCGATTGTGAAGAAGATGTGCCTGCGGCGAGCAGCATCGCCAACGCCCAGCTCTCTCGGCTCGTGCTTCGGCTCGCTGCTGTGCTGATCTCTGCTGGACGGTTCTTTACGCTGTCTGGCCGTTGTCGTTATCGACTAACAAGCCTCGTCACACATGGAAGAAATTACGTGATTTCTTTGTCATAGAATACGTGAGTACATCTCTTATCGGTACACGTTACACTCTTTCAGTTACAATCGTTGCGTCCATATTCCCATGAACTACAGCAGATGTCAAACATATCCGAAACATATCATAGGAGCTGTCAACATTGCCATTGATGCCCTGTCACATAGCCCAAACAACATGTTCAACTGTCCCAGAGAAATGTACACCATAAAAAGTGGCGACTGGTTGACATGACAACAAATTTTGCTATCTGCAAGAAATATAAGCTTCGACGCTGCTAGACTTTCAGTGGTGCAGGGTGGTTTACCAGTAACACGAGAGATATTAGCTTCAACACGTGCTGTGACTCAAGAACTGACCATTTATGCCCACTTGCAAGCACAAGTAGGCATATTACTAGACTGTCTTTCATGCCCGAATACGCGGAAAATCTAAAGGCTTCCCCTGGCAGATAACGTAAGGTGTATGGCATCACGTGGGTTTACGTACCATCTGTGTCAAATGCTTTGCAGCAATTCAATATTCAATCACATTGTGACATTGCGGATGTGTTTGCAGGCCCAACCACTTGATTCAGCGACATTTCCGAGGATCTTATTGTGCCATTGACTATACTGCTGCCTTGCAAAAGACAAACTTGTAGGCTCGTATTAAATTGCATGGTTCAGTGTTGGGTGGAATATATTCTTACTTCAGACATTTCTAGGTCACGCACTGTTGCTCCTGCTTTTGTAGCTGCTGGCTGCATCACTCATGTCATCCTTGGTCCCAACAGAAGAGAAAGCCAATATGGACCGACAGTATTCCACCAAGCCTTACCTCCCAATGAGCAATGGAATTCACCAACCTCGCCTTACATACATTTAATAAAAAAAGCAATGGAATTAATGAAACGTATATGCATGACATTCAAGGCAGACATTGGTTGCAATGCTGTAAAACTTGCTTTAGGCCTGACTGTAGGTCTACCCAGTGACCATGTTCTTTTACATTGATAGACACGAAGCACACCTTCCTGCCAGTAACTACACATGTCGTCTATGTTACATCTCTTAGAAGCTTCTACCTATAGCTGTGTGGCAGCGCATTGGAAGGCACATATGGTAGCAGTGAACTAGACTCATGTAGACGCATGCATAATGAAAAGATGTGGACTAACCATCCCTCATTGGTGTCTTGTTGCCAACTTTAAAAAACATTTCTCTCAAGTAACTTTTACTGAAGTTTTATGAAAACAAAACATATGATTCATTTCTTATGCAGAAGTCATCATAAGTGCACAAATGGCCTGAAACAGCAAAAATATCTCACTTACATAACATATAAACGTTCCCCACAATGCCATGATTAAAATTGCATGTTAATTGGTTTTCGAGTCAATCTAGCTAATAAAGCCTTCACCAGCATCATCTCTTCAGGCAAAGTGAAAATATTTTTTCTGTGTTTTATGCATATGTTATATCTGAAATAGTAATGTATGTGCGAAAAATGCCCCATTGAATTTGTGACATCTGAGTTATGATGGCTACAAAAATTATTGAATAACAGATGTAAAGTTATCATATGATTCAGTGAATCTATGTTTTGCATGGGTTTACAAATGTGCTAGTTCTCGAGTGCCACAAATGGAAAGTGAGAATGTAATTTCAATTTTTATTGCCTGGTACTTGTGCTCAAGTGCTATGATAAACAAAGTGTAACTTCATGTTTGCTGTGAGCTTGACCCTTGAAACCAGACCTCACTTAAAAAAGGTTGTGGCACTATTCTAAATACCCGAATTTTCAATCAGTTGGAATAAAAGACGGTGTGGTCTTGCATATTGAGCTTTGTCTCATTTGTAGATCAACAAGCTCGTGGTCGTAAGTCATGCTTAATTGTCTTTCCTAACTTATTCACATCGTGAAAGCACTGAAGCTTGTAAAGCCACATTTGCAAAAGTTGAAGATTGAGACCGTGCATGTGCCCCTGAACAGCAAAAAGCAATATTCACGCCACCATTGTGATGAGTGCTGTGAACCCTGTTGTACATTAAACGGTCCTCCAAACGTTTTGAGAGGCATGCTTGGTCATAACTCTGACATGGTCATAACTCTGACATAACTCTGACATACAACTATAGGAGCCAGAACGCTTGAATAGGACTGACAGATTCAGTTGGTATGGATTCATGATATTAGAAGAGTAAAACGAAGAAGATTAAAAACAAATGAGCCACAGGAACACAAGTGCCGATTCGCGGCTGAAGTTTATTCAAAATTTCAAAACAGATATATACTACTACATCCACATGGCAATACGCAAAATTTATCAGCAATAAGAAAAAATAAAAAACAAGTTGTACACAAGAGTGAAGGATTTGTTACCCTGCAGTATAGTTGAAAAAAGCTGTTGCATGATTGTTTTTCATTTTGAATGTACCTTCTCAATTTGTTCCTTTTTTTTATACATCATCACAGGACAACTCGGAGAGCGTGTCCTTGCGCACGTTACTCAAGTCTTTTTTCCTTCGTTTTCATGCCAATCTAAAACCAGAAAGCTTACTGAATCTCAAGATTAGCTATAGTTGTTGTTCCCCTACTTGTTTATGTGAAAATCCATTAGTATGAGCTTTTCGACTCCACTGTTGCCATAATTGTCGTGAATCTCCTGCCTGAGTAGTTCTTTTTTGAGTCACTCTGATGATGATGATAATATATAACTCCGATGATGATGATGATGATGATGATATATGGTGTTTTTTGGCACAAGGGCCATTTGATGGCCAAAGAGCGCCAGTTTATGGGACAAGAGATGTGGACAATGATTGTGATTAGCGGCTGTATAAGGGCCATAAAATTCCTCGCGGTAATGCGGGTAAAGACATACAATTAATGAAATCATGACCATGCCGTGAAAGGTGTGTGTCGTGCGAATAGATGACAAAAGTTAATGATAATAAAAACGATGGTGGACATGTATGGCATTAGCACAAGTGCCTCACTCGTTCATACGCTTGCGTCCAAGGGCCGTGAGGAAAGTGCTTTATTGTGTACCCACCGCGGCTAAAACCTCTTTGGAGAGTTAGTGCTACGGAATGCCCGGGTATATGACATGAAAGCTATGAATTTCTTTTAAAAACTCTAACAATGATTTATGACTAAAATGCGGTTCCCTACCGACGAACATTGCAGGGTGTAAAGGTATATGTTGTTGGTAGGGTGATGGAAAGTTGTTTTTCTTAGAGTGTCCAATTGTTTGCACTGAATTAAAATGTGAAGAACTGTTAGTGCTTCACCACATATGTCACACAATAATGGATCGCCACCGGACAAAAGATATGAGTGTGTCGTGTATGTGTGTCCTATCCTGAGCCTCGTTAATGTTACCTCTGTGTGACGCTGATTTTTACACTGGTGGCCAATGGCCAAGGTGTGGCTTGATAACGTGTAGTTTGTTTTGTGTGTGTGTATCCCACTTGCTCTGTCAGTAGTCCCTGAGCTTTCGTTTGAGAGACGGCTTAAGATGATGATGATATATGGTGTTTTTTGGCGCAAGGGCCATTTGATGGCCAAAGAGCGCCAGTTATCGGGACAAGGAATGTGGGCAATGATTGTGATTAGCGGCTGTATAAGGGCCATAAAATTCCTACGCGGTAAGGCGGGTAAAAACATACAAGTAATAAAATCATGACCATGCCGTGAAAGGTGTGTGTGGTGCGAATAGATGACAAAAGTTGGTGATAAGTAAAAGACGATGGTGGATATGTATGGCAGTTAGCACAAGTGCCTCACTCGTTCATACTCTTGCGTCCAAGGGCCGTGAGGCAAGTGCTTTCTTGTGTAGCCACCGCAGCGAAAACCTCTCAGGAGTGGTCGTGCTACAGAATGCCCGGGTATATGATATGAAAACTATGAATTTCTTTTAAAAACGCTAACAATGATTTATAACTAAAAAGCGGTTCCCTACCGACAAACATTGCAGGGTGTAAAGGTATATGTTGTCTGTAGGGTAATGGAAAGTGTTGTTTTCTTGTGGTGTCCAAATGTTTGCACTGAATTATAATGTGAAGAACTGTTATGCTTACCACATCTGTCACACAATGCTGGGTCGCCACCGGACAAAAGATATGAGTGTGTCGTGTATGTGTGTCCTATCCTGAGTCTCGTTAGTATTACCTCTGTATGACGCGATTTTGATACTGGCAGCCAATGACCAAGGTGTGGCTTAATAATGTGTAGTTTGTTGTGTGTGTGTGTATCCCACTTGCTATGCCAGTAGTCTCTGAGGTTTCGTTTGAGAGACGGCTTAAGATCGAGGGCCGGGATTAATATGGGTGTAGGGGCAGTGCTTTTGTGGGCGGATGCAGCGAGCTCATCCGCCCTCACGTTGCCTTCGATCTCACGGTGCCCTGGCACCCAGCACACTACAACATGTTGGTTGAGTGTGTAGAGTGTACACAAAATGGAGTTAAGTGACACAAGAACCGGTTTTTTTTGTTTTTTAAGACTGTGCAGAGCCGTTACCACACTGAGGGAGTCTGTATAAATTACTGCTTTTTGTATTTGTAATTGTTTAATGTGTTTAGCTGCCACAAGTATCGCGTAAGCTTCTGCTGTGAAGATACTTGTGCCTGGATGTAGAGGGCCAGCATCCGAAAAGGATGGGCCAACAGCAGCATAGGACACAGAGGAGTTGGACTTGGAGGCATCTGTAAGGAACTCAGGACGTGTGCATTTGTGTTGAAGTTCAAGGAAGTATGTTCGGATATGGGCAATAGGCGCATGTTTTGTAACTTCTAGAAAGAACACATCGCAGTCTATAGTCTGCCATTGCCACAGTGGCGGATATTCTACAGGAGCCATTAAACTCTGTTCAAGTGAGACTCCAGTTTCCTCAGCTAGACTTTTCAGGCGAACTGAGAAGGGCTGCCTCATCGAAGGCCTGTTTTGAAACAGAATTGAGCTCGACAAATCATCATTAAGAGTAGAGTATGAGGGGTGCTTCTTATCCGCTTTCACCTTAAGGAAATAACAAAAGACATGTAAGTTCTCTGCAGATGAAACGACCACTCATTTGACTCAACATAAAGGCTTTCTACGGGGCTGGTGCGAAAAGCACCCGTAGAAAGGCGCATGCCCAAATGGTGCACGGGGTCCAGCATCTTCAAAGCACTTTGAGTTGCAGACTGATAAACAACGGCCTCATAATCTAAGTGGGTGCGAATGAGGCTTCGATACAGATTTATGAGGCATAGCCTATCACTACCCCAAGTAGTACGTGACAACACTTTCATAACATTCATGGCTTTTAAACATTTTGTTTTTAAATACTTGATGTGCGGTACGAAGATCAACTTGTTGTCCAAGATTAAGCCTAAGAATTTATGCTCGGTTTTGACGGACAGGCGTTGCCCGTTCAGTCGAATGTCAGGTTCAGAGTGCATGCCTCTCTTTCGAGGAGAACAAGACACACGTGCTTTTTTGTGGGTTAAGTCGAAATCCGTTTTCATCTGCCCCATTTGGAGACCTTGTTTAAACCCAGCTGAACCTGCCGCTCACACATTGCCAAGTTGCATGACTTGAAGGCAAGCTGAACGTCGTCGACATATGTACAATAGAACATACTGTGGGGGATGGACAAGTGCAAAGAATTCATTTTGATAATAAAAAGAGTGCAACCAAGCACACCACCTTGTGGCACGCCTGTTTCCTGGACAAATGTTTGGGAGAGAACACTGCCCACACGGACACGGAATGTCCGGTTTGACAGGTAACTTTCGATTATATGAAACATTCTTCCGCACACACCAAAGGCGGGCAGGTCTCTTAGAATTCCACAACGCCATGTTGTATTATAAGCCTTTTCGATATCGAGGAACACAGAGAGAAAGTATTGTTTATGGACGAAGGCGTCTCTGATCTGTACCTCGATACGAACAAGGTGGTCTGTGGTGGATCTACTTTCTCGAAACCCGCACTGAAATGGGTCGAGCAAATTGTTTGTTTCAAGGATATGTACAAGTCGGCAGTTTATCATTTTTCGAAGACTTTGCACAAGCAGCTTGTAAGTGCAATAGGCCTATAACTTGAGGCTAAAGAAGGGTCCTTGCCCTCTTTCAGCATGGGAATAATAATAGCTTTTTTCCAGGAGGTAGGAATAGTGCCAAAAAACCAGATAGCATTGTACAAACAAAGTAAGGTTTTTTGTGTTTCGGCTGGTAGGTTCTTTAACATTTCATACACCACCACGGTCAGAACCTGGGGCAGAAGTACTGCAGGAGTTTAGAGATGTTCGGAGCTCAGCTAGACTGAAAGCTTGGTTATATGCCTCGTATCTAGTGGATTTGTGTTCTAGTTTCTGCTTTTCTATTCTTGTTCTGTATTTTTGGAAAGTGTCAGTATAGTGGGTGTCACA